>CM028138.1:17977500-18550000 GCA_016271365.2 Neoceratodus forsteri
ACAAAACCTGTGCTGGCCCGCCAGTGCAACAGACTTGTGACTCTGACGACCCAGGTTTGGAAGTGAATCTGGGGTGTCTGAGGGCGGGGGGTCAAGTGTCCGAGACTGCTCTCCGGTGGGGAGGGGGGAAGAGCCTGGCGCTGGTCCCCTTGTGGAAGCTGGGGGAAAGGCAGCCTGGACCAAGAAGGTCAGGAGGCGTGACACATCAGTGCATATCATGCGGGATGGCGTGGCGTACATCATGATGTCCTTGCACGCCATGCCTTCCTGGGGGGTGAAAACTGAAAAACTGGCCAGCGGCAGGATGACTACGAGCGCCTGGAGGCTCCATACCCCACGAGCTGGGCGTGCCAGCCCGAACTGGATCATTTCAACAGTGGGGCTTGGTGAACCCTGCTGACCCCAGGAAGGGGGCAAGCCCTGTGGGAAGATGGCTGGCAGGTAAGTCCCAGCGGACTTCAGAGTGATGGATCTGGGGAGCTCATAGGAAGGAGGGCCGACTGGGGTAGGAGGAAAAAAAAATTACAAAAACCTACAACAGGCCCACCCACCATTCAAACCAAATTACTTATAAAATGAACTAACCCTAAACTGTCGCAGGCCCCACACACGCTAAATAATAAATAAAACTGATGCTAGATAATCAGTAGAGACTCCACTACAAATCATTGCACATATTTGAATGGCCTTAGCACATATTACAGCATGTAGTACTGTCTTGAAGAGTTCAGAGATTCAAGCAGCAAGTTTAAAATGAAATAAACAGATGCAAAATTCAAAGTTCTGCACCAGAGGAAAAAAAAACAACTGTTTTTCTATGTCTCTCACAGGGAAAAACACAGCTTACTTACAGGAACGTAGAGTCCTAGGAGGCCAAGTCCTGAAGTCCAAACGCCTGCCCCCCCCATTTGTTCTCACCAGGAGCTAGGGAGAATGGAAAATATGAACTCCAGGAAGGGCTAACCTTCTCACGGAGAACCCCTGGCGATCAGTGGAAGGGTTTGGGAAGAGAATGGACGGAGACACCAGACTGGCTAGGCCAGACGAGGCGCAGCAACTGATGGGGAACCCGAGCTTGGGCCTACCACCCTGTACCCACAGGCCACAGACACAGATGACCCTGCAAGGGTCGCTGACTGGGACACTGCCTGGTCTACCCTCACCCCCTCAGGCAAATCTTTGCCCAAATAGTACTCCCAACCCATCGGTCTTAAAGCTAGATCTGCTCCACTTATGACAGAAGCAGGAATTTTCCAACCAAATGCGCTAGAGAAAACCAGATGCACTAGAAAACAGTTCGACAAATATAACTAGTCACAACAAGTAAAAGTTCCTCTCCTCCAAAAAGCAGCACCTCTGGAGCTGCAGTGCAGCACAGAAGTAGTCCAACCTGAAATGGGGAAAATTTGCAGCATTTGAAGTCCATGGAGGAAGCAGCAATTTAATTCATGAGTTTAGCTGCAGCCACAGCAGCTGTTCAACTCATAGAGGTAAAATAATCAGCAAACGCCGGCCTGGTGGCGTTGAGGGTTGAGGCGGTGGACCCCACACCTTGCGTCACGCTGGCATTGGGTTCGGGAATAGTGGCTGGCCGCCGGGGTCAGAGCAGCGGAGGGAGAGGATTGAGCATCTGAGGGACAGTTCTCTCTCCCAGGAGGGAGGGGCATTCACCCGGTGCTTGGCTGGCCTCTGGCGGAGGCCGGAGGAACAGCAAGTGCAGGAGCACGTACAAGAGAGGGCTGGGAGTGGCGGTTGTTGGCGTAATGCCTTGACGTCAGGGTGCTGGCCACTTCCTCAGAAAAGAGGGAAAAACACCACCAGAGCATGGGTAGACGGAGCACCAAAAACACCGACCCTAATGGCGACTGCCTGCCTGACCACCGGGGACCCCGACGAGACATTGAAGCATCGTGGCGTTCGGGTCCTGTCCTGACATCGCCGGGGGGTGGCACACGGCCTCATGGCGGGGGGACTACTGGGGAATCAGGTAAGGAAAGTCGCGGGGTGGTGGATGGTGTCTCCCGAAGAAGCGTAGCTCTGGGGTGAGAAGGTGGATAAACAGAAAGTAGAAGAAACAAATAATCAGCAAACATTACAAAAGTTTGTTCAGAGCATCAGTCTGTAGCGGGCAGCCCCTCATACGATAGCTGAGTGTAGAAGAATAAAGTGTGACAGTCTGGCATGACTGAAACCACCAGGATGCCAAAAACAATGCAATGGTGGAGCGCAGAAACTGAGACCCAGGATAAAATAATAAAACCTAACTAAAAACTGCCTACCTTACTTCACAGCCCTAACTAGGCTAAGAATCAGTGCTGCTAACTGAAACCTATGCATGAGGCTTAAATGGAGCAGAATTAGCACCGTTAGCCTGACAAACAGTGTTGTTTTTTTTAGCGAACTAAGTTGGAGCTCAGCAGATGGATCACCCAGCATAGTGGCCATCTTCCTCCGCTCTCGGGAATAACAGTCCAGCAGTCATGCTGATATCAGAGTAACAGCAACACTGCATTGTGTGATTGTTGTAAATCCCAAGGAACACCAGTTCACCAGGGTTCCAGGATAAAAAAAAAAAATCAAGGTTTTTATCCTCCTTACACCAACCGGCCGCTAGCTGTCCCGGTCCACCCTGCCCGTCACTTACGTTCTCTGGGGCTTAGCTTTCTTCTGGCTAAGTCCCCCACTAATTACTACCAATAGCAGGGCTAGAAGGGCTGGCCAGGCTCCTCAAGAGGATAATCCAGATTGCTGTGCAGGAGGAGGATCCTCGTTGGTGTGGGGCCTGTTGTGAACTGGAGCGCCATCCTGCTCAGTCGGGGGCTTTCCACTTTCATTTCAGGACCATAGAACATGCAGTGACGTACTGTGCATGCATGCGGAGGCACCTATGCGTGTATCAGGGCCTGAGTGCAAGCCCTCATGTTTGTAGACGCTCCACTTCCACTAGGTGGTCAGGCAACCAGAGATACGACACTCCCCCCACCCCTCCACGAGAGAGATCAGTCCATGGGATGTTCTATTCTCTCTCCCTTAGCTGCCCCCCCCATACGACTCCAGTCCATTCTAGAAACCTGGTTGCAGAACATCAGGCAACATCTGTACTGCAGTGCTGCTGGGTTCCAGGGCTTTTGACCCTAAGTTTGAATTTCTCTACTTTGTCTGCTTTCTGCTTCAACCGTACTATATGCATTTGTGTAGTTTTTTGCAATTAATTTCCTTTTTTCATTTTTCAGGGTCACATTGTGAATCAATAGTAGGGGTGAGATTTGAACCATTGTCTCCTGTTTCCAAGGCCTGTGCTTGAACAGCTAGACCACGCTGCCTTTAAGGCCTAAGCTGTTGTATAGCTGTAGTTCATGTAGGCCTAATGTCCTTTCCTTGCATGGCTATCACACTCGTTCACTGAACCCTTGTAATTGTGTGCCCCCACATTCTCCAAACTATGTGCAGTGTTTACACTTCAAAAGGCCGGGTTTGGTTTTCAGAGGGCTCTGTGGAGTACCAGCTGTAAATTCTCTTCCTGCAGGAAGGACAGGAGCACACCAACCCCACATGTTGTCTCACATCTTTGAAATGCTGCTATTCCTAAGCGTTTGTTCCACTGCTGTAAATCCTGCTGTAAAGGTTGCACTATTCTGTAAGTCACATATGCCACTTCAAGTTTGCTCTCATGCTGCTGTCCCCCAAGAGGTACAGTAGGTAAGGAAATTTACCAGGCCAAGTAGCGACTGTTCCACTCCCTAGTTGGCCGCCCTCCCAACCATTTTGCTCAGGTGGCAGTGTGGTTCACTGGCTGCATTCACCCATTCAGTCAGTGATTCTCCGCTGCCTTGTCCCTGTAATAGCCAGTTAGGGGTGTCATGATATGAACATTTTCACGGGTTAATAACCTTGAGAGAATAATTACAGGTATTGTAGTGTTATGATATTATGGCGTCTGGTTTGGGTTTTGTGGCAGGGACCCCTATGTGCTTTAAATTTGGGAGCAAGGGGTAGAGGAGTAATTACTGAAATTTTCATACTTTATTGCAATAAACCATTGTGTGTCATCATGAAATATGATACAGGAAAAGGGAAACTATATCAGTATCATCAGTGAAAGTTGTCATGGTTATTGTGAAACCCTGTTATTGTGATATCCCTATAATCAGCTTCTGTTTTCGGTTACTTTATCTTTTTTCGGTATAGGTTTTTCCCCTTCTGGGTCGATGGTTTGCCCCTATCTAGTCAGTCCCCGTAGCCCATCATCCGTCTCTGCAGGACTTACACCTCCGTGCTTTCACAGTTTACCTCCAATGGCGGGGTCAGTAAGGTTGCCCAAGCCCCTCTGAGGGATGGATCAAGTCAAGGAGGTCGCCTAGTTAGTGGTGTGGAGGCCTGCAGGGGACCAGTTTGTTATCCTGCTATGGGGGGGGGGGGTATTTATTTATTTCTTTATTGAACTAGGCTTACCAGGAAAGGCCTACTGAGCCAAAATAGCTATTTTCCAGAGGTATCCTGGGGGACCACCAGTTGTCTCCCATCCCAAAGGATCCCTCTGGCAGAGGATGTCCGCAGTACACACCAGTACTGACAAACGACTGTGCCAGTGTCCAGCAGCTTCGCCCTGCTCTGCTACCTGGTGACAGCCTGATGGCAGTGGTGGTGAGGAGCACGCAGCCCTCCTTCCTTCCCCAGAGAAGGAACCCAGTCCCTTGGATACTCAGGCTGAACTGGGATCACCAAAGTCGTAAGCAACATCCCTGCCACTCCATCAACAGGCCAACATCAGTTATTTTCTTTTGTTTCAATTATAATACCTTGGATTTAATTTCATTGAATTTCTTGTGTTTTGGACCCAGTTCAACAAAGCAACAAGGGTCCATGCATAGCCACACACACACTGCATCATTCCATCTCGAGGAGGCAGAACCTGGAACCGATCAAGCAGAATTCAAACTGCAGCAGCATGGCCATCTCCACCTCTTGTGCGTGGTTCCTTTCAGTTGTTGGATATTTCTTTTGTGCCAAAGAGAATGGTCACACCTGGAATTATTTTGATATAGTCTGTTTATGCTTACCACTCCGCTTGGGTTCCAAGGCCGTTTTTGGTTTCTAGTTCAGTTCCGACACCGCCATCATGATAGGAGCTCACCTCTCCTACAGGACAAGCTGTATCAACAATAGTGTAGGCATGTTGGCAGTGTGAGGGAGCACACCACAACTCCAGGCCATGCCTCTCTCCCTCTCTCTTTTTCTTTTCAAACTACAGGTTCAGATATTTATTATCCCAGTGTACTTTTTCTGGCAGTATATCCTATATGCCCCTTTCCCTTTTGTGTCACAAAAGTCTACCAAAGGCCGCCCAATAGCCCAGTGGCAGTAGGTTGCTCTGCCATGCAGTTGATCTGAGTTCAGGAGTGATCTTGGGTTGTCACGTCAGGAGAAACTCCAAGCCGCAGTAGCTACCGCTCAGCAGTGCGCTGTGGTGAGGGAGGGAAGGCATTGGGCACTGGTGCTGTAGCGACCCCTGTGGTGGGACAAGGATTGTTGCTGTCTCTGCAGGATGTTGCCACATGCAGCTGAGGCCACCAGTGGGCCAAGTCCACACCACAGGAGGAAGGAGTTTCCATGGAGAAAGCGGGAGGGGGCGGGGCAAACCACCCCGTGGCTGTCTGTATGACAGACTTTGTTCTGAGGACCCCCATCCTGATGCCAGCCAACACCTAAACCTGCTCCGCACAGTGGACTGCCTTAGGGGGAAGGACAGATCCTACCATGGAGGGCAAACTGAGGGAGATACTGGGCTGGACTTGGGCCCGAGGAGGATGTGGGCTAACAGGCCAGATCAGAATCTATCCTTGTAAACGAGATACCCCTGACAATGACCAGGGCTATTAGAAAAAATGCTAAATAAAAAGTTTTGTCAAAGGGCTGCCTGGTGGTCCATTGTGGTACCAATCGGGTGAACCTGAGTTATGGAGAGGGTGACCAGGCTTGTGTGCAGGCTGCCACTGGCAGTCCATCACAACCTGGTAGTTGGTCTCTACTGCAGCCCACCACTGCAGGGACTGTTGGCGGTGGGTGGGTGTGTAGTGAGCTACCACATGAGGGGAAGGCACCACATGTGTGTGATGCCTTTGTTCGGCTGGTGTGGGGGGGGAAAGGGAAATGCTCCTCATCACACAACAATCTAGAGTAGTAGGATGCCCCCCATATGGGGGGGCTCTAGATGGGGAACTGGTCTGGCATGCTGATCATCTGTGTCCAGGTCCTAGTCCTTGGCCATTAGATGTGGTGGCCAGCAGGAAGGGCACAGCTTTGGGAGCAGCCCTTTTGGTGACGTGCTTTGTGGATTTGGTGACCATGTGGTGCTGCACGTTCCCTAGGATACCATGGCATACGTGTGTTCGTGAGAGTGGCTGGTGGGCATGAAGGAGCAAAGTGGACAAAAAGGAATGCCTGACACTGTTATGTTGGGGGATGTTCCCTGCACTACTCCCATGCAGGGTGGGAAAAATGATGTGTCCATTGGCCATTAAAAAAATTACCTGGCTGTAGTACCTTCCCAGCCCCTGCCCTAAGGTTACTTTAATTTTCTTTCGTTTGGTGAGCCACTGGGAAGTCAGGTAGCAGAGTGTTGAACGTGATGAGCACAAAAGAGAACTGGGCAGTTCGAAGGAGTTTGGGGAGGGAAGCAAAAAAAATAAATCCCCTCCTCAAGATCTGGAAGAATGATGATGTGCACTTGAACTCTGTGGCCCCATGCAGCAATATCTTCTTTCCACTAGATGTGTCTGTGGTCTGGGGGAGGGGATGTCCCCCAGTTCAAGGTACCCGCCATAGGGGTCAAGCAGACTGTGGAAGACGTGGAGGAAGGTGAGCAGTGTATGAGCTTGGGGGGCGTACACTATCTGCAGCCTCAGTGCTGCATGGATAATGGGGTGGTGGCGGTAGGACAAAGGAAAAAAAAGTCTTGCCGAAATTCCGAGGCTGTATTTTTCCAGGGGAGATGAGCTACACAGTTTCACAAATATGACACCGGAGCGTAAAATGTTGTGGGATTTCCCTACACTTTCCCTGTCTCTAAAAAAAAAAAAAGTTTCTGTTTGTCTGCTAAGTATTTGTTGAATGAGGTGTGGGTTGTGGAAATTTTGGAGGGGGTTATAGTCTTCTGCTTGCTGTTAGATGGGAGGATTCCGTTAAAAAGATAATAAATGCTTAGCAATGGCAAATGACATGTACTGCATATTTACATCAGGCAGGAAGGAAACACAACAATAGCGAAACTGTGAGGAGAGAGCATTTTATCGGCATCAAAGTGGTTAAACTATAGCCCACGCTATTGGGTTAATCTGAACTTCCTTTGAGAAGCATGCTGATTCTTAATATGTTTTCATTTGTTTTCTCTGGCAGATACAAGGAAGGAAGATGAAACCCGTCAGAAAGCCCACGGCCTCGTCCAGCAGCAAGTCCCCTCCCTCCACACGAGCAAAAAGTTTGAAACGAAAAATTGAAGAAGGGCGGCAAGAAGAAGAGGGGGAGAGTGTGGAACAAGCACTGTGTTTTGCCGTGGCAAGGAAGATGCAGGAAGAAATGAAAGTGCGCACAAGAGAGCATCCAGATGTCAAAAGCCTTCCTGAAGCAAGGGAGCAGGAGTCCCAGGTTAAAGACTGTGATGTCAGAGGTCAAGGGTCAAAATGTAGAGAGTATGATGTCCAGGGCAAGTCAGGAGAGACGGAGAACAAAGGACAAGTTAAGGACAGTGGTCAGACATTCCTACCACGTGCCGATGGCAGCATTGACAGAATGCAGAACACAGACCCTGACATGGGGAAAGCAGAGGCCCCTTCGAACAGAAAGACAGCCACATTCAAAGCGAGGGCACCAAAGAAGAAATACGTGGAGGACCATGCAAACCAGGAGGTGCGTGAGGACTCCTGCAGCAACAGCAGTGAGGGTTCTGGACTCAGCGGTTCTGTCTCCGCCATACAAGAGGTTAGCAAAGAGTCTGGAGCAGCCATAGTGGAGGACAACTGCCCCTCAGCTCGATCCTCCTCCACAGATACGGCCAGTGAACATTCAGCAGACTTTGATGATGACAGCGAAAAGGGCAAACTAGATTTGGAGTTTCCCGTAGAGCCAGCGCCACAGGCTTGGGTGCCCATAGAATATGACATTCATCAGCTGAAGTTTAAGCAGGTGCTGGCAAAGCGAGATGGAATATTTCAGCCAGGGACAGTGAAACAGATCCGCCGGAACCAGGATCTTGGGATTGTCTTTAATGGTGAAAAGACAATCACATATTACGATAATGTTCTGAGCACCGAAGAAATAAGGATTATCCTGGACATTACGCCATCCACCAATTTGGTCACTGTGGGGACTGCTGTTTGCACATGCATAAATCAGGATGAGACTGCCTACCGGGAAGGTGTGGTGGTAGAAGTAAACCAGAAGCCTGTTTCTTACAAAGTTAGGTTCAGTAAGGTGAAGGTGGGGGCTGTGAAGAAAGAGAAAGAAGCCATGTGGGTGGCACGATCCAGTTTGAGGCTCCTCCGTTCCCCTTGGAGCAAGGAACCAGAACAGTTGGTTAAAACACTGAAAAATGGAGGGGAGAAGAAAAGGGCAACCAGCACTTTAATGCCTGCTCATGTAGCTGAGAACATAGTTATACCAGTTACAGAGGAGCCTGTCAGTATTCCCAGAAGTGCCATTATGGAGCAAAAGCAGCCTGAAGATGTTGAAGTCTCTAAAATCAGTTTCAATATGCCACCTATCGAAGAGAAAATAATCACCCCACAGCAGATACTTTCCCCTCCAAAGTCTCCTGCATTTCTGCCGGCTTGCTTACAGGTGGGCAGGCTTCCAGAGCAGCCGTCGCCACTACTCAGTCATGACGCCAGTAGCCGAAGCAGCAGCGTCTCACTGGACAAGTGCAGCACGCCAGGTTCAAGGTCTCGCACGCCCCTGACCGCAGCTCAACAGAAGTACAAGAAGGGCGACGTAGTGTGCACACCTAATGGAATTCGGAAGAAGTTCAATGGCAAACAGTGGAGGAGGTTGTGCTCTCGGGACGGCTGCATGAAGGAATCTCAGAGACGGGGCTACTGTTCCAGACACCTCTCGATGCGCACCAAGGAAATGGAAAGCATGTCTGATGGCAGAGGGAGCGCATTGAGGGACGGGAGCACAGAATTTGACTGGGACGATACATCTAGAGATAGTGAGGCAAGCAGCATCAGAACAGACTCTCGTCCTCGCTTGCCAGTACCAGGGGCTGATTTATCCCGCTTTGATGTGGATGAGTGTGAGGCGGCCAATATGTTGGTGTCTCTGGGCAGCTCAAGGTCAGGGACTCCCTCATTCTCCCCAGTGTCTAACCAGTCTCCATTCTCTCCAACCCAGTCGCCATCACCTTCTCCACTTTTTGGGTTTAGACCAGCCAACTTTAGCCCAATTACTGCTTCGCCTGTGATTCAGAGACCTGCAGGGAGTAGCCGCCACCTAAGTGCCAGCACGCCGAAAGGTGTTCTGACCCCTGAGATGGTGCATCACTCGCACCACCGGGAGCGTCACTCTTCAGGGATTTTACCCACTTTCCAAACCAACCTCACCTTCACCGTCCCTATGAGTCCTAGCAAGCGCAAACCTGAGTCACACCATGGAAGCACCAGTTCAGCTGCTGACTTTCAGAAAAGTGATAGCATGGATTCAGGGGTGGAATCAGTGTCTCACACCCCAACGCCTTCCACCCCTGCTGGATACAGGGCTATGTCGCCAGCTGCACAGTTCTGCCATTCTCAGCAGGCCTCTCCTCTCCTCTTGTTGTCTCCGCCAGCTACCATAACATCAGACCCCAGTCCATCAATAAGGCGTGTTCCTGCCGTGCAGAGGGACTCACCAGTCATTGTTCGTAACCCAGATGTGCCCCTTCCATCGAAGTTCACAGAAAAGCCCTTGGACATAGGTAGCAGAGGTGGCAGCCCCCGGACAGTGAAGGGTGGGGCCAAAGATCACTCCTCCAAGACACAGCTGCAGATGCCTGTTCCCATAAATGCCACCCAGATCCAGAGTGTGGCTCGAACCATCCCTTCCAGTCAGCAGAGCGCCACCCTGCTAGGAGAGTCAACCACAGCAGCAACAGCAGGCTCCATCGACCAAAACTTGTCCGTCACATCGTTACCGTTGCAGCCGGTGGCTTTCCACCCATCCCCCGCAGCACTACTGCCTGTGATTGTTCCCAGTGCTTACTCCACTCATCCCGCTCCCAAGAAAGAGATCATTATGGGACGCCCTGGAACAGGTCTGTTACTCTTAATCTATTCTATTTTTACTGAAGATTGCAGTTTTTTCCCTAAACAAACAAAAACAGAAGTTTTAATGTGGATGCATTTCTGTTATGAAGGCTAACTGCATGATGCCAGGTTGGAGATCGATACAGACTCCTTTTGTCTTTTCAGCAATTAAAAAAAAAGTTTTCAGTAACAAAAAAAAAAAAACTTGTTAGTACTGGTAGTATACTGGCTCAGTCCTGCTTTCAGTCCATAAAAAAATGGATGATCATTAAGCCGGGTACTTACATTTTAGGTGGGTGGTTGGAAGTCAGAAATTGAGGGGGCAGATCACTTGCTTTTTTGGCAGCGGCATTGGGGAGGATGAGCTACCCTGAAATTGCTTCTTTTGAGTGATGTGTGGTCTCGGCCCGTTCTGCTACATGAGAAAGTGAGAGTGAGCAGTGATCAGCTGACTTCAGGGATTGTTAATTCACTGGGTCTGGGTCCTGAAACGTTTGGTCCCGCACCAATAAAAATACTTCCTACTTGTCAGTTGGACCAGAGGAGTGTGGAGAATGCCAGGAACCTGAATATGAACTCTGACTGTATTGGATCTGAGAGATTGATTTTAGATGATTTTGAGGTACAGATTTTGGGTCATACAATCAAAACATGTTATAAACTGTTATGGGATTTTTGTTTGTTTAATTTGCTAATATTTGTTTCAACTCTATCCTTATGTCAAGATTTGGAAACTTCTTATTGGGGTAGTTTCTGGGACCAGTAAATCTTGTGCAGGTGCAGGTGCAGGTCATGGACACGTTAGCAATCCGTGAACTTTTCAGTCCCTGAAGATGCTTAAAATGTGGCCCAAATGGTGACATCAGACTGAGGTTATCTAAGTGCAGTGGCTACTGCTCCCTCAGTGTGTAGCGTGAATTTGTTCTGCATGCATAGTACTGCAGGGATTTATCTAACTCTAAAAATTGATTAGCGTTTTGCTCATAAAAGTGGTAAATCTTTGTGAAAATGCATAGCTCTTGCCTCACTGTGTTTAACAAACACAGCACTTCTAGAAACTCGATATAAATACTTTCTGTACAGTTAGTATAGTCCCAAGAAAAAAACTGCTAATCAGTTATTTAAAACCCTGTACTGCATTTTTGTTTTCCGTAAATTGTTTCCTTACTGATGTCCCTGGTCCTAGCAGCATCCTGCAGGCCCGTCACTGACCCATCTCAAGGACTTACTGGTTAACCACCGCTTGAGCCTGATAGGCGAGTGGCCTGCCCCAAACGGTCATGTGGTTCCTGTGAGGGACACTGAGCGAGCTGGGAAATTTTTCTCTGGCTTCTCACAAGGCGTTGCATGTGCAGTGACGTGCATGCAAGGGCAGTATGCTGTATCTGCCTGCTTCATCCTTCTGTTCTCACCGCCACTGCCATCCAATAGGCCACACTGCCATCCAGCAGATCTCACTGCTCTCCAACAGACAGCACTACCATCCAGCAGACAGCACTGCCTTCCAACTGACTGCATTGCTATCCAGCAGACCGTACTGCCATCCAGCAGAGCAGTGTGCATTCCAACAGACCGTTATACATTCCAGCAGACCACAGTACCATCAAACAGACCACAGTGCCATCAAACAGACCACAGTGCCATCAAACAGACCACAGTGCTGTTCAACCCTCCCGCTGATGAAGACCCTGTGTGAGGTGAAGCATTGGGGTTATGGGCACTGCCTGTGTTCCTCAGACTGTTTGCAGTAAATGCATTGAGCACTATGGCTGTTTGTTAGCTTTTGCATTAGTCAGATCCTACGAGTGTAGGGTTCCTTTCTCTTTTGTTACCCAGCAGGTCTCATTGCCATCCAGCCTACAACACTGCTATCCAAGAGACCACACTGCCATCCAACAAACCTTGCCACATTGCCATCCAGCCTACAGCACTGCTATCCAAGAGACCACACTGCCATCCAACAAACCTTGCCACATTGCCATCCAGCCTACAACACTGTATCCAAGAGACCACACTGCCATCCAATAAACCTTACCACATTGCCATCCAGCCTACAACACTGCTATCCAAGAGACCACACTGCCATCCAACAAACCTTGCCACATTGCCATCCAGCCTACGGCACTGCTATCCAAGAGACCACACTGCCATCCAACAAACCTTGCCACATTGCCATCCAGCCTACAACACTGTATCCAAGAGACCACACTGCCATCCAACAAACCTTGCCACATTGCCATCCAGCCTACAACACTGCTATCCAAGAGACCACACTGCCATCCAACAAACCTTGCCACATTGTCATCCAGCCTACGGCACTGCTATCCAAGAGACCACACTGCCATCCAACAAACCTCGCCACATTGCTATCCAGCCTACAACACTGCATCCAAGAGACCACGCTGCCATCCAACAAACCTTGCCACATTGCCAACCAGCCTACAGCACTGCTATCCAAGAGACCACACTGCCATCCAACAAACCTTGCCACATTGCCATCCAGCCTACAACACTGCTATCCAAGAGACCACACTGCCATCCAACAAACCTTGCCACATTGCCATCCAGCCTACAACACTGCTATCCAGGAGACCACACTGTCATCCAACAAACCTTGCCACATTGCCATCCAGCCTACAGCACTGCTATCCAAGAGAACACACTGCCATCCAACAAACCTTGCCACATTGCCATCCAGCTTACAACACTGGTATCCAAGAGACCACACTTCCATCCAACAAACCTTGCCACATTGCCATCCATCCCACAACACTAGTATCCAAGAGACCACACTGCCATCCAGCAAACCTTGCCACATTGCCATCCAGCCTACAACACTGGTATCCAAGAGACCACACTACCATCCAACAAACCTTGCCACATTGCCATCCGGCCTACAGCACTGGTATCCAAGAGACCACGCTGCCATCCAACAAACCTTGCCACATTGCCATCCGGCCTACAACACTGCTATCCAAAAGACCACACTGCCATCCAACAAACCTTGCCACATTGCCATCCAGCCTACAGCACTGTTATCCAAGAGACCACACTGCCATCCAATAAACCTTGCCACATTGCCATCCAGCCTACAACACTGCTATCCAAGAGACCCCACTGCCATCCAACAAACCTTGTCACATTGCCATCCAGCCTACAACACTGCTATCCAAGAGACCCCACTGCCATCCAACAAACCTTGCCACATTGTCATCCAGCCTACAGCACTGCTATCCAAGAGACCACACTGCCATCCAACAAACCTTGCCACATTGCCATCCAGCCTACGGCACTGCTATCCAAGAGACCACACTGCCATCCAACAAACCTTGCCACATTGCCATCCAGCCTACAACACTGGTATCCAAGAGACCACACTGCCATCCAACAAACCTTGCCACATTGCCATCCAGCCTACAGCACTGCTATCCAAGAGACCACACTACCATCCAACAAACCTTGCCACATTGTCATCCAGCCTACAACACTGGTATCCAAGAGACCACACTGCCATCCAACAAACCTTGCCACATTGCCATCCAGCCTACAGCACTGCTATCCAAGAGACCACACTGCCATCCAACAAACCTTGCCACATTGCCATCCAGCCTACAACACTGCTATCCAAGAGACCACACTGCCATCCAACAAACCTTGCCACATTGCCATCCAGCCTACAACACTGGTATCCAAGAGACCACACTGCCATCCAACAAACCTTGCCACATTGCCATCCAGCTGATCATTCTGCCTACCAACAGACTCCACTGCCATCCTGGAAAAAGAGATTTGCCAGCGTGGGCACTGACGCCTCTGTTTTTACTGATGTATGTCGCACCCTAATGGAAAAGTGATTTAAACTTGTGGGGGTTGGGAGGAGCACTGACGTCTCTGTTTTCACTGATGTATGTTACACTCCTAATGGAAAAGCCATTTAAAGTTTGTGAATGAGCAAGGATTGTGCTACTAATTTGTGTTTAATGCTTGTGAAATGTTTGGCTCTCTCATTAGCTAGTTCCTCACCAGTTACCTACTCACTGGTCCCATTGGTTCAGGACTGCACCTTATTTAAAGCAAGCCAGCTTAGGCAGTGCACCTTATATAAAGGAAGCCAGTTCAGGCAGTGCGCCTTATATAAAGGAAGCCAGTTCAGGCAGTCACATTTTAGAATAGGGACTCAGCTGATGGTTGGTCTGCCTTGACATTTGGTAGCTGGCCAGCTTCACAGCAGGGCTCTGATGTGAACACCAAGAGACCCCCTCTCCTATTGGAGGAAAAATAAGAAAGTAGCCAGTTCATATTATATTTGTAAGATTTGCCATGGGGGGGCCTGAATTATCTGTTTTTACTGATGTATGCATTAAAGCAGCAGCACTCCTAATTAAAAAGCCATTTACAATTTGTGAGTGAGCAAGCGTTGAGCTGTTAGTTTTGTATTTGTTTACTGCTTTCCAGCAGACCACACTGCTAACCAATAGACCACACTGCTAACCAATAGACCACACTGCCAACCAACAGACCACACTGCTAACCAATAGACCACATTGCCAACCAGCAGACCACACTGCCAACCAACAGATCACACTGCCATCTAACAGACCACACTGCTAACCAACACACCACATTTTTTTCCGACAGATTGCACCAAACTGCCAGTCATCAGACAGCACTGCCATCACACTAACTGCACTGCCATCCAACAGACTCACTGCTGTTGAACAGACAACACTGCCATCCAACAGACCATACTGCCATAAACAGACCACACTGCCATCCAATAGGCTGCACTACCATCCCACAGACTGCACTGCCATCCAGCAGGCTGCACTGCCATCCAACGGACAACACTACCATCCAACAGACACCACTGCCATCCAACAGACTGCACTGCCATCCAACAGACTGCACTGCCATCCAACAGACGGCACTGCCATTCGGCAGACTCCACTGCCATCCAGCACACTGCACTGCCATCCAACAAACAGCGCTGCCCATCCAACAGACTGCACTGCCATCCAGCAGACAACACTGCCAACCAACCATCCAACAAACAGCACTACTATCCAACAGACGGCACTACCATCCAACAGAATGTACTGCCATCTAACAGACCACACTGCTATTCAAAAAGGCAATGCTGCCAGTATTTAAAGCAGCCCACATTTCCTTCCAACTAGCTCACTGTCATCCAGCTAATTCACATTGCCTTCCATCTAGCCCACAGTGTCTTCCAACTAGGCTCATACTGCCTTCCAAAAAGACCACACTAGCTTCCAACTAAATCAGACTGTCTTGCAGCTAGACTGCACTTTCTTTCAACTACACGGCGCTATGCTTTTTTTCCAGCTAGATCACACTGCATTCCGTCTTGACTACTATGCATTCCAGCTATACTATATTGCATTCCAACTAGACTGTGCTGTCTGGTATCCTGTGATGATGGTGCCCGCAATTGGGCACCTACCAAAAGGGTGACTAAATCGCGGTGCCTGTGGATGGGGCGATTGGGGAAGCTGGGTGACTGGATGGTGGGGGTGGGCAAAATAGCAACCAGATGTCGCTGTATGTCTGTGCGGGGGGGCCAGCAAGCTGAGTTTGGGCTGGGAGAGGATGGAGGAGCTGTCGGGGGTGGTGCTGCAGTGAGCTGCCGAGCTGCGTCGTGGCATCGGGGATTGGTCCGCAGCTACAGTGGGTATGGTGCTGGGTTCTGGTCCGAACACGGGTGCCTTTTGTTGCGCTTGGCCCTGCAGTTGCACCCCCGACATGCCCCCCTGGGTTGAGAATCTTAAGCAGGCGCCCCTGCATAAACAATAAACATCCAAGTCCCCGGTGATGTGTTGCTGTGCCGGGGAGTCCATCACCGAAAAAAACTTTCGGCGATGTGATTTCACCCTGACGGCGATTGCCATTATCACATAAAACCGTGCTGTCTTCTAACTAGATCGCACTTTCTTCCATTTAGCCCAAACCACTTTCACATAGCCACACCATCTGTCAACTAGATAACACTGTCTTCCATCTAGACTGCACTTTCTTCCAACTAGACAGCACTGCACTTTCTTCCATCTAGATGACACTGCATTCCAACTAGACCACAGTTTATTTCAACAAGGCCACACTGTCTTCCAACTAGACTGCACCATCTTCCAACTAGGCCATATTGTCTTCCAGCTAGACCGTACTGTCTTCCAGCTAGACCGTACTGTCTTTCAGGTAGACTGTACTGTCTTCCAGCTTGACTGCACCTTCTTCCAACTAGATGCATGTTCTTCCAACTAGATTGCAATGTCTTCAAATGTGACAGCATTTTCTTCCAACTAGGTTGCACTGCCTTCCAACTAGACCTTACTGTCTTCCAAGATGGCATTGTATTTTCTTCCAAATAGACCACACTGCATTCTAACTAGACTGCACTGCTTTCCAGCTTGACGGACTGCTTTCCAACTAAACCACACTGCTTTCCAACTAGACTTCATTGCCTATCTGTAGGGTCCCCATTCATTCTCTCCTGCCTCTTCACTTTTCCTGAATTCATGGAAAGACCAGTGAGGGCAGAATGAGAAATGTTTTGAGGGTGAGTTTAAAAAAACAAGCCTCTTGTTGGCAGGGCAGGAGAAGTTCAGGAAACTTGACAAGAAAAGTTTTGGAACTCTGTAATCTTAGTGTGGGATTGTGGCTGGGGGATGGATATCTGTTGAGGAAACAGATGAGGAATGGGAGATGTTTAACCAAAGAAGAGCAGTATTTTGGGCTGCAGGTTGATGCTTTTGTTTCTTTTGGACCTTTCTGTTTATGTGGGTGGAAGGGAAGTTCTTGTTTCCTTTGTTTCAGTTTGGGTTTTATTCTGAGGCACTTGGTAAGTGTTTTTGCTTGTTGCTGAATAAATACAAGGTGGAATGGTTTAAACTGCAAGGCATATTTGTACGCGTGTGTGCGTGTGTGTAATTTCCTCTCATGGCAGTACATTGCAGTATTACAGAACCCCAAAAGGATTGATAACCATCCATCTCTTGCGTGTTTGAATGTCACTGTGACCCAACCCCCAGTCTAACCTTTGATCTTCGAGATGACTGAGTCATCAAAAAATAAGAAAGAAGATAACCTCTTGAATAGGGTTTGCCCCAGTTCCATTTTTTGTATGCAGCTGAGAGTTGAAGGAGTGCTGCAGTAAAAATTTGTAAAAACATATGTTGTGCAGAGTGTTTTGATTTGTGTGTGTAGTCCTGGTGTGTCCTTCCCTTTCTTTGCTATTAAGAGTTATTTTCAAACATGCCTACTAGTTTTATGGCCTCTGGGGATCTCCGTGTTAGAATGGTTTATTCTAGGGATGTGGAGATGTTATTCAATCCACACTTATTGGCAGGTTTCTTGCCACTTTAAATCTTGCTGGAAGGTCTTCAAGCTGGCTCCTCCCACCCACCCGGGTGGTAAAACTCTTGGCTCCGCCCCATGACGCCAGATCTTCCTTACTGCTTGGAAGCTCAGGTTCCCTTCTTAGCACTCTGCGTTTTAGGCCTGGATCCACACTCTTTGGTTAATCCGAAACTTATTCTCAAATTTACAAGACTTCGGTCTTCTTTATCCCTCACAGCTGCGATGGACAAATTGACTCCCGGATTTCGTCGATGCCCCTGTGGGCAGATGATGTCCCGGACCGACCCGCACTCCACGAGCGTTTACTGCCTAGGACTTGGCCACGATTCGCAGGCTTGCGATTTGTGCAAATCCTTTACAGCTTTGGTCTTGGAGGACCGCGCTGCTCGAGTTCTTTTGGGGCGCCCTGAAAAGAGATATCCACCGGTCAAGTCAAAGGAGGCCCGTTGGGCGGTGTCCATGGCCGCGGACTCCGTGTATCAGTTGGAGCAGATGATCGCCCTCGAGGAGGAGGCGGCCCAGGCCGCATCATCTTCTTTCTCGGTCGCGGCATTTATCCCACCCTCCTTGGGCTCTTCATATACAGCTTCTTTTAAGGAGCTTTGTCAATCTCTCTCCACCAAGGGAGAAGGACCATCGGGACATTCCAGTCAGTCTAAAAAGAAGGACTCCAAAGGTAAGTCCCACTCGGCGTTGATGGGGCGGGGAGATCCCTTCACGGATGGTGGACTTTCGACTTAGGTCGAGGTTGCGACTCAGGCCGCTGGCTTCACGGTGTCCCCATCAGGTCAGCCGTCCGAGACACCCATCGACGCAGACGAGATTTTTCTCGACCCGTCGGACGGTTTGTCGACTGGTGATGCCGACAACCCTACGTCACTGGTTCCCCCGGTGGAAACCGAGGACTTGTCTGTGCCTCCTATGCCACAGTCCCCGGTTAAGGTCCCTGAACCGAGGGAGGAATGGGTTTCTTCCCTCCCCTTTCTGACCCACCCTCGGAACCCCCGAAGGTCTCGGTCTCGGACCTCTTCCAGGTCCAGCCAGTCCCGCCGTTGGCGGTCTCGGTCTCGGCACCATGGAAAGTGGCGGCGCCACTCATCCTCATCGTCCTCTTCGGAGGATAGGCTCCGGCGCAAGTTACGTCGGTGCTACGAGGATTTAATGTGGCAGCAGCTCTTATTGTCTGGTAATAAGCTGACTCCGTCGCCTTCTCCGGCCATTAAGTGGCTGTCACCTGAGGGGCCAAAACAACCCTCTGCACCGGTTGTTCGCCCGAAACCGGCTGCTCCACCCACTGTGGTAGAACCTCCGCCTCCTCAACCGAAGACTGGGCCCCGACCAAGGATTCTTGGTTGGGTCAGGGTTTGCCCCTTAGATTTTCGGTCACCCTCACTCCTGATCGACCTCGGCATGTGGAGGGTGGCTCAGGTGCCTGGCAGCTGTTCGCAGACTCGGAGTCTGACAACGACTCCTTGTTCTCCAGGCCACTTGACCTGGAATCTACAGGAGGTCAGTCGGTGGATGAGAGCCCATCCTTTAGGAATGCTTTGACTCGTCTCAGAGTCCACTGGGATGAAGCTCGAACATGTTTCAAAATGGGCCAAGTGTCCCTTCGCGGAGATACTGGACCAAGGGGATTCCCCTACGGAGGCCTTTCCAGTGGCCGAAGCCATTGTTGGCCTGGCCCTGGAGCTGTGGGAGCGGCCAGCATATTGTCCCGCACCTTCGGCCAGGATGACTCGAAAGTATGCGGTCCCTACAAGTTCACTCTTCGGTTTCTCGGAGCACCCCTCTGCGTAGAGGGGTTAGTGACCGACAGTGTTTTCCGGCATTCCAGGAATGCTCGGGATGTGGACAAACCGCCCAATAAGGAGTCCAAGAAATTGGACTACTCAGGGCGGAAGGTATATGCTGCTTCCTCCCTAGGCCTTTGTCAGGCTAGCTTGGCCGTTCTGTTGGCACACTTTTCACACACCCTTTTGGGCTCACTGGATGAGGTGATTCCTCATCTCCTGGCTGACCTTCAAACAACGGTCAAGCAGATGCGGGATCAGGGAAGGGAGGTAGCAAAACAGCAGCTCCAAACTTCATTGGACATCACTGACTCGTGTGCCCGGTCAGTAGTGGCTGCAGTGGCCATGCGCCACAGAGCTTGGTTGCAGGTCTCCACCTTTATGGCTGATATCCAGCACAAGCTGGCAGACGTCCCCTTCCTGGGTACTGACTTGTTCGGACCCGGGGTGGAGGGTCATCTCCAATGGATCGAGAAGGCCAGCGCCACCTTGGACTCGGTCACATCGGCCCTGGAGGACAAAGGCTGCCAGCAGCAGCGTAAGCCCTTTCGTCCTTCAGCCCTTGCGGCATGTCCAGCCTAGCAACACCAGCATCAGGGCCAGCAGGCTCGTACTTGGCACCCCAAAGCCAAGCCTGCTGCTTCCTCCAGCAGGAAGCTGGGAGGAAAAGACCAAGGCGGCTCCTCGGTCGGCTCTTCCTCTAAGCCTGCCCAGTGATGGGTTGAGGGGTGTCGCCCCAACCTTGTCACTCCTCCCCGGGTTCCCCCCTTGGGGGGACAGCTCCTCCACTTCCTTTCCGCCTGGTCTGATATCACCACGGACTGCTGGGTGACCGTCGCCCACGGGGGCTACGGGTTCAGCAGCCTCTCTGTCGGCTCGCCAAGTCGACATTGCCCTGCTCCTCCAGAAGGAGGCGATCAGGGAGGTAGCGAACCCCCCTCCAGACCCAGGGTTTGCGTCCAGGTACTTCCTGGTCCCAAAATGGCTGGGGGGCTGGCGCCCCATTTTCGACCTACACAACCTGAACAAGTTCCTAAGGTCTCGCACCTTCAGGATGGTCACTCTGACTCAGATCATTCCATCCTTGGAACAAGGCGTGTGGTTCTGTTCTCTGGACCTTCAGGGCACGTTCTTTCACATCCTAATCCATCCGTCTCTCCAGCGATTCCTCCACTTCAGGGCAGAGGGATCCCCTTACAAGTTCCGGGCCATGCCCTTCGGCCTCTCTCCAGCTCCCAGAGTCTTCACCAAATGCATGGCAGTGGTGACAGCATTCCTGCGGCACCGAGGGGTCCGGGTGTACCCTTACCTGGATGACTGGCTGATTGCAGGCCCCTCCAGGTTGGAGTTGGAATGGTCCAGAGATCTGGCCCTCCAGGTCTGCTCTCAGATTGGCCTCCTCATCAACGAGGCCAAGTTGGAACTCATGTCATCACAGGTGATTCAGTTCACTGGGGCTGAGCTCGACTCTCTTCAAGCCAGAGCACGGCTCCCGGCGGACAGGGCCGAGGTCCTTTCCTCCTTTGCCCAGTCATTTCTGGTTGGCCAGTTGCACCCTGCCCAGGACTTCCTGCGCCTCCTGGGCCTCATGGCGGCTTGCACCAGCGTGGTCCCTTGGGCCTGCTGGCATATGTGTCCCCTACAATGGGGGCTGGCCCACTAATGTTCACAGCACTCCGGTCCTCTGGACCAGCCAGTGACAGTGACCCAGGAGATGTGGAAAGGCCTCCAGTGGTGGCTCGTTCCAGCTCATCTGTCGGAAGGTATCCCGTTTGTCTGCCCAGAGCTGACGGTCACTCTGACGACCGACGCCTCTCTGATGGGTTGGGGTGCCCATCTCGGGGAGCTCAGAGTCTCTGGTCCCCTCAGGAGTCTCGGTGCCACATCAACCTGCTGGAGCTTCGAGTGGTCCAACTAGCCCTCACCGCCTTCGCTCCATTTGTACAGGGTCAAGTGGGCCAGGTCCAGACGGACAACACCACGACCATGTACTACGTCAACCGACAGGGCAGGACGCACTCCTTGCCTCTGTGCAAGGAGGCTCTCCGCACTTGGTCTCTCTTGATCAGCCTGGAGGCAGATCTCCTTGCCATCCATGTGGCAGGAGCCTCCAACAGTCTGGCCGATGCCCTCAGCTGGATAGGTGCTGCATCTCAGGAGTGGTCTTTCCTGCCGGAGGTAGTACAAGATCTGTTCTCCCACTGGGGCACTCCTCAGGTGGACCTGTTCACCTCCAGGGAGAATGCGAAGTTGAGGCTGTTTCACGCCGGCCCCCCTCAGCAGGGCTCGCTGCAGGGGGATGCCTTCTTGAGGCTGTGGACCCCAGGCCTCTTCTCCGCCTTCCCTCCATTCCCCTTGATCCACAAGGTGCTTCTCAAGGTGAATAGGGACCAGGCACAGATGATTCTGGTAGCCCCAGATTGGCCCCGCCAGTTCTGGTATCCAGATCTCCTCAGCCTCAGCTCCAGGCTCCCGAGGCGGCTTCCAGCCCACCCAAACCTGATCTCAGTCAACAAGGGGAAGGTACTCCATCCGGACCTTCAATCTCTGCACTTGACGGCCTGGTTCCTGAGCGGCTAGAGTTCCAGGCCTTGGGTCTTTACGACAAGGTCCTCAATGTTGTTGAGGCATCCCGTAAGGAGTCGACCAGAAAATGCTATGCCTTCAAATGGAAGAGGGACATTTGGTGTCAGGGCAAGGGGTTGGACCCTTCCTCCTGTTCATTGTCTAGCATTCTGGACTACCTGTGGTCCCTTTCTCAGCTAAGGCTTAGGTCGACGACCCTTAAGGTGCACCTAGCAGCCATCTCTGCTTACCGGGCATGGACCGGAAAGCAGTCGGTGGCACAGGAGAAGGTGGTCGGGCGCTTTTTCAAAGGTCTTGATCACATATCCCCTCTGGTGTGAGAACCTCCACCTCCATGGGATCTACTGCTGGTATTGGCTAAGCTCATGGGCAAACCATTCGAACAGATGCACAGGTGTGACATCTCTCACCTGTCGTGGAAGACCGCCTTCTTGGTGGCTATTACGTCAGCCAGAAGTATGGGAGAGCTCCAGGCGCTTTCCATCGAGTCTCCTTATCTGGTCTTCCATAGGGACAAGGTTGTCCTGTGCCCCAACCCGAAATTCCTTAAGGTGGTGTCAGAGTTTCACCTTAACCAGGTGTTGACTCTGCCAGTGTTCTACCCTAGTCACACCTCGAGGCTGAATATAGGAATATAAAGAAAAATCCACACTGTAACGAATGACGCCATTTGTCATTTTATTATGCGTTGCTGAGCCCGACGCTGCTTCGAACCAATTTTCTCTCAACGCTGGGCCAGGCTCGCACACGGCACTTATAATAAAATGAAGCACTTTCAGATATTGGTGAAGCAGTCCTTTTATTCCGTTTTTTGAGTGCAGGATTTTTTTTTTTGTATTTCTGCTTGTCTTTATCCTGCACCTTTGTTCCATGTGCAACCTCTGTTTTGAATCTTAGGCCGAATATAGGCTCCATACTTTGGACCCTAGAAGAGCACTCTCTTATTATAAAGAGCAGACGGCTGAAGTTCGGGGAGAGGTTTGCCAGCTGTTTGTCACTTACGCTGAAGCCGCAACTGGCAGACCTGCAGCTAAGCGGACGATAGGCAGGTGGGTCACCTCCTGCATAGATCTCTGCTATAGATTGGTGGGCATGGAGTCTCCCAAAGGGATAAGAGCTCATTCTACCCGCCATACCGCTGCTTCCAGGGACGTCCCTATGCAGGAAATCTGCAAGGCTGCTACCTGGAAGTCAGCACACACCTTCATTACCCACTACCACATCGACTTTGAGTCATGCCAGGATGCTGGTTTTGGGACCTTGGTTCTCCAGTCCTTATTCCCTAAGTAGGGGGTACGTGCCTTGCTTCCCTCCTCCTGGAGAACTGCTAGGAGTCTGCCAATAAGTGTGGATTGAACAACATATCCACGTCCCTAGAAATACAGGTTACTCACCTGTAACAGGAATTCTAGGAGTGGTGTATGTTGTTCATCCACACAACCCACCTGACCTCCCCGGCTTCGACATGCAACCTGGCTTCCAGCGGGTAGATCTGGCATCATGGGGCGGAGCCGAGAGTTTTACCACCCAGGTGGGTGGGAGGAACCAGCTTGAAGACCTTCCAGCAAGATTTAAAGTGGCAAGAAACCTGCCAATAAGTGTGGATGGACAACATATACCACTCCTAGAACTCCTGTTACAGGTGAGTAACCCGTATTTACTTTTCTCATTCCTACAGTGCATCCTGCCTCATGTGATGGTGATGTGTCCGGGACCATAGATTCAGTGGCGGAAAATATTGCAGCAGTGATCTCCAGCTAGCAGCGTGATGTTCTGGCCTCAACTAAATAACTCTTAATTCACTATTTTTGATTTGTATGTGTGTCTAGGTCTAGCCAGCAGGAGTACATATTTTGCTTTTAAATCTTTTCATTTCATCAAACTACACAAGGCCATTTAAAAAAAAAAAAGCACACAAATCACCCCAGGACATCGCTGCTATAATTAATAAAGACTTTACTATAGCTGTTTTCTTACAGAATAACCAATCCTTTAGCTCTCAGCTGTTTGCTAAACTGTAAATGTAGCCTTCAGTGCTCACTGGGTAAGGAAAGTTACTTAAAATCACAGCTCTACAGCTGTAAAATTGACTCTAAATCAGTACTTTAACAGTGTCAGTGGCTCAGTAGGTAGCACACTCGCCTCTGAAACCGGGAGATCAGAGGGCTTTGGGTTCAGTTACCACATCTGGCACTTGGGTTAATATCCCAGTACTGACACTGTAGTGCAGCATGAGAGGGGTGCTGCACTTCTGAGGTGCCGTCTTTCGGATGAGACATTAAACCGAGGTCCCTTCTGCCTGAATTGGTGGTAGTTCAGGTGGATGTTAAAAATCCCATGGCACTTATCGAAAAGAGTAGGGAATTTCCCCAATGTCCTGGCCAAATTTCTCTCATTTCACTAAAAATACCACCAACAGCTTAATCTGGTTCAAGGTCAGTTGGCATTCCTCTGTATCCCCCTCCCCCCCGGGTTGTGCTTGAAAATAGGCAGGATTTGTCTAGTGCACATACCTGGTCAACAAAAAATAAATAAATAAATAAAAAAAATAAAAAAATCTACGTTCCCAGATGCATCACTGTCACATGAGACAGGATGCTGTAGGAAAACGAACAGCAATAAACCCATGCTAACAGAGAGATTCCACACAGGCCAAGACTAGCAGGTAAATTTAGGAAAAAATTCCTAGCAGCAAATAAAGGGAAGGATATTTCTTTATTTAGTTAGTTTTTGTTGACCGGGTGGGTGCACTAGACAGCAGAGCTGCCTGTTTTCAGGCACAACCTAGGAGGTTACATACAGATGGATAAAACACCAGTTAAATACAAGGATATGACCGGTGAACATCAGCGATACATATACCAAACAAATCACATAATCATTGAAGTACATCACAGTGGCAGAAGAGATAGGGAAAAGGTAGAACAGTGGCATCAACAGAACTCACATACTATATAACTTCAAAGAGTAGTAAGTACCAGGACTATGCACTCAAATCCAAACAGTCTGCACAGTGTACGTTTTCACAGATTTTGACTGTAGTACTTCTTTATTCTGAGGAAATGTTCTGAGCAGACCAAAGGACAGTCTTCATAGAACCTACATGCACCAGTCAGGTTTGGCTGATAGACCCTGGCAAAAAAGCTTTTGAATGTTATTAGAATTCTTTGGGGAAATGCATAAATCTAAGTGAGTGCAAGCTGTCATTCTAACCTTGTTATCTTTGTGTATTGGGGTGGGGGGTCTACTTGGAAGATCCGGATCCTGATTCAGCCTTTCCTGAGTTCTCCATCCCAGTGGCATAGTGTAAGCCAAGTGATAAGAGTGGGGGGTGGATTTGGGGAACTGGTGAGGGATAAGGTCCCCTTTAGGCTATTCAGGGATTCTCACTCTGGAACACACCGCCCCCTTTCTTTATGCTAATGGAATGTCTAAGACCCCATTACATAACTAGTAGTGTAGCATAGAGGTTAGAGTACCAAGCTGTGGATGAGCATGGTAGATCCAGCAGACCTGGGTTTGATTCCCACATCCTCCACTTGCATACTGTGTGACTCTGTGCAAGTCACTTAACCAGTCCAAAGCTTCTGGGTTGCCCCTGAAAATAGGCAGTTGTGCCTAGTGGGCCTTTCCCAGTTACCAAAGAATAAATAAACAAGGCAGCAGGACTGGCTTTCTGAAGTTCATGTTCTGCCTGAGCATAAGAAGTTGCTGCTTTTTATGGGCATGTCTAAGGATCTTCAAAATGTGGCTAATCAGCTGGGTTTGGGTGCAGATTTGGACTCTAAGCCCCCCCCCTGTGGACATGCCCATCTCTGAGGGTATTTTCTGCGAGCAGATTATGCATTCATCCACCTTCTGTTTTTGCTCACTCTCTGGCAGAGCCTATTGGCTGCGAACAGCGGAGCGTGTGGTATATTATAAGCTGTGATTAGGTGGATGCCATGGGGGTAGGGGTGGGTCTAGCTGGATGTGTGGTTGGGTAACTGTCATGAGAGGATTGGTCTGACTGAATCTGTGATGGGGACTTGGCCATGAAGGGGATGAGTGACATTCAGTGGTTGTCATGGGGTTGGGGTGGAAATGAGGCCCAACTTTATCTGATTGGGGGGTTTGTCTGAATCTGTGTGATTAGGTGGGTGTAACGTTGGGGTCTGACACGGGCTGTGATTGTGTGGCTTGTACAGTGGGCATCAGACTCATAGAATGTTTAGAGTGCTAACAATGTAATTTTTGCTCTGGACCAGGTGTAAGTACGGTGTCCATCTTCGTTGAGGGCAGACAATAAGAATGAGCATATCCCCCAAGAATTTGCCTATGGGAATGCCTGTTCATTTAGATTAATCCAAGATGTCCAACTTTCCTCCACTGACATGCCCGTCAGCACTCTATTTATTTGTATATGATCCCTGTCGGGGGGTGCACTAAGGGCTAAAAACTCTTAGCCATTTTGGCTGAAATGCACATCATTTTTTAAGCCGCATGTGAACTAGATTAGCCGCTATATTAAGTTAACTCATTGCCTCCTAGAAACATCAGTAGGCATCAGCAAATCTAACTAACGTGTGTCCCAGAACGCCTACAGAAGTCACCTACAGACTTCCTGTGTGCCCTAGAAACGTCTGGAGAAGTCACTCACATATTTTAATATTACTTGCCAGCCAGAACTGATTAGAGTTGACTGCATAGTACCATTAGAAAGGTAATGTTGTGCTGAACAACCTTGCCACTGACACTTAGTGTGTATCATGTTCACTTTAGGGGTTATTCATATTTGTTTATGACATTTTGTCAATCTACAACCACCTAAGCACTTTGAAGAAGACACACATTCTGGGTATCTTAGCCAGTATAGAACAAAAAACAAATTGAGTACAGTTGATTGCATAGAACCGTTGGAAAGACAATTTTGTGTGGAACAACTTTGCCACTGATACGTTGTGTGTGTCATGTATACTTTAGGAATTATATGTATTTGTTTATGGTATGGTGTGTATAGTTCAGATTTGTCCCTCAAACCTCACCAATACACCTTGACTCAAATGGGGAAAAATGATGTTTAATACTACAGAAATAGCTGTTTGTTTTACAAACAAATTGTTAAAATTACATCCAATGTCTGGATGCTTAATTCGGTGTTGTATGTTACATATTTCCCAACAAAAAAAGGTTTATGGTGCATTTTTTAGTGGAAAAAATATTTTGTTTTGCTGTTTCAACCAGCACAAATAAAACTAAATTACCTGCTATTCCTTGCATACCACTGTTGGAAAGGTAATTTTATGCTGAATAATTTTGCCACTCATACTTTGTGTCTAGCACTTATGGTTTTTGTGCTATTAGCATTTGTTTGCGGCATGCCAATTATGGCTTGATTTTTGCTTAGAAAGGCCCAGGATTAACTGTTAACAGTATACAGGAGACAAGCGCTGCAACTTCAGAAAGCTCCTGTGGTGGCAATGAGTTAACTAGACAGTAAAAATTTCATAATGTTCAAATGCTTTAGCCAAAGTGGCAACAGAGAACATAAAAAAGTTAGTCAAATTCAGTTTTGGCGATGGTGGCAGTCTTAAGCGCACGCACAGCCTGTGGACTATGGTCTGATTAGCGGTATGATTCAAATCACTATAAAGTGGTGTAACTGACTCCACCGGTCAGAGCTGTCTATTACTGCACCGCTTACTGAGCGTACAGGTGTAGCTTTACACTCTTCTGCATGGCCGATTTCTGCCATGCTGATGCTATCTTATGACACCCTGCCTGTCAGAAACGCGCGGCGGCTTCAACTGTGTGAAAAGAATCGGCATTTGTGAAACATCTTCATTTAAAAAGGAAACAGCAGGCTATCTCGTGTTAGAGCAAAATGTTTCTTGAAACCAGATCCACCCGCCACCATTGACCGCCCTGTAAATGGCATCACTATGTACAGTGCCCTGTTCAATGTTGGAATGTAACAGTGTCCTGTAAGCGCTGGGGAGAGTGCAAAACTGGAGGGAAATACATTGAATTATTCCATTTTAAATAATATTGTCTAAGTGATTTGTTCGCTTAAGGCAGTTACACTGCACGTCGTGCCATGCCGGCGACCCGGTTTCAGTGACGAACTCAGGTTGCCGGGGGTCCGCAAGGGAGGAACAGGATGGAGCGTCCGGAGGACAGCTGTCCGAGAACCAGGGTTGCTCGTTATCCTGGTGACCCCTGATGGTGATCGGGGGTACTGCAAGCATACCAGCCAGCGTAAGGGGCGGAGTGCGGCAGACACCAGCAGGGCAGCTGTGCACAGGCGTCATTGCACGCTGCACTCCGAGGGGGAAAAAAAAGAAATAGCCCCGCTTCCCAGGTTTGGCGATGGCCCCCTCCAAGGCCCCCACCGTTGCATGCCCAGCGTCAGGCTCAATCCTCCGGCTGTCCCGATCGCTCCGGCCTGCCTTGGTCTGGCGATGGTAGCGCTTCCAGGTCAGTGGATCAAGTAGGCAGGGGGAGTGTCTGTCCCCAATTCCCTGGACGGGAGAGCTTCAGATGGGGAGGTAGAGGGTGGGAGGTGTGAAGAGGGACACTAGAGAGAGTTCCAGGATAGTGGGAGATAAAAAGAGTTAGCAAAAAAAAAAAAGGCAGTTACACTGCTCCATAACAGTATGTATACTGATTTGTGTCTCTTACAAAATAAGAACATTATCTCGTGCTGTTTTGGGCAGACAAAACTGCACACCTTCAGTTTGCGGTCCTCTCACCCAAAACAGCATAAGAAAACGTTCTTATCCTGCAAGAAACACAGATCAGTATGCATATTAGTATATAAAAGAAGTAGTTTCTTATCACGATTTGTGATGCAAATTTAGCCGAATGTGACTCAAAACTTTGCTCGAGTCCCATTTGCTGCTAATCAGAATTATATAATGGCAAGAAAGAATGCTGGGCTCTGATTGGTCCGTCTGGGACTGGACCCATGATGTTATCCCAGCATAACATCATGGATCTAATCCCAGCACACTCATGACCACAGTAAATGTTAAAGGAATCACTCAGCGTGATTGTCTTCACCATCTACTGCCTGGCAGCCGCCTTCACCATGCCCCGCGCCTCACAAGGTCTCTGCATTCATCCCTCGGACAGACTATTACTTGCTGCATGATTCTTGAGGCCATACGTACCCCCTTCAGCTTTATGTGCCCACTACTTCAATGAAAAAATAAAAGTAAATTAAAGCCGCTGTCTTTGGCTTCTCGATCTGCACAGTTGACAGCGGGATACGAACACGCATGCCCATTCAAACAGTCACGTTCACTTCACAACTGATGTCCGCGGCGAAGGAGATACACTTCTTTTTTTCCCCTCTAAATTAACTGTAGGAAAAATCAACTTCCTAGCTGCGTGGTGGAAGAGAATTGTGCTGACAAGCTGAACTTGACACACCTCAATGCTGCAGAAACATGAAAATGGCCATCTGAGTTCCTCCAGTACTAATGTCTAGGGCCATGCTTTAGTGCCTTGTACCTGATCACCATTCCCAGTCACTGTTTTCACACTCCATTCAGTTCTCCTGGTACAACTGGTACAAGGATGAGTCACACAGCCACGGTTCTGATTGGCGGTCTCCGACACTTGCCACTGTGAGAGCAACACTGGCGGTGGGGGTGCAGTCACATTCAAGTGGCGCCACCATAAAGACTGAGGGAGTGAGAACGAGCAGCAGGTCCACACCACAGAAAGTCAAGGACAGGTAAAAAAAGAAAAGAAACACAGTAAGAGCTGTGTGTGTGTGTGTGTGTGTGTGTGTGTGTGTGTGTGTGGGGGGATTGAAAGGCCACAAAACGAAAGAGCAATAAACTGAAACTGCACTTTCACCATATGACAGCGGTGCAGACTGAGACATCAGCCAGCATATAGAAGCAGCACCACCTACTGGTGAAATCAGAAACTGTGGCCTTTTTTTAATGTATACTTCCACATAAAAAAGGCAAATAAAAAATGTATTTAAAACATTTTTTTTTTTTTTAACAAATGAACCACTGTGTAATGGGAATAATGCACTCCAGGGTGTGTGTTGTGCTGCGATAATGTCACTTCTCGTGTGTTGGGTGCACTCGGCATGCGGCCTTGTGCCCAGCCACCCGAGGCATGACATTATCCCAGCACAACACACACCCTGGAGTGCATTATTCCTTTATTATGAAATGGGTGTAAAGAAAGCTGAAACCTGATTGGCTGAGAGTTACTTTCAGCCAGGCCGTTATCCCATAACAAAAGCTTGGCTGAAAGATGCCCCACACTGTCAGGACTCGGCAGATAACAAATACCCCTACGCTCAAATGTCCACAAAGAACATAGCTGCTTGTTCACTCACAGTACGTACCTCATGTCAGCACCAGCTACGGTCTCCCGCATCTCACACATCCTGCCGCTCCCACTCTCAAACAGCTCTGACTTCAGCCACTGCTCTCCATTTCCAGACACTAGAGGCGTGACATTATCCCAGGCACTGCTTGTTCTTATTTGACTTCATTGTTTACATTTTTTTTTTTTTTTACTAATTTAAAACACAAAAACTGATCTTTTAAAATGTTTTATTGATTATTCCTGTTGGGATCCATTTCACAATTGCAGTGAAGCACTCCAGGTGAGTGCGTTATGGTGGTCTAATGGCCCTTCTCAGGTGGTGGAAGCACTCAGCTTCGCCTCATGCTTCAACCCATCCAAGGTGGGACATTATCCTACCATAATGCACCCCCTGTTGTGCCTCTTTGCTTAATTTGAGCCCTTCTGTTGATCATGGGGATGGAGATGGACCCTGCCAGTAACCACGACTCCCAGCTGCATCTGCCCCAGACAAGAACCATTGTGCCCCACGAAATGGTGGTGTTACACAGCGGGGCATCTCATCTGGCTCCTGTTACTGCAGTATGTACAGTTGAGCTTGGACATGAGCCAAATGTAGCAAAAAAAAACAAAAATTGGGGGATAAAGTCACAGTCACCAGCCAGAGGCTTGGAGGTAGAGAAGGAGAGAGACCTGAAAATAAAGGGTTACCTGAGAGAGAGAAATAAAAGAAAGTGAGAGTGCGGAGAGATGAGAGATATGGAGAGATGAGAGAGACACGAAACTAGAAAGAAGGCTCATAGGCAGAGACGGTAAATGCAAAGGGTAGGAGAGCGTGGGAAAAACAGCAGCAATGTAGCACAGATAGTGAAGAGCTTGTATTCTGCCAGAAATTAAATATTAACTTTAAAAAAGCAGGAAGTTATTACAGTACTTCTGATATTTTAAGTATTTTAGGTCTTTTCCCTTTAGCTGATTAGATTTTCTAGCTGACAGCACTGGGTGTGCTGTGGGGAACAGTACTGGCCGTGCAGGCAGACATAGCTCATTCTGTTCCTCCTCTTACATCCTCTGCCTTATAGCCTCACTGTCAGTGACATCCACTTGTGATGTCACAGTAAGTAAAGACCCAGTGCTGATGAGGTACAGTAGGAAGTGAATGGGACTGGATCTGTCAGTCCCCGGGTAAAGCTCTGCTCTGTATATCATGCTTCTTACTATCAGGTTGAAAGCCTTCTAATGAGTAGGTGGAAAAAAAATGTACTTCAGAAATAACAAGTAGCAACTGACTCCTTATTAAAATTGACAATATGTCCTGCCTGTTGTTTCTGGTGCTACTAGCTCTTTAAATTAAAAATTGCCCATCATCGGGCGGCCCCGATGCCACAGCACGCCCGTAACCTGGATTTGGGTGCTGACTCTAGATGTCGCTTCAGGAGGCAGGGCAAGCTGAAGTAACTGTTGTGAAGCAGTGCGCCTTGGCCTGGGAGGGCTGGGACTGGGTTTTGGCACCATAGCGCCCCCTGCTGCTGAGCCAGGGAGCTTGCTTCTGCTGTAGGGGCAGGCTGTGCGTGTGCATGGCCAGCAAGTGACTGTGCCCCTGACAGGGGAGGTGGAAGGATTCAGGAAGTAAAATGGGAGTAAAATTATAGTCCCTCACTGAAGGATGACTGCCAGCAGGTCCTTGGCCCCCCCACCATGCAGCCTTGCCACCCACAACTGGATCTGGACATGGGCTGGCCCCTTGCCATGGTGGGAAGAACTGTGGGGGAATGCAGCAGCCCTGGGGGTTGTGGGGCTAGAGCTGGACAGAAGCAGAGACTGCGCAAAAGCAGGACGAGACTGGAGGGTAACAGTCTCTATGGTGGGGGTGATCAGAACTGACAGATTGCTAATTAAACTTATTTTAATTAGCAATCCCTGCTAATCAGTTTTTAAACTTTCTGTCTTGTGATTTGGGAGCTGCTGTCTTGCCTCTGGAATTGCCAGTTCTCTTGGGCCCAGATTTTCATGAGCACCAGTATATCAGTCACACTGCAAGAATCTCTGCCATTGTTCAGGCCACCAGTCCGGGGGGAGGGTGCAAGACAACTTCTTCATCTTTGCAGAGCTGAACAGCTGGAACCCCCAAGTGCTACTCATATTCAGTCAGGGACAAACCAGAGAAGAAGTCCTGCTGACAGTTATAAATAGCTCATGACAACAGTGGGCAGCGCAGGACCCTCTGATACAGTGGCCTGTGAGCAGAGCACAAACCAGCCTTTTCTGACCGACTCAATCGCTGGGACAACCCAGGACATCCCATGCCAGTCACCTCACTTTTGGCTGTTTAAGCAACTTCAGCTTTCTTGGCTGAGTTTAAGCAGAGATGCACCTTCAGTGCTTGTACCGGATCTGGCAGTGTGTTAGGATTCTTGCATTTTTCTTTCTTTTTTTTTTTTGTCCCATAGAGGTTGTATACTCCTATGCTGCCCCTGGCTGCTCCCCTCTGACTGACCCCCACCCCCAGCCTTGTCACCCGGCTTCTCCAGGGCTTACCTTCCTCTGTCATCCTCTGCCACAGGACAGTGGGAGATGCTGGTGCAGGGCCTGTGAGGGGTCGGTCATCATCCTGCAGCCTCAGCTGTTTTTCCCCCAGTTTTCTCCATGGGCCTACGGGACATGGCAGTGTGTGCAATGTGTGTGCTCCAGGGAGATGCCCCCTGGTGCCCTGAACAATGGGTCCCTTCCGTTGCATGCGTGGTTTGCTTGTGCAGCCACCCAGGCACCTCTTAAGTGGCAGTCAAGCAGCGAGCCACAGCAGCACTACCCCCCCCCAAGGAAGGAGAGCAGTCCTGGAAATGCTAGAGTCTCCCTCCCTCCCCAGCCAGCCCCTGAGAGACCCACGTCCATTTTCGAACATGGATAGCTGTTGTGGCAGGAAGTGAGGTGCACAGTTCCTCAGCCCTCCGCACCATTGGGACAGCTTTTAGGCATTTTTCTAATTTGTACTTTATTCACCTCAGTGCAGTGGCCTTACCGTCATCTGCCGCTCCTCCAGCTGACCACCCAGTGCTGTCACCCTTACCTGCGACCCTTTTTGTAACCCCACAGCCGGCCCCCATGGCTGTGTCAATGTGGAGAGCAACTCCCCCCCCCCCGAGCACAGATGGGTAAAGAACAACTGGAGGCCGTGACTTGCCATCGTGTTCTGGGCATCATCCAGTAAGCCAGGTGATGTTTCCCCGTTTCTCCCTCCCCTGTGGATGGGAGGGCAGCACGGGTTCCAGTGCGCACATGTGCAGGAGTGAGTTAGGTGCTACTGTGCAGAAACAGCAACCGCTCTCTCTCTGCTTTTCTAGCCTGCACTTCCACCTGTGGTAACCAGGAGACAATGCAGAACTGGGTGACCCCAACCCCCCCACAGAAGGAGAACATAGCCTATGATGTTCATTCCCCCCCACCTTGGCCAACTGGCCAGCATCCGGAGATTGTTCCCGAACTTAGGGTATGCTGGTTGGCTAGTCTCACCCTAGGCTGGAGCGTGTCATCACATGGAAAGGTTTTCAAGGGTTGGAGTAGCATCTCTAATTGCAAGGCTTGGGTGTGGCTCACCCCAGGTTTGAATCCCACTGCTGCCACTTACTCGTTGTCTAACCCTGAGCAAGTCACTTAACCTTCCTGTACATAATGTGCTCACTCTGTGACCTCCCAGTGCTTCTTTGACCTCCTTGATCTCTCCCACTCTCTCTGCAGACCTCCTAGGTGCAGCAAATGTTCAAGGCTTATAAAGTGCAGTGTGTATTAAAGGGTCCCACTGACCAAGACTCCGGCCATTTAAGTTTCCACCGACCAAGACACCGGCTGTTTAAACTCCCGCTGAAGTTAGTCAGTGTCCGTTTAAGTTTCCTTTGACCGAGACACTGGCTGTTTAAATTCCCACTGACTGAGGAACCAGCCATTTAAGCTCTAACTGACTAAGACACTGCTGGCCATTTCATTATTCACCAAGCAAGGCACAGGCCATTTAAAGGAAGGCTTCTCTGTAACTGCCTCTTTAGCTGTGCTGCCTAGTGGCGTGCAGTGCTTCGCAGCCATGTAAATAAGCGCTGGAACCCATATGAAAATGGCTGGCCTGTATTTATTTTATTAAGTTTTTGTTTACCGGGTAAGTGCACTAGGCATGGCAATGACTATTTTCAGGCATGACCCAGGAGGGTACAGTACATCAAAGCATACAGAAGAACATTTCATGACAAGTGCAACATACTTTACAATAGTGTACATTACATTTCAAGTATGACAAAAAAATATGACAATGGTATATATTTATTTATAAGTATGACAGGTATGTCAGTGCCGGATATTTGTGGAAAAGCAGTTATTTGCAAATTGCTACTGTTAACGATTGCTCATAACTCTGCCTTCTCTTTTGAAAAAGATATAGAGGTATGTCCGGGGAAGCCATCCTTTAAGCTCCAACTGACCGAGGCACCAGCCGTTTAAATTTTCAGTTACTGAGGCACCACCCTTTTAAGCTACCACTGACCGAGACCCCACCCTTTTAAGCTACCACTGACCGAGACCCCACCCTTTTAAGCTACTGTTGTTTGAGACCCCACCCGTTTAAGCTACTGCTGTCCGATACACCACCCTTTTAAGCTACCATTGACCGAAACACCAGCCATTTAAACTCCCACTGACCGAGACACTGGGACGTTTAACTTGTGAGAACACAAACCAACACATTTGATCAATTGACAGGCTGAATGGATATTTTAGAAATACTGAGAAGTCACACGTGTTATGTGTTGTCCAGGGGTTTTCCAGTGACAGAAGTGGTGTTGGGTTTTCTGCTCTGTAAGCAGCAGACATGAATCTGAGTAAGCTGGCGTGCTGTACTGTGGGAGCATGTCCAGACCTGCCTTGTGTACTGACACAGCTCCAGACAGCAAGTGAGGAGATAGCAGCTCTGCCAGGAACCAGCAGCATCCCGGACAGCATACCCTCCTCTCTGTGTGCAGTGGGGGTTCTCGCAGGCTGGCCCTCCAGCAGCATCCCGGACAGTATACCCTCCTCTCTGTGTGCAGTGGGGATTCTCACATGCTGGCCCTCCAGCAGCATCCCGGACACCATATCCTCCTCTGTGTGTGCAGTGGGGGTTCTCACAGGCTGGCCCTCCAGCTGGACCCGGCAGCTTGCATGGCATTGCAACAGTCATGCCCCTACTGTCTTTGTCCAGACGCCATCTGTCGTAGTCGTCTCACTTTTCCCAGGTTTTGTGCCTGGGTTTTCCCTAACTATTCCCTCCTTGTCTCTTCCCCCCCCCCAACAGAGCCACAGCTGCACCTTTTTTTCCATCTAGCAGGACAAGCAAGTGGCTACCTTTACAACTGATGTTAACGCTACACAGTCCAACGCAGTGCATCAGTATTTTTTAATTGGCAAAAAATATCATCATGCTGTTTTTATTTTTTTGTAGCAATACTGCTGTTCTGGCACATTTGGATTAATCATTAAAGTATTTTTTCATATGCATTTTTATATCTCATCTGAAACGTATGCCGTGAAGACCATTACAGTGACAAAATCGGCAGTTCGCTGTAATGGTCGCGCGGTACACCGATACGGCTTCCCCGGGTCTTGCGCCCCCTCCCCGAAACAGCTCCGACTTGGAGTTGATTATTTTGATGTCCAGGGGTGCGGGGCACAGAAATAGTTTTCTTTGACAGCACAATGCCGACTGTCGGCATTATTGTGCTGTCACTGTAAAGTTTACTGTCAAACCGCAGTGGTGGAACCTTTAATACTTGTTATAAAATCCCTCTAACTAACGCCAGTGTTTTATCATTTGTAATAAGTTGTTATGCCCTCTGTGGTGTGTTTCATACAGTATAAGGAGTCCTTGTGTAAACTGCCTGTTGATCCAGTGGGTAGTGGGTTCTGGTCTCGCGCCTGCAGCCTGGGTTCGGGAGGGCACTCGGGTGCTGGCACGGGTGGTTGGGGCAGAGCGCTGGTGGCCAGGGTAGCACTACCATGTGGCAGTGCTTCCAGCTTGGGGAGGATGGCACAATATTCCGTTGCCACAGTGACCCCTGTGGTGGGACGGGGAGCAAGCTCACAGAGGTACGGTGTGCGCATTCATGGCCGACAGAGGTACCTGCTGACGCTGTAGGAGGTGGTCAGAGAGGAGCGGGAGGAAGCGGGATAACAAGTGCAGAGCCTTCTCAATGATGGACACTAGCACTCTGGGGCCCTTGCTTGTGTAGATCCCAATGATATGGGGGGGGGCACAGAGTTGCTAAGAAACTGGTGGTAGGGCCTGAAAAGAGGTTTAGGCAGTGGCTTGGGGGCCAAACAGTTGAACAGAACAAAACAAAACAAACAAACAAACGAAAAAAGAGTCTTTTTGTGACATTTGGTCAGCCAGAACTGCTCTGCTCTGCTTTGCAGTCCCCTCCCCCAAACCTCACTCTCAAACTGTTTTATAGCACAAGAGACACCCACTGACTATGTGTCATAAACATAGGTAGCTGGGAGCACGTTGTGTTTTGAGCAGTGACTACATGTAAGCACATGCACCAGTAATGTCCCACACACGGCCATAAGAGTGACTATGGGTTGGGGCACCAGGTTTACCCACTTAGTCTGAGTACTACAGGACCTGTAGTGTTTACGCAAACAAACACGAGAGGGGACCCCAGTTTTCACATCAATAGCAGGATCTACGTATTCTGAATAATGCTGTACTGTTGGAATATCTGTGACTTTCTGGGAGACTGCCCTTGGTGAAATGTCTTTGGTTTTAACCAGCTTGGTCGCTAAGGTTGGGGGTGGGCTATTTATGTAACGCACCTAAAAATCTAGAGAGGGCTGGCTTCTCATCACAGCCCAGAAGGACCGGGTTTGGGAACGAGTCGGGGATGTCAGGGGACGCACTGGGGATCAAGGGACAAGGGAGCGTAGCAGTCTCTGCTGCTGTGCTGCTCCTTGTCGCACCATTGGTGGCAGTGAAGCTGCAGAGGCTTTTGAGAAGCAGGACACAGGCTAGCTCCAGAGCATGGCCACGCATTGCATATGTATGTGCTCCGTGGAACCCTAGCTTCCTGGGGATGGCGTGAAACCGAGGAGGAGAACTACAGTAGGAGGCAGTTTGATGCCGTCACTCTCAAGCTCCCTGATCCTGACTGCCCACCAGTCTTCGCATATGATGGACCAGCTGGAGAAACATATTGACACCCTCCCAGCAGAATCCAGCATGGAGAGCGTTGCTGCCTGTGGACCTACTGGGGACTGAGGTAAGTGACAGAGGAGGGATCGAACAGAGCTTGGACGTAGTAATGGCAGAGCTGGGCAGCACTGGAGCAGGGATAAAGAGCAATAAACAGGCAAGAGTGGGGCCACAGTTCCTCCTTTTTGTGGCTTGAAGGTCTCACTCTTGGCAGCCAGACGTGTCACTCTAGCTGTCGGAAAGGTGGGAAATGATTATGCTCTGGGTTGTTAGACTAAACAAGAGTAGCGTGCCTTCTGACTTGACCTGCAGTATTCAACTAGTGCGTCACACTGTTAGAAACCTTTTGACCCTTGACCCCCCTGCAGTTTGGTATAATTTAGTACTGTAACGTAGGTGCCAATTAAAGAAATTGAGATGTTGAGATGGAAACTCATTCGTTGTAGAACATGAAGTGTACCTCCTGTTTGTGTCATGGTGTGGGTGGTGAACATGTGGAAACTTGTGACTTACAGAAAACAAAAGTCCCGTCACCAGGAACATTCCATGACCTTAGTCAGTCAGTGGTTTTGCCACGCCTCAAGGTCTGCAGGGCATGTTTGTCTTGAGGTTGGCCTGGAGTTCGGTGTATTTATGGAACGCAGGAAATGGGGGGGGGGGTCATCCATCAGAGGCCTCAAGGTGTGTGACAAAACTGGAATCCTGTGTGACTGTCACACGTTAGGAGCAGTCTTCAGAGGCTGTGTTCACAAACCAAAGAGGCAGAGTCAAATCGGGACAGAAGGAACACTGTGAATGCCAGGCCTTTGGCGCTGTGGTGGGGGCAGGGGAGCAAACGTAAGCAGAGGACCTAAATGACACTGTGACAATTGGCTTGGGTTTAGATTACTTACAAATGGGATGCAGAGCTTAGCGAAATATCTGCTAGTCATTGCATCATAGGTGAGTCTTTTATTAGATGGGGCAGCACCTCACTGTGGAGGTAAACATCGTTTCTGGCTTAGCATCATCTGAGATGGTGGTTATTGAAAGCTTGTTCACTGTAGAACATAATTTTCCTTTCTTAAAAAGGGAAAGAGCAATGCAGTTTTCTGATTGGTGGAATCCAGTCACATGACTGTGCCGTTATTGCAGCATAACTGCACAGGTCTGTTAAAATTTCTTCTCTTTTGAGGTTATTGGGCCTTTCTACCCATTTTCTTTTTTTCCACAAAGCTTTTTGGCCCCCGGTTGCCTCCACATGTGTCTGCATCAGACATTAGCCCTGGCATCTCCATTCCTAACCGCCACTGCCCCTGCCATCACGTCAGCAGGGATCCACCTGGGCAGAGATCTGAGGGCACTGGCGCTGTTACTAGTGATGACTAGTGCTCATTATTTTGCAGTGTGTTTTCACCTTGGTGCCCCCCCTCCCCCGGCATCTTGGCATGGACATGCACCCCCTTGCATGTCTCCTTGTTTGCACGTAGCAACATCCTGCAATGGAGTCAGGCTTTCTCGGCCCATGGTAGGGGTTGCTACGGTGCTGGTACCATGAGGTCTTCCTCCCCTGGTTGGGAGTGCTGCTGCTTGCGTGCACCTCCCCATCCCCCCCCCAGCCGACTTCCCAAGTCTACACCCAAACCTGGATCGCTGGCATGAAGGCGCACCATGCTTCCAGTGGGCTGTCATGTGACCCCTTTTTATGCTAAGTGTGATAACACACTCCATGTTGTGTGGTTATGTTATATTAACAGCACTTCCCGAATGGTTGAAGGCATGAGTTCCGCACTACCTATCTGGGGTATGTATTACCTTACCTTACCTTATCCAGTGTCAGCGACCCAGGTTTGGGAATGAGCTTGGGTTGCCGGGGGTTGGCTAGGGGAAGAGGATTGAGTAACTGAAGGACAGCTCTCCTGTCCCGAGGAGGGGTGGTGTGCTGTCTTGGCCTTGGCTGCCTTCAGGTAGAGGCCTGGGGGTACTGCCAGCAGCCTCGAGAAAAACAAAGGGAGGGGCTGTGGTTCCATAGGCATGTGCGCCTCCACATACATGCCTATGTTCCACAGCGGCAGGGGACTTAGGGGAGAAAAATGGAAAATGACTGGCACGGGCTAAATGAAGCCATGCCCACCTACTTGTGCCCCACATCACAGGCCAGTCACTAGACCATCTGAATGAGCATCGCCAGGTGGTGGGAGGATGGCTCTCCCCTTCCAGGCTCTGCCACAGGGAGAAATCCTTGGGGGGTTTTGGGCATTGTGGTCCAGTGTGGCGGGTGCCAGGTGAGGGGAGGTGGGGACAGGTTTGAGAGCCAGCCTGCACCAGTCAGCTTGGAGAACCAGCTCTATGGGAAAAAAATAGTTTTGAGCTTGTAAAAGGAGTATTCAAAACAGCCTGTTGCACATCAGTAGCAAAACCTGTTACTCAAAGCGAGGCATAATGCCTAATTCAAATACCAGAGATTGCAGCCTTGGCGGAGGCATCTGACACATCATATGCTGAACGCAGCAGACGTTTGCCAATTTCAGAACCATTTCACATGCCTTTAAGCAACTCAGTCTTGGCAGGAGCATCAGGTAAAGCCTGTGCTACAGGCAGTGTGTGCAGCCTTCCATGGGCTGTGCTGGTATTGTATCATATGAGCCTGGTAATTAGCAATCCGCAGGCCTAAGGATGCTGAGGGATAGACAAGTGTGTTTGTCCATTACATCCAACCCTCTAGATTCTTTATTTGGAGGTAAATTACTCACGTATCTGGTTGGAGGGGGGGTGTAGAATGATCATGAGCAGTCATTATGACTATAGAGTCAGTTTCAGGCTGTGCAGCTTAATAAGGCTTAACAGACGGAGCAGGGTACTGTTTATCAGCCTTCCTTGGCACTGCAGGCAGGGTGTACTGGGTCTGTGCCGAACAGCAAAGGTAGTATCCTCTAGTGCAGGGTAGAGATCCACAGGGAAGGACTGCACACACATTGGAGCTTAGCGTCAAAGGTGTCTTTAAGTATAACGTAGTGGTTAAGAGCACTGAGCTGCAGACCCGGAGACCTGGGTTTGATTCCCACAGCACCGTCTGCAAACTGTGTGTTCATGAGCATGTCACCTGACTTCCATGTGCTCCCAGATAGCACCTGGAAACAAGCCTCGGCTTAGTGTGTTTTTCCTGTCCAAAAATGGTAATATAACCAAATAAATAAATAACAGCATCACCCGCACCCCGTGGTGCATGAAAACATACTGTGTAATGTAGACTTACAGCACCTTTGTAGTCCACTATATGGTAAAGTGCTTTATGTGCCAGTGAATGGAGTACTGGTAGCGAAGAGACTGAACACCAAGGCCCCTAGAATTGTGTGATTCCGTGGCTGCGGAATTTTCCACAGAACTCGCATCTTGCTGCAGAATACATGGAGTGCTGCGGATGGCTTTCTCTTGGTGATATTTCATTGAAATGTACAGTTTCCCCATAGTGGCTTGATACTGTTGCTCGGAACCCACCAAACGAAATCCGACTCATCAGATTCTGATTGAATTTTTTGATTTAGGATTTGCAGTTGGAAAATCCTACATCCTAAACGAAATCCTAAAACCTGTTTTTATATAGGTATTTAGGATTTCAAATCCGAATCTTAAATCTGATTTTTAGGTCCTTTTCGGATTTGATGAGACCTTGGATTAGGATTTTAAAGTAGTTCCTAAAATCCTAAATCCAAAAATCAGATCGGAATCAACCGACTCCAAGCATCACTAGTGCCTAGCTCCTTCCCCCTCCTTGTTCATCCTGAAGCCCCTCCTCGATGCACAGTATGTTGTGTCACTGATGACATCACATCACTCTAACCAATGGCAATACTGCATTCTGCCATAGAAATGAATAATTCATGTTGCAGGAATGAACAGATATTACATCTGTAGACTAGGAGTCCTACTGCAGAAATCAAGACTGAAGTGCCACAGAGAATTAGGGGTCCTGCTGCAGAAATCGGGTCTGAGTGCTGTGGAGAACTAGGGGCCCTGCTGCAGAAATCGGGTCTGAAGTGCCATGGAGGACTAGGGGCCTTGCTGCAGAAATCGGGTCTGAAGTGCCGTGGAGGACTAGGGGCCCTGCTGCAGAAATCGGGTCTGAAGTGCCATGAAGGACTAGGGAACCTGCTGCAGAAATCAGGGCTGAAGTGCCATGGAGAACTAGGGGCCCTGCCACAGAGATCAGGGCTAAAGTGCTGCAGAGAACTAGGGGCCCTGCAGCAGCAATCAGGGCTAAAGTGCTGCAGAGAACTGGTGACTCTGCTGCAGAAATCAGGGCTGAAGTGATGTGGAGAACTAGTGGCCCTGTAACAGAAATCAGGACTGAAGTGCCGTAGAGAACTAGGGGTTCTGCTGCAGAAATCAGGGCTGAAGTGCTGCGGAGAACTAGGGGCCCTGCTGCAGAAATCAGGGCTGAAGTGCTGTGGAGAACTAAGGGCCCTGCTGCAGAAATCAGGGCTAAAGTGCCACAGAGAACTAGGGGCTCTGCTGCAGAAATCAGGGCTGAAGTACTGCGGAGAACTAGGTGTCCTGCCGCAGAAATCTCCTTGCTGAAGTGCTATGGAGAACTAGGTACCCTGCTGCAGAAATCAGGACTGAAATGCTGTGGAGAACTAGGGGCCCTGCTGCAGAAATCAGGGCTGACGTTCCATGGAGAACTAGGAGCCCTGCTGCAGAAATCAGGGCTGAAATGCTGTGGAGAACTAGTGGCCCAGCTACAGAAATCAGGGCTGAAGTGCTGCAAAGAACTAGGGACCCCTGCTGCAGTAATCAGGGCTGAAGTGCTGTGGAGAACTAGTGGCCTTGTGACAGAAATCAGGTCTGAAGTGCTGCAGAGCATTAGGAGTCCTGCTGCAGTAATCAGGGCTGAAGTGCCATGGAGAACTAGCGGCCCTGCTGCAGTAATCAGGACTAAAATGCCACAGGGAACTAGGGGCCCTGTGACAGAAATCAGGACTGAAGTGCTGTGGAGAATTCAAGGCCCTGCTGTAGAAATCAGGACTGAAGTGCCGCAAAGGACTAGGGGCCCTACTGTGCATGTACAAACATGACAGCAACTATTACGTGAACACAACTTTCACACACAGCCCCGAATAAAAGAATTAGAACTTTTGGCCAGGGTACGAGCTACATCCCCATCTCTTGTGACTGGTGTCCATGGGGATCTTAATCTTCCACCTGGACAACCACCAGAGACTGGCAGAAGGGATCTCTGACATCACATTCTATGTTCAGAACCTCAGACACTGTAGTCCTCTCACTTACTATGTGGGACATCCGAATTCACATCCACAGCACAGGATCCACAGAGGGCCAGTGTAGGCTGAGCACAGTCCCTAGGGAATTAGCAGTGCACTGAGTAGGAGATCAGTTTCCTGCAGCTGAATATCTGCTGCGTGGTGGCCCAGAGGGAGAAGAGAAATGCAAGGCAGAGCTGGCATAACTGCCCCTGCCCTCCCACCCCCCCAACACACACACACACACACACACACACACACACACACACATTGAGGCACCGTATGGAGGCTGTCTGTTTAAGCTTGGAGCTTGCATCACATGTGGAATCGCTGGGTTTGTCCCAACTACGCCAGTGGCGGACTTGAGTTTCCATCCAGTGGTGAAGGGAGGCTGTGGGGCTTGACCAGCAATGAGGAGGGACTTGGAAGGCAACGGCAGCAGTGGGGGAGCTGCAGCATGGGTGGTGGGGTAAACAGTCGATTACTAGTAAGAAAGACTTGCGATGGAAATCTGAGACCCGTTACACAGTTGCTAAATGGTGATACAAAGTGGTTGGAATGAACACGCGCTGTACACAAAAGGGTTGCAGGTCTTTCTCTGCACTGTCGTAATGGTCATTGGGACAGCACTGGGAAGGGGTGGTAAGGTAGCCAGTTAATGAGGATGCTGGTATGCAATGAGCCACAGTGCTATGCACAGCAACTCTCATCCCCATGTCACATGGAGCAGTGACCCCAGCCAAAGAAGAACTAGTGAAATCAGTTCTTTTTTTTTTTGTTTTTTGAAATTTCTTTTTCTCCCCTCCTACGTCCTACCAGAGCTGACCCTTCGGGAGTCGCCAATGGAACCCATCCCTGCCACCGACTTACCTGCTGCTTGGGTCCCTCATCCTTCCTCGGATTGCCCTCGGGTGGGGTTCGGGGTGGGGCAGGACACCCCTGTATCTTAATTTCTTTGTCAGGTCCTTGAGACAGCAGCAGTCGGTGGCATATGAGGACTGGGTTCGGCGCTCCATCTACCTGGCTCTGGAGGGTGATTTTTCCTGTTCTGTGAGGACGTTGCTAGCCCATGACGTCAAGGCGCGAGTGCTGACATCCACAACAACCTCCCCCCCAATGGTGCAGCCCCTAGAGGTGATTGGTCCACAGGCCTCTGCCCATGACCAATCAAACCCCCGAGGTGCTGATGGGCTGTCATGCCTCCAGTCTCCGCCAGAGGTCACTGCTCGCTGTGTTGGATCTCCACCCCCCCCCCAGAGAAGGCGAGCTGTCGTCGGATGCTCAGCCTGTCTCCCCCTGGCTGTCCCCCGACGACCCTAGTCCACTCCCAAACCCGGGTCAATAGCGTGGTGTGAGGTGTGGCGTCCAGCGCCTCAACCCTCATTGCCACCAGGCCGGCGTGAAATCAGTTCTAAAGGCGGTTGCTGCTGTGTGAGCCGGAACTTATATTCTGGCAGGGGAAAGGTCCCGCCAGTGACAGTGCTACAATCTTTGCACAGGACAGGGCCTAGGCTAGGAAGGGGGAACCACTGGACACCAGCGAAAAAGTAAAGGAGCTGTTTCAGGGTCACTGGACCACCAGTGAAGAGTGCTACAGGACCGGAAAAATGACCAAGAATAGGGATGAGATAAGGAATGGAGGTATTGGACAAGGGGTTTAGGGGACACCTGTGATGGTGCTGCCATGAGTCCAAGGTACAGACCAAGGTGTGGCACAGTGTGACCAGTGCTGTGCCATGGTTCGACGCCTGCGACTGCCGCAGTCAACTATGTTGGTAGCTGCACACCCTGTCGGTGCGCTGAATTCCAGTGGAGAATAAAGTGTATGTGTAACCTTCTCAGGTGCTGCTACCAGGCTGTTGAAGCATTAGGTAAACTTTGCTACTAGGAAAGAGAGCAGGCTGTCCTGATTTTATTTTTTTATTTTTTGTTGTCCAGGAAAGGAAGGTTAAACAATATTGCCTATTTTCAGCCTCATGTGGGTAGGGGGATATAGGAATGCAAAATAACTGACACTAAACCAGATTAAAGGGGAACAGTCCGCTCCAAAGGCCCCGCAATGTGCAGTTTGTGTGCAAAAACATTTTGGTTTACTTACTTTTTAGTATAGTAGATTGTATCAGACTAATTTTGCCTAGTTCTAGGCTGACATCTTCTGTTACTACAAATCCCAGAATCCCCTGCAGCTGACATTAGAACAGTAGGCAGCAGTGAAAGATTCAGTACCCTGCAGTGCATGTTAGAGTTTATATGAGCTCTAATCTTTTGTTTGCTGGTCCTGTTGTCCTCCCTGGGCTAAGTTACAGTCACAGAGGGATGTACTTAACACTTAGAGAAAAGCAGACTCGGAAAACATCTAACTGGAGATTATAAAAGCTCTAACATGCATTGCAGGGTACTGAATCTCCCACTGCTGCGTACTGCTCTGATGTCAGCTGCAGGGGAGTCTGGGATTGGTAGTACCAGAAGATGTCAGCCTAGAACTAAGCAAAATTAGTCTGATACCATCTACGTTGTACAATACATCGTCTTTGTAGCCCAACAGAGCAGTACAAGGAAATGAATTTTAACAGGGAGTTGGCGAGAGGGATTACTGGACACCAGGGGGTGAATTCTGACAGGGAGTGGGCGAGAGGGATTGCAGAACACCAGGGAATGAATTCTAACAGGGAGTGGGCGAGAGGGATTACAGGACACCAGGGAGTGAATTCTAACAGGGAGTGGGCGAGAGGGATTACAGGACACCAGGGAGTGAATTCTAACAGGGAGTGGGTGAGTGGGATTACAGGACACCAGGGAATGAATTCTGACAGGGAGTGAGCGGACGGGATTACAGGACACCAGGGAGTGAATTCTGACAGGGAGTGAATTCTTTTTTTTTCCCCATATAGCTTTTTACGGCCTCTGAGCCCAGCAGGTGGCTCCAGTCCCTCCCTCAGAGGGACTCAGTCTCCATCCACACCGTTCCCTGACCCAGCCCCCCCTTTAATTCTCCCATGGCCCTTCCCCTCCATGGCAGGGCCAGGGTGAAGGGCTCTGGTTTACCCCCTCATTGTGAACTCCAGACGCCGGGGCTTGGTGCGGCCATCATGGAGCCTGCTGGCTCCTTTTGTCTCCCATCCCCCCGCGATGTAAGGATGCTGCGCATGCCCTCCTGACCCGTACTGCCCTCCGGCCACCACCAGAGGGCAGTCAGCGAGCGGGATGACAGTCCCTCCCTCCCTGAGCGAGGAGAGCAGTCCTCTGGAAATTCGATTCTCTCTCACCCCTGCCAACCCCCGGCGGCCTGAGCTCGTTCCTGAACCCGGGTTGCCAGCGTGGCGCGAGGTGTAGCGACCAGCGCCTCAACCTCCAGCACCACCGGGCCAGCTCAGACTGAATTCTAACGGGAATCGGGTGAGTGGTAGAAGCACTGGACATCAGGGACCTTATTCTTCTGTGATTGGGTTGGGGTGTGGGTTGGGGGAAGATCACTAGATGCCAGGAATAGTGTACCATACTGGCACTAGGGATGGGGGGGCGGTTAATGGAGCTTAAAGCATCCACCACCCTTGCATGATGGTTGATGATCAGGTGAGGATGGTGGGTACTTTGCGCTCTGTTAAACTGTGTTTTTTTGCCTGGATTAATTAGTGCTGCTCGAACAGGTTACTAGCACAGGAAAAAGGGTTCCGTTATCCCAGTGCACATATATTTATGAAATTCCATCTCATTTACATTCTCCTGCGCAAACCACTTTGTGCAGGTTTGGTGAAGGGGAAGGTGGGCTAGGGAATGATTCTATGCTAAATCGATTTAGCAAAATTGGTTCTACAGTTGTCCAGACCAGGTTTTGCAAATGTCGTTACTGAATCAGTTTGGACTCTGTATTACAGTTCTGTTCACTCTTTCCTGCAGGCTTGGACACACCAGACCGGATTAGTTAGACTGATTTTGGGAATGGCTATTGAGAACCGTTCTGTAGCTTGTACAGGGCTTTTGAAAACAGTTCCTATCTTGGTTTCTTGGTGCTGTGCCAACTTTCGAAAGAGTTGTTTCCCCCACCTGCTCAGCAGCTGCTCCGAGAAGACTTCCTGAGGAAATGTTGCTAATGGCTATTTGAAGGCGAGGTCTAATCTCTGTGCATGACTAAAGGGTCCAGGCTGAAATTGGCAGTGTTACCCACAGAACATTGTGAAAGGGTGGAAGTGTTGGCAGACTGTCAGTGGCACAAGCAACATTTTCTCCCCACCTGTTCCATAATTCTTGGCCTTCTTTTTATGAGCAAATACACTGTTTTTCTCTGTTAGTCTTCTTTCGACTAGGGATTCTACATATGAAATATTCATGGTATGTAATAATACCCTGAAACATAATCTTTAATTTGTTATTATTATTATTATTAATAATGTGGTATTATACGAGTCGTTCGGGGTGCAGAAGTTGGGGAATTTGGGAGTGGATTCACATATAGGGTTGTTTGACACTCTAAGGTGGGGGGGGGTCTAGGGGCATTGGGGGCGGCTGATCTGAAAACCACGGTATACATCAATACATTATTAAACATGTTTTTTTCTGGCCACTCCAATGGCCAGTGCAGATAACCACAGTTCAGGAGTGGACTCTGGTTGTCTTGTCGAGGGCACAGACTCAGGCAGCTGCTGGAAAGCAGTGCGCCTTGGTTGGTGAGGGGTGAAGATGGGGTCTGGCGTGTAGCAACCCCTGCAAGCAGGCCAGGGAATGTACTCCTCAGGGGCACACTGTGTCACTGAGGCTGTAGGCCATGTCCCACACAAAAAGTGTGGCGGAAGGAAGACAAAGGCAGAAAAGTATCCCTGCCATCTGTATGACTGCAGCCACTTAACAGAGTATATCCCTGGGAACGGGATATATTCCTGGGCAACAACAGGGAGTGGGGAGAAATATATATGGAAAAAATACCACATGGTTCTCTCTCCTATTTTTATCATCAGACTTACGTACTGCTGGAATCTTCCTTCATAGATTTATGTAGAGGCAGGAAGAAGGCTTTTGGCTTAGCCAACTCAGGCTGGGCCACTAGTGATGTGAGATGCTGTGGTATCAATACCATAGTTGAAAGAGATAAAGGGTAGATGACCTATGGACAGATGTTTGTCTGTGTGAGGTATCGATGAGAACAAGGATGTAATAGAAAGCTGAAGTGTCCACTTGAGTGTTATGTATTAGTCCTGCAGCTTTGCTGGGACGTTTTGAGGATTCAACCCCCCTTCTCTGGCGTGAAGCCCCAGTCCAAGAAAATCCACAGAACATCCTCCTGTCGTGAGTTCTGGTATTACAGAATTAAACCTGTCATAGGAGCTGGTTTGACAGGGTCACACCTGTCATGAGATCTGGTATTATAGAATCAAACCTATCATGAGATCTGGTGTTTCAGAGAGAGAGGAGAGAGAACCATGTGGGTTTTTTTCCATATATATTTCTTCCCACTCCCTGTTGTTACTGACGACGGCCTGCTTCTGTCTGAGAAGGGGACCGTGGTCCTTTGTGAGAAGTCTAAATGCTTCATCTGTGAGCATTTAAACTGCCAAGGGGGGAGAGCCAGGAGGGTTAGGACCCCTCCCATCAGAACATGCAGGAGCATAAGTTGACTATGGAACAGCAAAAATAGGCAGGGAGGGGCAGGCAGGTAAAGAATGTATAATGAGTAATATAGGGGTGGCAGGAGTACATAGGAAAAGAAACTGGGGTGGGGGGAAGATGTTGGATAGGGAGAACAAGAGCAGAGGGAGGGCAGACTGTAAAACATGGCAGGTCATGCTAACAAAGGCCCATAGCCTAGGAAATAAGGTTCCAGACCTGGAGGTCTTGTTGGCAGATGAAGACCTTGACATAGCAGCAATAACAGAGACATGGTACTCTGCAAATCATGGCTGGGAAGTCAGTGTACCAGGCTTTACATTGTTTTGGAGGGACAGGCAGGGTAAAAAGGGTAGGGGAGTGGCCCTGTACATTGGAGATGGTATAAAGGCTACAGAAGTTCAGAGAAGACAGGGGGAGGCCAAGGTAATGTGGGTCACTCTGGAGCCAGAGAATGGAACAGCGATACACACTGGGGTGATCTACAGACCTCCAGCACAGAGGGAGGAAGTAGACAGCGAACTAGTGGAGAACATACACGACATGACATCTAAGGGCAGAATCCTGCTACTGGGGCATTTCAGTATGCTGGATGTGGATTGGGCCACCGAGATGGCTGTTTCAGCCAGAAGCATAGCCATCCTAGAATCCCTGCAGGGGGTTGGATTCAGGCAGCTGGTGCATGAGCCAACCAGGAACAAGTCAGTTCTGGACCTGGTACGGACCAGTGTGAGCAGAGTCAAAGAAATACAGATGGAAGGGTAGCTGGGGTCCAGTAACCACCACATGGTGTGGTTCAGCATGGAGACATGTACTCAATCAAGCCATACAAGGGCAATAGTATTAGATTTAAGGAGGGTGGATTTCACTGAAATGGGTAGATGTATACAAGCAGTCCTGGGGAAGGGAGAGGTAATAGAGAGGGTGGAAGAACAATGGAAGAAACTGAAAGAAACCATAGTGCATATAACAAACCAATGCGTTAGGATAGTGACCAAAGGGAAAAGAAGAAGGAAACCACTATGGTTCTCTAAAGAGGTGAGGGACAAAGTCAGGGCTAAAAAGCAGAGTTTCAGGAAATAAAAGGGGAGCCAAAGGGAGGAAGACAGGGAGGTGTACTTTGAATGTCTAAGGGAAGCAGGGAAGGCTGTTAGGAGGGCAATGGCGCAGACAGAAGAGAGCTTAGCACAGTCTGTAAATAAAGGGGATAAGGCATTTTATAGGTACATTAGTGAAAGAAAAAAAACCTGGGGGGGGATTGTGAGACTCAAAGGGGAGGAGGGAGAGTGTAAGGAGGGGGATCCGGACAAGGCAGAAATACTGAACAAATACGGCTGCTCAGCATTCACTAAGGAGGGGGCAGATCAAGGACCACAGTTGGGTACAGAGGCAGTGGGGGGGGAGGAACACCAGTCCATTAACAGTGGAGAGAGTTCTGGAAGAACTCACAAAGCTGAGGGTGGATAAGGCTATGGGGCCAGACGGCATCCACCCGAGGATATTAAAAGAGCTGCGAAAGGAAGTAGCAGCGCCTCTGGCGGCCCTGTTCACAGAGTCACTCAACACGGGTGTCGTTCCAGAGGACTGGAGGAGGGCACATGTAGTCCCACTGCACAAAAGTGGCAGTAGGGAGGAGGTGGGGAACTACAGGCCAGTCAGCCTCACCTCAGTGGTTGGAAAGATCATGGAGACACTGCTGAAAGAAAGGATAGTGACACATTTGGAATCCAGTGGTGCACAGGATCTGAGGCAACACGGATTCACAGGAGGAAGGTCATGTCAAACGAATCTAATAGTTTTTTTTTGATTGGGTGACAAGGGAACTTAATCAGGAAGGGGCAGTATACGTCATATACCTGGATTTCAGCAAAGCCTTCGACACTGTCCCACATAGAAGGCTGATTAACAAGATGAGTAGTCTGGCATGGGAGACAAGTTGGTGAACTGGGCTAGAAACTGGTTAGCAGACAGGAGATAGAGGGTGGTGGTAAATGGGGTACAGTCTGGGGAGAGGGTGTAGCCAGTGGGGTACCTCAGGGATCAGTACTAAAACCTGTCCTGTTCAATGTCTTCGTTAGTGACATTGCAGAGGGTCTGGAAGGAAAGGTCTGCCTGTTTGCAGATGACACCAAGATCTGCAACAGGGTGGGTACTCCAGAAGGGGTGCAGAAATTGAGGAGGGACCTGAAGAAGCTTGAAAGATGGTCAGAGATGTGGCAGTTGAGGTTTAATGTAAAGAAGTGCAAAATAATGCACCTGGGTAGAGGGAATCCTGGGGGGAGCTATAGGTTGGGGGGGGGGAGAGGAGCTGACTGTCTCCAAGGAGGAAAGGGACCTGGGGTCATCATCTCTGATGACCTTAAGGTATCAAAGCAGTGTACAAAGGCAGCAGGGAGGGCCAGAGGTATGCTGGGGTGCATAATAATATAGTAATAAACTTTATTTCTTTTGCACCTTTCTAAAATCAAGGCGCATTACAAAATAACAATCATAAAAACCATCATAAAACAAATTAAAATTCAAGCTAAAATATACAGCACTAGTTAAAATCTATGTCATCACCAAATGCCTTTTTCCATAAAAAGGATTTCAGGCCTTTTTTTTTTTTAGGCAGAGGTATCACTAGCAGGAGGCGGGAGGTGGTGATGCCATTGTATAAAACATTGGTAAGGCTTCACCTGGAGTACTGCATGCAGTTCTGGAGACTGCATCTGTGCAAGGACATAGATAAGGTGGACACTATCCAGAGAAGGACAAAAAGATGGTGCAGGGCTTGCACCACAAAACACATGAAGAGAGACTAAGGGACCTCAATATGTACTCACTGGAGGAGAGGAGACGGGGGCATGATTGAAACTTGCACACCTTAAGGGCATAAACAAGGTGCAGGCTGGGGAGCTTTTCCAATGTAGAAAAAGTACTAGAACAAGGGGGCACAATATGAAATTGGAGGGGGGTAGATTGAGGTAATGTGAGGAAGTTTTTCTACACAGAAAGGGTAGTTGACACATGGGATAGTCTGCCACAGGAGGTACTGGGGCAAGCACAGTGGAGGGCTTTATGCATGCTTGGGACAGGCACAAAGGAAGCCTGAGAGGGGAGGGAGTGATGCAAGCCATTGATCACATAGGATTCGTGGCCACATGCAATGTATAGGGCCTACGGGCAGACTGGATGGGCCTAGCTGTCCTTATCTGCTGACAATTTCTGTGTTTCTGTGTTTCATGGGATCTGTCACAAGGTCAAATATGTCATGGGTTCTAGTGTCACAGAAACAGACCTGTCATGGGACCTTTTGTCCCAGGGTCAGACCTGTCGTGAGATATGGTTTCACACAATCACACCTGACTGTCATGGAATTATATGTCACAAGGTCAAATGTCCTGTGGGACCCAATGTTGTAATGTCAAACATGTCAAACCTGTCACAGAATCTGATATCACATCAGACCTGTCATGAGATCTGGTATTACAGGTTAAACCTGTCATGGGGTCTGGTTTTACAGGGTCAAACCTGTCATGGATTCTAGTGTCACAGAATCAGATCTGTGATGAGATCTGGTGTCACAGAATCAGACTTGTCATGGGATCTGCTGTTGCAGGGTCAAACTTCTCATAGGATCCAGCACCACAGGGTCAGACCTGTCATGGTTGTCTGGTGTTTCAGAGTCAAAACTGTCATGTGATCTGTAGATGCAGAGTCAGACCTGGGATTTGGCATTACAGTGAGATGTGGAGTTATTCAGCCAAACCTCAAATGGGATCTGGTGCTGTAGAGTTAAACCTTCATCAAATCGAGTGCTGGAAATTCCTATCACATGTGGGATCTGGTGCTGCAGATTCCAGTCACGTGTGGGATCTGGTGCTGCAGATTTCAGTCACGTGTGGGATCTGGCGCTGTAGATCTCGTGTGGGATCTGGTGCTGTAGATTCCAGTTACGTGTGGGATCTGGTGCTGCAGATTCCAGTCACATGTGGGATCTGGTGCTGCAGATTCCAGTCGTGTGGAATCTGGTGCTGCAGATTCTGATTACGTGTTTGATATGGTGCTGCAAATTCCAGTCACATGTGAGAACTGATGCTGTAGATTCCAGTGATGTTTGGGATCTGGTGCTGCAGATTCCAGGGATATGTGAGATCTGGTGCTGCAAGATTCTTATCACGTGTGGGATCTGGTACTGCAGAGTCAAGTTGTGTGGGAACTGGTGCTGTAGATTTCCAGTCACGTTTAGGATGTGCTGCTGCAAATTCTAATCACGTGTAGGATCTGGTGCTGCAGAGTTGACCCTTCTACGACATGTGGTGCTACATATTTGAGAGGCATGCGATTTGTTGTGTGAGACCGCCTCATTCTTGTTGTAAATTGTAATGGAAGAACCCAAGCGCTTGCACAATTGCTGTGTGCGGGTGATAAAGCTAAACCACAGGTGAGAGCTGTCTTTTATGTCCTTCCTTTTGGTTTAACCACCATTTGGTTACTTAGGTCATGAATCCCATCCACCCCCTCCCGTTGCATCCTCCCCCAAGTATTCTATATTGGTCATGGGAGGATCATTGAAAGTGTTGTCCTAATATGCATGGTCACACTGAAAAAGACTACCTGCCTTTTGCCAAAAACGGTGAGCTTGGAAAATATTTGATTTTGATGCAAGTGACCAACTGAACAGCTGCTGTTTTTTTTTTTTTTTTTTTAATTTTCCAGAGACATCAACCGCAGTCTCATCTCTCTCTCTCTCTCTCTCTGTCTCTCTCTCGCTCTCTCTTTCACTCTATCTCTCTTTTCCTTCTATCTTAAAGTGGGTGTAAAAAGGCTCATGTAATACTCCTATACTTGTCAATCCAGTTATCTCTGCTTCTACATTTTCCCCTCAAGTACTGTATACTCAGAGAGTTTGGTAGATAATTGTTTTTGAAAGCGTCTGGAACAACGCCTTGCAGATTAATTATCATTTCCCATACTTTTGTTATCCTCTGGGCCATGATGAGGGAGGGCTTCCACTCTTCCCCACCGTCCACCGTCTCCCCAGGACCTCCTGGTGGTGAGGGTACCCTCACAGATTGCCCCCCATGGCAGGGTCAGGAGAGGGAGGGCCATCATCCTCCTCCTCCCCCAATGCACATGATCCAGTGCCTCGCTGAGGGCTGGCTCAGTGATGTGGCAGGTAGAGGTGTGTGTGGCGAGTGGGTGTCATATGCCCTTGTCGTGCCACTGCTTTTTCTTCTGGCTTTTCTCTCCTACTATTCCCTGAGGCCTCAGCATACTCGGGCAAGTGTGCACGCCGGGACCAGTGTCCCTGCTCCACTCACCCAGCTTAATGCCAATCCCCCATTTGCACTGCACTATTGCTGTGCCTCCACTCTGGCAGCCAAGCACCGGGAAGACCAGCCTCCCCAATCCAGGAGAGGAGAGCTACCTGACATCTGCTCAGTTCTTCTCCCAGCCCTCCCCCACCAGCCGACCCCCAGTGGCCCAAGCTTCTTCCTGAACTCTGGTCGCCAGCATGGGGAGAGGTAGGGTGCTTTGAACGTCTCGGCCCTCTGCATCACCGGGCCATGCCTGACAGATTTTCAGGGATTTAAAACAACTTTCTTAGTGCATCATTGTGGCAAAATGCCTAAATATAGACACAGTGTGAAATAAAAGCAGAATTATCTATAAATATTATGTTTTTTTAATTTTCTTAGAGAACCGGTAGGTTCTTTAAATGCAGCAAAGTTGCAACTCACGCTTGCTTCATTGTTCACACAGTTCTTTGGAGCTTGCATCTGGAACCCATTGCTCCTGTGAAAAGGCTGTGACAAAGATTTTGCAGCTCTTTTCACATAAAATGTCTGATAAGCTTCCCTACAAAACTTCAGTGCCCCGCCGAAAAAAAAGAAATGCTCTGCTCCTTCCCCTCTGGATGTGTTGGTAGAAGCTACCAATTAAAACAGCATAAAGGACACAACAGGGTGCTAGTGACCATAATGGTCTAGTGTATTTTAAAGTTCAGAGGACCTTTAGAAAGCTTATTCCAGGCTACCTTGATGGACAGGATACAGCCGTGCAGACGACCGGAGTCCAGGATCGGACTCTGGTCACCGCATCAGGAGGCAGACCAGGCTGTAGACAGCTGCCAGAAGGCAATGAATCTCAGCCAGGGAGGGCTGGGTGCAGGTTCCGGCATTTAGTGACCCCCCTGCGGGTGGGCCAGGGAACTTGCTGATTCTCCTGGGGCAGGCTGCAACGTTGAGGTTGACAGGCATGGCTAATGCCAAGGGAAGGAGGAAGGGAGGCAATAAGGAAGGAAAAAATGGGAAAACAATCCCCCTGCTGTCCCAGTGATGACGTATCTCCCGAACAGTACATATCCTGGATCAATAGGGTGTATCCCTAATCAATAGGCTATATCTCTAATCAGTAGGATGTATCCCTGATCAATATGGTGTATATCCCTGATCGATAGGTTAGATCCTGATCGATAGGCTATATCCCTGATTGACAGCGTATATCCCTGATCAATGGGGTATGGCCCTGAGCAACAGAGTATATCCCTGATCAGTAAGGTGTATCACTGATCAATAGAGTATATCCCTGATCGACATGATGTATCCCTGATCAGTAGGGTGTATCCACTGATTTACCAAGCCACTGTCACCAATTTACTAAGTCATTAACACTGATTTACTGAGCCATTGTCACCAATTTACTGAGCCATTAACACTGATTTACCAAGGCACTCTCACCGATTTACTGAGTCATGAGCACTGATTTAGTGAGCCACTGTCACCAATTAACTGAGCCACTAAAACTGATTTACTGAGCCACTGTCACCAATTTACTGAGCCATTAACACTGATCTACCGAGCCACTGTCACTGATTTACTGAGACACTGACACCAATTTACTGAGCCACTGTCATCGATTTTATTGAGCCATTCACACTGATTTACTGATTCACTGTCATCGATTTTATTGAGCCATTAACACTGATTTATTGAGCCAGTGCCACCAATTTACTGAGCCATTAACATTGATTTACTGAGCCACTGTCACTGATTTACTAAGCCATTAGCACTGACTTACAGCTGGCCTAGTGGCTCTGAGGGTTGAGGCGCTGGACGCCACACCTTACACCATGCCGACAACCTGAGTTTGGGAGCGAGCTCGGGGGTCGGCAGGGAGGGAAATGGCTCAAGCAACCGCAGGGCTGCTCTCCTCTCCCTGGGGGAGGTTATGGGATCGCTCGGCACTCTGGCAGCCCCTGGTGGAGACTGAGGGTGCCACAGAGTGCCACAGCTGTACATAAGGGAGCGTGGCTGACGCAGGCAGGGTTGTCGTGCGCCACCGTCACGGGGGGGGGCCTCCGGGCACCTACAGGAGGAGGAGGAGGAGAGAAGTACCCCTCCAGCTTGGATAGGCGACGGCCCTGCCAGTGCCACATGCCCAACACTGGTTCCCCGTCACTGCCCCATGCGGTCTCTCCGGGTTGCCGTCTCCCCACCTGGGGAACCGTGACGAACTTGAAGATAGCTGGGGAACACAGCAGGTGGTAGAGCAAGTCAGTGAGAGCAGTGGCCTAAGAGAGTTCCGAGCTGGAGGGCCAGAAAGAAAGTCTTAAAAAAAAACAATGACACTGATTTACTGAGCCACTGACACCAATTTACTGAGCCATTAACATGGATTTACTGAGCCAGGAACACTGATTTACTGAGTCATTAACACGGACTTACTGAGCCACTGTCATCGATTTATTGAGCCATTAACACTGATTTACCAAGCCACTGTCACTGATTTTATTTTATTTTTTTTTATTTAGCTTTTGTTGACCGGGTAAGTGCACTAGACAAATCCTGCCTATTTTCAGGCACGACCTGGGAATACAGATGAATGCCAACTGACCTTGAACCAGATTAAGCTGCTGGTGGTATTTTTAGTGAATGAGAAATTTGGCCAGGACACCGGAAATTCCCTACTCTTTTCGATAAGTGCCATGGGATCTTTAACATCCACCTGAACTACCACCAATCCAGGCAGATGGGACCTCGGTTTAACGTCTCATCCGAAAGCCGGCACCTCAGAAGTGCAGCACCCCTCTCATGCTGCATTACAGTGTCAGTACTGGGATATTAACCCAAGTGCCAGATGTGGGAACTGAACCCACAGCCCTCTGATCTCCCGGCCTCAGAGGCGAGTGTGCTACCTACTGAGCCACTGACACCGATTTACTGAGCCATGAACACTGACTTACTGAGCCACTGTCACCAGTTTACTGAGTCATTAACACTGATTTACCGAGCCATGAACACTGATTTACTGAACCACTGTCACTGATTTACTGAGCCAGGAACACTGATTTACTGAACCACTGTCACTGGTTTACTGAGCCTTTAACACTGACTTACTGAGCCACTGTCACCAATTTACTTAAGCCATTGACACTGATTTACTGAGCCACAGTCACTGAATTTCTGAGCCATTAACACTGATTTACTGAGTTAGCGACACAGATTTACTGAGCAGCTGTCACCGATTTGCACGGAAACATAGACAGTGGTGGCAGAAAAAGACTAATGGGCCATCCAGTCTGCCGAGTTCCCTATGAAGCCCTGGGACATACTCTCTCCAGGGTCCTAGCCTTCTCCATCGTGCCCCCATTCTCCTCACAGTTTCTGCCGCCATGAGCACCCACTATACCCATCATTCTGTTCCAATGGTGCTTGAAACCACCAACGATTTTAACACCCACCATTTTAGCCGGAAGACTGTTCCACAGCTCCACCACCCTTTCTGTAAAATAATACTTCTTGATGTCCCTTCTGAACCTCCCTCCTATCAGTATCCACTCATGTCCACATGACCATGAACTAGTACTCAAGCTAAATAGTTCCTCACAGTTGACCGTGTTAATTTCTTTTACAAATTTGAAGGTCGCCATCATATGTCCCTTCTGGTCTCCAGTGAGTGCATGCTCAGTGCATTGCGGTACTCCTCATAGGACCTGCCGTGTTGGCTCTGAATCACTTTTGTTACCCTGCACTGCACCATCACCAGCCTATCCCTGTTCTTCCTGAGGTGAGGGTTCCAGAACTGGACCTAGTACTCTAGGTGTGGCCTCACTAAGGATCTATATAGGGGAAGCATTATCTCTTCCCCTTCTGCTATCAGTACCGCTCCCACTACATCCCAGCATCCAACTTGCTTTACTAAATGCTTTATTGCACTGACTTGATTGTTTGAGGGAGTGACTGACAATAACTCCAAGGTCCTGTTCCTCAGCTGTAGTGTTAAGCCTCACACCACCCTTCCAGTACTCTGTCCTGGGGTTCTTCTTCCCTAGGTGCATTACCTTGCACTTTTTGGTGCTGAATTTCAACTGCTGAACCTTAGACCACCTCTCTAGCTTTTGTAAGTCACTCTGCATTTACTTGATTCCCTTTTTGCTGTCCACCCTCCCAAAGAGCGTAGCATTATCTATGAAAAGACACAACCTGCTCTGGATTCCTTCCCCAGTGTCGCTAATGAACATATTGAAGTAGACCAGGCCCGGGACCGAGTCCTGCAGTACCCAGGTCTTGACCTCCTTCCCTTCCGATTTAACTCTGTTGACAGCTACCCTCTGCTGCCTCCTCTTGAGCCAGTTTCCTGTCCAGTGTACTATGACCTTAGTCGCACCCAGGTCCTCCATCTTCTTCAGCAAGTGTCTGTGCCACAGATGCGTACTGTGTACTATCCTGGAGCCCATTGCTCTTCAAGTAGTCCACAAGGTCCTCTTTGACCAGTGACTCCATTAACTTCCTGTACAGTAGAGGTAAGACTGACAGGTCTGTAATTCCCCACTTCTTCATTGTCCCCCCCCCACCCGTTATGGAGCAGAACTACGTCCACCACCCTCCAGTCCTTCAGAACTACCCCCGTCCTTAGCGAGCTGTTGAATAGACCTACCACAATTTCAGCCAGTGCCGCTGCCAGCTGCCTGAGTAACCTTAGACGCAACCCAACTGGTCCTGGGGCCGTATCTATCTTTAGGGGTTTGCTTGTAAATACTGGCTGCCCCATTTCCGGAACCCCCTTAGTTGCTGCTTTGATGCCACTCTCTGGCAAGGGTTAATTGTCCTCCCTATTGAAAACTGAGCAAAAGTAATTATTAAGGACAGTGGCCTTTTGCTGAGCCACTGACACTGATTTACTAAATCACTGACACTGATTTACTGAGCCACTGACACTGATTTCCTGAGCCACTGACACTGATTTACTGAATGACTGACACTGATTTCCTGAGCCACTGACACTGATTTCCTGAGCCACTGACACTGATTTACTGAATGACTGACACTGATTTCCTGAGCCACTGACACTGATTTCTTGAATGACTGACACTGATTTCCTGAGCCACTGACACTGATCTACTAAATCACTGACACTGGTTTACTGAATGACTGACACTGATTTACTGAATGACTGACACTGATCTACTAAATCACTGATACCGATTTCCTGAGCCACTGACACTGATTTCCTGAGCCACTGCCACTGATTTCCTGAATGACTGACTCCGATTTCCTGAGCCACTGACAATGATTTCCTGAATGACTGACACCGATTTCCTGAGCCACTGACACTGATTTACTGAATGACTGACACCGATTTCCTGAGCCACTGACACTGATTTCCTGAATGACTGACACCGATTTCCTGAGCCACTGACACTGATTTACTGAATGACTGACACTGATTTACTGAATGACTGACACCGATTTCCTGAGCCACTGACACTGATTTACTGAATGACTGACACCGATTTCCTGAGCCACTGACACTGATCTACTAAATCACTGACACCGATTTCCTGAGCCACTGACACTGATTTACTGAATGACTGACACTGATTTACTGAGCCACTGGCATTGATTTACTGATCAAGACACTGATTTACTGAGCCACTGACACTGATTGCATTCAACACTAGTAATGCACATGGTGTCATAAGTTATTTTCACTTGAATTGTCTTTGACTAGGTCTGCTCAGTCTGGTAACTGCGGTTGGAACCAGGATCTGCCAGCTCTTAGTCCTTTGCTGCAACCATTAAACCTCAGTGCTTGGGTGGAAGAATTCACACCAGGATCTCGGGGTTCACAGTCCTTTCTCTAGCCACTATGCTTTACTGTTTCCTTGTTTGACACAGTATATCACTACCTTCAACAGCACCCCTGTTACCCCCCTTTTGCCGAAACCTAGTCCAGAAGTGCACTTTGCAGCCGAAGCGTGGAGCGGTGTACATCTGGCACACAGTCCCATGTGCTGCATCTTGTGCGGAGAGCAGCATTCCAGCTCCTAGAAGTTCTACAGATGCAGATTTTGGATTTGTTTCTATTGTGGTGGTTTTCTCCTGGCCTTTAATGCTGCTTTGATCTCTTAAGTGTTGCCCCAGCTTGCAGCAGAGAGCATGACAGCATCTAGCCTTTGAGGAGTTTTATAGTTCTCTGGATAATGCGATATTGAGTTGTGCATAAATATTAAAATTCATTAAAAATTACTCACAGCCTCGTTCTCTTTCAGCCACTCTCATGTTCTCTTTCTGTATTAAATTATGGTATAATAAAGTGATTTAATAGTGGGGAGGGGGAGCTCTATTTGAAGACTTTTCTCCCAAGGGCTACATTTGCTGGCTGTAAAGATGAGATTCAGAATATTAATATCTTTTTGTTCTATGAAATAAGCTATTTATTTCTAAAGCAAGGCTGTGGAAGTCCCAACTTCCCAATGTTTTTTTTTTATTAATAATTCTTTTTATCCTAGCAGTTCCTCTGTTTACCTCTGCCATCTTCACTGGGGACCACCTCCCAGGCCCATCATTGCCAGACCTGGGGTTTTCTAGGTGCCACTGTTGTCACAGTGCCAGGCGGTGAAGAGCTGAGCCTCCATAAGCCATGCTCACTGGATCTCCAGGTACTGGTGATGTAGTACTACCTTACAGCATCATGCTGTGGGCCATTGTTTCTTTTTTTACACCGAGCCATCCTTAGGATGCCAACAGAAAGGTTTGAGATCTGAGAACGTGTACTCTGTGTTCCATATACCTAGCAGTCATTTACTGATTACTGCTTATCACTGTTGGACGTTTTCTGGTCTTTTACTAAGTTGAAGAGTAAAACCATTATTATAGTGGTAAAGACTTTTTTTTACAGTGAGTAAAAGCTCGTCAAGCTTGGAAATAAACTTGCTCCTCTAGCTCTTGCTATGTTGTGATGCTCTGTTTCTTTGGGTGTGGAGCATTTCCATGTTTTGGGGCAAGAATCGATACTGAAGTTTCTCTTTAAAAATAGTGAGTTCACTAGGCCATTATTCTTCCCGTCTGGATTACTGCGGGAACTAGTATCCAGAGCCAGGACAGCAGCTTCAAACATACAGACATACGATGAAGCCAGCAGATAAAGGCCTAACGGCCTATCAAGTCTGCTCGAGTGTGCAGCAGTCAGTGCTGTGCACTGATGCTAACCCCCTCCCCACCAACTGATCCCACTGTTTTACCCTTTCCCCCTTCCCCAAGTTGATTTTGCCCTTAAGTTTATCCCACCCACCCCCTTAAATCCCTCCAATGATGCCCTCAATACCATTTCCTCTGGCAGAGCATTCCATGCTGTCACCACCTTCTCAGTGAGAGAGTGCCTCCTAATCTTCCTTCTAAACCTCCTCCCTCCAACTTTAGACCATGCCCTCTTGTAATTCCTTCCTTTCTTTTTTTTATTACTCAGATAGCTTTTATTAAGATTTAGGAATACAGCATCCGATATATCGGATATTAGACAGTACAACTCTCAGATTTTATTTTGTTAGAACTTGTACCAACTTGTGACATTAAAGACTTCAGATAATCCATTTCTGTCCAAATTCTCTCCCTCTCCTTGCCAAGGCAGTGGGGTGGAGTAAGAAAGTCAGTATACTGCACCTAAATTTTAGCTTCATATTGTGAAAATAGTCTTGTGCAGTGACATCCACATCCCCTTCAACTGATTTACCATGACATAAAAGGAAAGGAAGATCTAAAAGTTGGGTATTGAGCTATAAATCAGGCCCTCCCAAATATGGTTAGGCCTGTTGACCTTAAAACTTTATACAACTCTGTTAATGTTCATAACATGAAACTTTAGAACAACTACAGTATATGGCACACTCTCGTCCCCTCCTCCCCCCGCATAAACCCAATCCAGGTACAACAGTTTCAATTATCCAGCTGGATGTTTTGGTATATACTGTATTCTCATATTTTTCTACTTCACACTCCTACTAAGGGAAGAAATGTAAAGACTAAGAAGGGCAATCCTACCACCCCTCCTCCTCACTCCCCAAACCCCGGTCCCCCTCCTCATTCCATGGCCCTCTCCACTCCAACCATCGGCGCCAAAGCTCTGTTAATTCCTTCCTTTCTAATTTTCAACAGACCTTCTTGACTTACCTTATTAACACCCTTCAAGTATTTAAATGTCTCTGTCATATCCCCCAGTCCCTTCTGTCCTCAAGAGAGTACATATTGAGCATTTGTAAACTCTCCTCATAGGGCTTTTCCCACATCCCTATCAACATCTTGGTTGCTGTCCTCTGTACCCCTTCCAATAGTCTGATGTCCTTTATTAAGTATGGGCGCCAGGACTGCAAGCAGTACTCCAAGTGAGGCCGCAGCAATCCCCTGTACAGCGGCAGGATCACATCCTTACTCCTTGAGGTGATTCCCCTTGCTGTACACCCCAGCATCCTATTAGCCTTCGTTGCCGCTTTCCTACACTGTGCAGAGTGATTCGCATGGCCTGTGACTAGCACACCCAGACCTTTCTTCTCACCGGATACCAATAACTGCACACCTCCCAGCTTATAGCTAAAGCCAGGATTCCTGTTTCCAAAGTGCATAATCCTGCACTTCTTAGCACTGAAGCCCAACTGCCAGGTACGCGACCACCTCTCCAAGGTTTGTCGGTCCCTCTGCAGCACCCCCCCGTCCACCACTGCACCCAGTTTAGTATCATTACCAAACATACTCATCTGACTCTGAACCCCAACTGACATATCAGCTACATAGATGTTGAATAACATTGGTCCCAGCACCGAGCCCTGTGGGAACTCACTGATGATCTCTCCAGGATCCGTCGGACTATATGAAGCAGGTCAGTGGTTCAGTGTCAGTGACAGTGGCTTGGTAACCTTGTCAGTGGTTCAGTGACAGTGGCTTGATAACCTTGTCAGTGGTTCAGTGTCAGTGACAGTGGCTTGGTAACATTGTCAGTGGTTCAATGTCAGTGACAGTGGCTTGGTAACATTGTCAGTGGTTCAGTGTTAGTGACAGTGGCTTGGTAACATTGTCAGTGGTTCAGTGTCACTGACAGTGGCTTGGTAACATTGTCAGTGGCTCAGTGTCACTGACAGTGGCTTGGTAACATTGTCAGTGGCTCAGTGTCACTGACAGTGGCTTGGTAACATTGTCAGTGGCTCAGTGTCACTGACAGTGGCTTGGTAACATTGTCAGTGGCTCAGTGTCACTGACAGTGGCTTGGTAACATTGTCAGAGGTTCAGTGTTAGTGACAGTGGCTTAGTAACATTGTCAGTGGCTCAGCAGGGGTGTCAGACTCAGCAGCAATGTCAATGGCTCGGTGAAAAGGAAAAGCTCTGCACTTGTGGAGATTAATATTATTACATTTGATACATTTATTTCCATAGAGCTGTTTGCTCCTCCATTGCCACCTTATGCCTGCCATCGGGCCCATAACCTGGCAGCTCCCAATGCCGCTAACTGCTCCCCCCACTGTCCAGCAGTGGGGATCCACACAGAGCAGGGCCCAAGAGCACTGGGGGCTGTCACACATGGCAGCGGAGAGACATAGAATTTCTGTGTTTTCTCTGCCCAAGACCCAGAGCCGTGGCGGCACAGTAGGTGCTTACGCATGGAGGTGCACATGCACTCCTGGAACCATAGGCACCCACCACCCTCCCGATGTAACGTCAGTCCCCCAGACCTCTGCGTTGAGACCCAACCTCCACTGGGTGTCAGCAGAGAGCGAGGAAACTCACCTTCCCAGTCCGGGAGATGAGACCAGCCCAGCGGCTGCTGCAATGAGCCCCCAGCCCCCCGCCAACCCCTGGTGACCTGAGCTCCCAAATCCGGGTCGCCGGCGTGACATGAGGTATGGTGTCTCGGCCTCAACATCAGTGGGACGGTTAATTTTGGAATTTAAAGAGAAATGGTGCCATATTAGGTACTTTGTCTAATACTATACCCAATACTGAGTATGAAGCAGCACGGGGGGGGTGCTACATGTTGAGGTGCCATTCTTCGGATGAGACATTAAACCGAGGTCCCTTCTACCTATGCCTGGGTGTCCAAGGGAAAGTTTAAAAATCCCATAGCATGTATTGTAAGACTACAGAATTAAACATTTAAAAGTAGAAAACAAGTGATAACAGACACAGAACAAAATCATACCTGTAAAATATCAAAGGGGAACAAATCTAAAAGCAAAAATCGTAACGAAAAAGGAAAAAAACAGGTAATGAAACTGAGTATCAACCATTAATAGACCCTGACCAGAAAGGGTGTAATGGGAAGTTCATCAGAAGTATTGTTTCCAGAGTACCCAGAGATTGTCATTTAATGTAATCCAGATAGTTCGGTTCTCCTAGATGTACTGTAGTCTCCACATATTGTCTGGAAAATGTCTAGTTGTTATCTCAGGAGGGTGTCATCATCCTTAATAGGTGTTTGGCATTGTGCCTCCTACAAAACAGTATTTACCAAGGACAAAGAAACCTTTCAGAGTTCCAGGGTCAGATTCACACATGGGGCTAGAAAATACAGCATGCACCACAGCTCCGTTTACCAACCGGGAAAAGCTGACCTCTTGAAAAAAGAGCAGTCGTATTCCAAAAATGACAGACAAAATAGCACTCCAGAAATAAATATTCCACGGTCTTTCTACTCATAATACAAGTCACCCTGACTCTTGAATTTGTGTTAACTTGTAAACGGCCATGTTACCAATCCAGTCTGGTCCAACTTTATTTATAATGCACTCAGTCCAAAAACTCTGAGCCCAGTACAGCATGAAATCATAATAGACGTGCATTGTATTACAAATACAAAAGAGACAGTTGATCAAAGGAAATACATACCGATGATGTTTAACACAAAATCACTGTGAACAAAATAAACTGCTGGACAGTTTGATAAACAGTTTGAAAAACTAATTGTACACATTAGGTTTGTGTAATTTCATACGCTTGTGCAAACATCAGCGCTTTCAGAGCAGACTTAAAACCATCGAGGGAATCAATTTGTCTCAGGACATGAGGACATCATGTTCCATATAGTAATGGAGCCCTTAGAGCAAATACCCTACCACCTGCAGTTTTTAAATGGTATTTGGGAACATCTAAGAGCTCTGAGTTTGCAGACCTAAGAGGCCTTACTGGACAACATTCAGTTAACAAGTCTAGGAGGTATTTGGAACCTTGATCACAGAGACAGTTATACATCAGCAAAAACACTTTAAAATCAATTCACAGTTTAACCAGCAAGCAGCAAACAGTGATGATGTCCAAGGATCGTGGTAATATAATCTTGCACAGAAGAGTTTGAAGCCAGCCTGACAGCTGTATTTAATGTCCCCACACTCTTTCTGATGCGTTCTTTTAAAGGGACTGTGTAATTAACACCAATATTAGTCTTTTTTTTAATTTTTTTATAAAACTTCTTATAAAATCATGTATCTTATTAATTGTTTTTACCTGGTTTGTTAATAACAGTAAATTATTTTTATGCCAGCCCGCCAGCAGAGCGGTTGCACTACCACCTGTGGCGGTGATGACCCGCGTTCGGGATTGAGCGCAGTGCATCAGAGGGTCGGCCGGAGAAGAGGTAGGATGAGCATCCAGCGGACAGCCTCCTCCTTTGGGGTTGGCCCCTGGCATATCAGCAACACCCAGTGGAGGCTGGGTGTGCAGCAGCTGGGGCCACTCTTCGGGGGGAGGGGTGATGGCAGACGTCTCTAGGTCAGGTGCTGGAGCGCGCTCAACCCGCGCTGACGTCATTGTATGCCCACATCTCTGGGGAAACTTACATGAAAAAAAATCCTAGGCGGGCTGCACCATGAAGTCCCTGGATCTCCGCCTGAATGACGTCCCAGTCATAAACCTCGGCTGGGGCCACAGATAGATCTTGGTCCCTCCCCTTGGGGAGTCCCGCTGCAGGGAGCAAGCTGTGGGCCTCCAAGTTTGGGCAGCTTGGGGAAGATGCCAGGTGCGAGGGCTGGGCACAGAAGAGGGGGTATATCCCCAGCACTGAATCAAGCTATAGATAGAATTGCAAATAAATAATTAATTTTTGTGGCATCTGACTTTCCAGTCTAAATTAATAAATCATTAGTTATTTTTTAAATGCTTTAACCAGAAAAATTTTGATCAAAATATGTACCTTAAAGGAACAGACCTCCAACTCAAAACTGTGTAGTGTTTATTTGGATTAGAAAGTCTGGTCTCACTTAAGAGAGCAGACAGGTTTCATAGATTTTGCTGGAAGTAAGCAGTAAGTCTTCTAAGGTACAAATCCACTTTCCAGTTTGGTTTGGTAGAGGGAGAAGGTTTAAAGAAAAAACTTCTAAAGAAATAATAACGCAAGCTTCACATTCCTTAATATTACAGATTGGTGGCCTGATTTGGATTTGAAAAACAACAAGGAAGTGACCGGCCCGGTGGCGTGGAGGGCTGAGGTGTTGCAGCTTACCTCCTGCCACACCGACGGCCCGTATTCAATGATGAACACGGGTTGCTGGGGATCGGCTGGGAAGGGAGTGAATTGAGCGTCTAGAGGACACCTCTCCTCTCCCGGGGAGGGTGGCTTGGCAGTCCCACCAAATGACTACCTCCAGGTGGAGGCTTTACGGTAGTGCGGATTGGGACACCAATGATGGAAAGGTGCTGCAGGACCCTGCAGCATGCGTGGGCCTCCACATGAGCATGCTAGCATGCGCGCCCCAGCAACAGGGAAGGAGGGGAAGGAAAGTGGAGAAAATGGAGTTGTGCTGGCAGGCTGCATGACGCCTGGACTGCGCTCCCGACCCACGGCTCAGCAAGGAGAGAACCAAATGCCCACCTGCCAGCAGCCCTGGGAGGAAAAATGGGGAAAGAAAAAAAAAAAAAAAAAACAACAAGGAAGTAGACAAGGGCCATGCTGTGGATTTGCTGTACTTTGACTTCAGCAAGGCTTTTAATTTGATACCGCACAAAAGGTTGCTCAAAAAGATGGAAAACCTAGGTATGGCTAAAACCGTAGTGAACTGAGTGAGTGGTTGGCTAGAAGGGGTTAAACCTGAGGAAAGGGAGATTACGAGTGGAGTTCCGCAGAGATCTGTCTTGGGTCCGGTCCTGTTCAGCATGTTCATTGGTGAGGGAATCCAGGGCGGGCTGTGTCTCTTTGTAGAGCACACGAAACTATGTGGGAGAGTGGGTACTGATGAGGGAATAAGGAACTAGAAACATAGAAGTTAACGGCAGATAAGGACCGCAAGGCCGATCCAGTCTGCCCATTTTTTCTACCTTATGAATGTGCCATCGGCCTTTACTCTGTCAATGGCCTATCTGTCAGTGGCCTATGCAGAGAGACCTACAAAAACAAGAGGGTTTGTCAAAGGTCTGGCAATTAAAATTCAGTGCCAGAAAGTGCAAGGTAGTGCACCTAGGGAGAAGGAACCCCAAGACAGAGTACTGAATGGGTGAGGTGAGACTTAGCACTACAGAAGAGGAACAGGATCTAGGAGTTATCGTCAGTAACTCCCTTAAACAAATGAGCCAGTGCAACAAGGCCTGTAGCAAGGTTAACAGGATGCTGGGATGTATCGGGAGGGGTACTGATAGCAGAAGAACAGAGGTAATACTTCCCCTCTACAGATCCCTGGTGAGGCCTCACCTAGAGTACTGCATCCAGTTCTGGAGTCCTCACCTCAGAAAGGACAGGGATAGGTAGTACTGTGTATAAAATATTCTGAATATGTTATTATTGTACATAACCACATTTAAAACATACCGCAGTTTGTGCAGTTTGGTATTCAGAAGTCCTGAGAGGAGAGCACTGAAGTAGTCACATAACTTAACAGGATGGGTTAGAGAGGGAATACGCATTTTGGAAAAAAATATGCAAAACAGACTCTGTTTCAAGTGGTCCACAGTCCGCAGTATTATAACATAGAAGGTGACGGCAGATAAGGACCGCAAGGCCCATCCAGTCTGCCCATTTCTTTTTCTACCTTATAAATGTGCCATCGGCCTTTGCTCTGTCAATGGCCTATCTAGTCATAGTCATTTGTATTGCTACCTTATACCTATCCCATGCCTGTTTGAAGCCCTGCACTGTATTCATAGCCACCACTTCCTGAGGTAGGCCATTCCATGCATCCACCACCCTTTCTGTGAAAAAGAACTTCCTCACATTACCCCTCAATTGGCCTCCCTCTAATCTCATGCTGTGTCCTCTTGTCCTGCTATTTTTCTTATATTGAAACATGTTAGACTCTTTCACCTTGTTAATGCCCTTAAGGTGTTTGAATGTTTCGATCATATCACCGCTCTCTCTCCTTTGCTCTAGGGTATACATATTGAGCTCCATTAATCTGTCCTCATATGTTTCCTGATGCAGTCCCTACACCATTTTGTTTGCCCTTCTCTGGACTGCCTCAATTTGGTTAATGTCCTTGTAAAGGTGTGGCCTCCAGTACTGCACGCAGTACTCCAGATGGGGTCTAACCAGTGTCTTGTAAAGAGGGCTTATTACCTCCCTCTTCTGACTTGTGATACCCCTACTAATACACCCCAACATCCCTCTAGCCTTACCTACTGCTTTAGAGGTCTGCTTGAATGATTTCAGGTCATCGGTGATGATGGTGTCCAAGTCTCTTTTTTCCCTTGTGACTGCCAGCATCTCCCCTCCCAGCCTATAGGTGGCTTCAGGGTTTCTCAGCATCAAAAGATTTTGTAGACTAACCATAAAAGAGGGGGATGAGGAGGCACTTTTTTGATCAAGAGCAGGAGTCGAAATCGGCACCGGCCCGCTAGCCAAATGCTGGTAAATTTTGTATCGGGCTAGTAAGATTTTCATTTAACTAACCCTGCGGGTTTGTACTGGAGAAGGCAACCCTTCAGTATGTACACCAGCTGGGCCAGTGGAAAAGTCTGTGGGGCTAGTGGATTTTCCCAGTCACTAGCCGTGCTGGCAAGTGGCTGCAAAACTTAATTTTGACCCTTGAAGAGGGTGGTGACCAAGTGGAATGAGCTGTCAGAGGAGGTGGTATCCCTAAAAACGGTGACCAGCCTCAGAAGGGTTTGGGACAGGGTGAAGGGGAAATTATGGGTAGAAGGGGAGTGAGGGAGCGGGGGAATTAGAGGGAGGTCAAAAGGGAAACAATGGGGGGGGGGCAGTTCCCATTGTAAACACACAGGGAGCGGCACAATCGAGCAGACTAGATAGACCGTGAGGCCTTTATCTGCTGTCATGTTCGTACGTTCGTATAAACATATAACTGCTGCCGGACCAGTGTTGCTGAGGGTTGAGGCGCTGAATGCCACACTTCGTGCCATGCCAGCAACCTGGGTTTGGGAACTGACTCGGGCCGCTGGGGGTTGGGGGAGGGAAGGGATTGAGCATCCGGAGGATTGCTTTCCCTTCCTTGGGGAGGGATCCTGGTCTCGCGCCGCTCCTTAGCGGCCCCTGATGGGAATCGGGGGCAGAGCAAGGACATGCAGTGCTGTACCAAGGGGAGGAGCGTCGGTGGATATTGGCACGCAGCTGCCATGACGTCGCTGCATGTCCACACTCCTGTGCGGAAAACAACAAAAAATCCCTGGAGGACTGGGGAGGCAACGAGGGTCCCTGGGGCTAGGCATCACATCCTCATTGCTGGACCATTCCTCCGATGGTCCGGGCACCACCTACACAGGACAGACCCTCTCATTTCAGAAAGAGTCACCAGGTAAGTGAGGCAGGCCTTCCCAAGGGGGAGTGATCTAGGGGGGCTGGAAAGTCCTGATGGGAGGGACCAAAGGAGGAGGGTCTCGCTGGGGAGTAGAGGTCCAGATTGAGTGGTCACCTCTGAGAAATGCCCCAGCCTGATGGAGCAAAAATAGAGTTAACCAAAAATATATATATATATATAACTGCTTCCTGGTAATTGTAGCAAATGCTGAATGTGAAAATCACATTTAAAAAAAGAGAATGAAATATCTGCACAACAGAAGGAAAAGATCCTGACCTGACTGATGCTTTTAACCAGATGCCCTTAGTCAAGTAAAGGAGCCAGCAGCCCCCACCAGGTTTGAATCCACACAATCCAGGTTTTTGGATCCTGGAGACATAAGGAGCTAAGTTAGCTTGCTGGTGAAAATCCCTCACCAGAGTAATCCTATTCAGTCCACCAGATTCAGCTACCAGCAGTAGCTGCTCTAGCCACTTCTGGTTACCAGGGCACAGCTGGAACACAACAGACGGCAGCCAGGGCACTGATATATTGTTCCTACGGAGGAAACGCTGCACCATGTGGGGCACCAACCAGGGCACAGCATTTGTTTTCTGGGGCACATGCCCTAGTGTGCCCTGGTGTAGAGCCGCCTCTGACTACCAGAAAGGTCATATTACATTTCATGGTGTCAAACGGCCACCCCCACAGCATGCAAAACGTGGTATCCAGCTTGGTTTCCAGTGGATGTGGATGTGGAAAAACATAACTTGGAAATCGAAAAACAGGAACAAGGAAGTATTTTGTGATCTGAATGAATCCAGGATTGGAAAAAATGCAAGATTTGCGTCTAGCTGCTTTGCTGGAACATAGGATTAGTGTTATCGGTCCAGTTTAATAATGCAGTATCCTTAGTCCTAAATGTCATGTCCAGAATTCTGATAGGTAAGTGATGTAGTAGTCTGTATGCTTGCCACCACCCCAAATCTGGGGGTCTGTGTGACCTTGGCCTGTCCAAGGGTAACACTGTTATCTTTATTTGTTTGAGAACTGAGGCCGGAGAATGTTCACGTAATTCGGATAAAACTTCCTTGATTGGATTATAAACAAAACACTCACAAATAATGTCTGTAAAGTTGATATCTTACAGGTCAGTGGAGACACTGTGGATACTGGGTTACCAAAAATGTTGTTGTAATTCCCAATTCTGTCGAGGATTGTCAGTTGTCAAAATGTATAACCTGGGACTAAGTGGACACCCCTGTCAAGCCCCAGCCTTAAAGAGCTAGTCAATCAATTAATCAATCAAAAGCTTTATTTATCCAGGTGAACATCATTGAGCAGAGCTCTTTTACAAGATGGACCTGGTTAGAACAGGGTCGGGTCACATACATCATAAAAACATATAAATACATGTAAATAAGTATATAAACACAAACACAATGGTGCAGTAATAGGGGAGTCAAATGATAAAAGGAAGACAAGGCAAGCCATAACAGAGGAGGATTCAAACATAGAAGTACCAGTTAGTTCATTTACCAGGGGCAGTCACTAGTACTAGCCATGAAAATGGCTTGGAGAACCACCAACTAATGGCAGATGGGGTACCAGGAGAGGTATGTAATATGTAAGCGAAGGATGAACATTGTGAGAAGTGAAGTCCCAAGGATAGGTCGGTAGAACTGATGCAGCGGTGGGGGTCTACGGGGAGAGGGAAAGGGGAGTTAGGACTTTTATAGTATGATTGCGTGTAGATTGTGGATGAGTGCAGTATAGAGTTGTGAAAAGAAGGCTGGAGAAAGCGGGAAGATAGACCAGTATCAAAGGGAGGACAGAGGCATCAAGGTGTTACGTGAAAGCATGATGACAGACCAGGGCCAAGGAGGAGACAAGCACTAGAAGTAATTCGTTCATGGTTAAATGGCACAGGTAGTGTACTGCCTAAAACGAATATTAGTTTTTAAAAGCAGTCAACCATTACCTTTTATATCCGTGGTACTTTTCCTTTTCCTTTTGTTTAATTAGAGGACTGTTTACCTGATGTTAGTAGGTGTGATGTGTGGGACAGCACTCTGCCTGGCAGCTGACATATCTAGCTCCCCCCACTACATCATCAACACTGTGATCTCACTGACTGTATCATCACTGCTGCTTAGGAACAGCCACTCAGTGGCTGCCAGGTCAGTTACCTGTGATGTCACTGTCAGTGAGATCACAATGCTGATGATGTAGTGGGGGGATAGAGATAGAAATGTCAGCTGCCAGGCTAAGAGCTCTTCCACATATCCCCCCATAATACAAGCCTGGAGGATCTCGAGGTGGTGGGTAAGTCCTGGGCAGAGATGGCTGCCAGTCAGCGAGCGAGTGTGGGCTGAAGAGCACAGACAGGACCCCTAGGAGGAAAACCTTTATAGCACCAAAAAAAGAAACCCATGGTTGTCCCTGTCAAGAGTAGAAAATGTGCCTCGGTATCCTGGCTAATAGTCTCTTGTCAATAACACTAGTCCATGTAAGCCCCCTGCCCCCAGGTGCACACTATTTTGATAAATATACCAGCTTCCATCTGGACATGTTTTAACATGTCCGTGCAGCCATCCATCCAATTTGTGGCTGAATTGACATGTTTTCTGTGCAAACTGTCACAAAGTGATGCAGTGTTTTCCCAAAATCGAGCAGGTGGATATAAATACATGGGGGCAGATGCAGCACACTATTGTGCCTGTGTCCGCACTTTTGAAAGCATAGCTGTCAGTATCTGCTGCTGGGAGGGCCAGGTTATGGATCACCTCCTCCATGGCAGAGCTAGGGAGGCCCCCCCAGCACAATCCTGAAATCGCAGAGCCCTGCCTAGCTGGTTCAGTGGGACCAGCGGAGGGTCGGGCAGTCAGATGACTGGGGATTTTCCTCTGGTATTCCCCTGTCCATCTAGTGTGCAGTACTGCACTATGTGTATCAGCATCCAAGGGCGGCCTTCCACTTGCTGAGTCGACCCCTGCTGTCCTGCCATCTGAATTCTGCCAGTTGGCTGGCTGGTAGGTGGACACTTGTACTCCCCTCCCCAAGAGACAAAAGCTGTTCATAGGACAGTCTGTTCTCCCCCAGCTGACTCCCAAGTGACTCAAGTCCGCTTCTGAAGACAAGTCGCTGGTGTAGTGAGTGTTCATGCTATTGCTGTGCTGCCGGTTTATGGGACTAACCATGTGACTCCAAGAGCAAGCCCCCATGCTTTATTTTTTTTGCACTTTGTAAGGTTTGTCCCTTGGCCCTCAAGCAGCCCTCCAGATGCCAGCCACCTCAGCCCCGCTCCCCCGATTTTCTTCCAGAACTTACCTTTGCACATACGTAATGTGGCCTGGGTGTTCATCAGGATGCAGGGCTACTGGGTGGCTGGGGTCAGCTGCCACTTGGGAAACCATTTTCATGTTTTTTTCCCCTTGGGGAGTGGTGTGCAGTGCCACCCAGACGTCCCCACACATGCTTCCGTACAATGGAATGTTAGCAGCCGACCATTCCTCCCATTCTGACGGTTCTTGGCTGCCTACCTCCAGTCAAGCGCCACAGAGGCCAGGTTAACATGGACACTGGAAACCCTCCCTCCCCAGGAGAGGAGAGCAGTCCTCTGGGCACTCTCTCCTCTCTCACCCTGCCCAATCCCCTGGCAACCTGAGTCCACATCCGAACCTTGGTTGCCGGTGTCCAGCGCCTCTGGGACACAGCCCCTATGCCTTACAATCCAGTTTGCTGTCTGATCACACTTGGTGGCATCCCGTCACAGAAACATAGAAACATAGAATGTGTCTGCAGAAAAGGACTGGTAGGCCCATCTAGTCTGCCTTGCCTAACACAACACTAATTGGTCACAGGTGTCCCTCCCTCCTCCCATACCACTGTTTATTATACCCATGTATCTATTCCACTCATGGTTGAAGCTACCCACAGTCTTTGCTGCACCACTTCTTCTAGCAGGCTGTTCAGGCGTCTACCACCTTTCCTGTGAAGAAGTTCCTCATGTCCCTCTTAAACCTCCCCCCTCAAGCTTCATAGCATGACCCTGTGTTCAGGAGCTCTTCCTTTTGTGAAAGAGACTTCCCTCCTGCGCCTTACTCGCCCCTGTGTGGTGCTTACAGGTCTCAGTCATGTCTCCTCTTCTCTTCTCCAGGGAGTACATGTTGAGTTCCTGCAGCCTCTCCACATGTGGTTTCTCATGCAACCACTGCACCATTTTAGTAGTCCTTCTCTAGACCGTTTCCACCCTGTCAGTGTCCTTGCAGAGGTGTGACCTCCAGAGCTGGAAACTACTCCAGCTGGGGTCTCACAAACAAGCGATACGAAAAGTACCACATTTCTTCTCCTGCTAGAGATCCCCCTCCCTGTGCACCCCAGCATCCAGCTCGCCTTACTTGCTGCCCTGATGCACTGCCATGCCACCTTGAGAGCATCAGATGTGATCACCCCAAGGTCCCATTCTTGCTTGGTAACTGAAAGTCCCCCCACCATCTTATGCTCAGCCCTCAGGTTCCCCCTCCCAAGGTGCAGACTTTGCACTTTTTGGCATTTAATCCCAGCTGCCACTTCCTAGACCATTTCTTGTTTCTTCAGATCCCTTTGCATCCTCTCCACCCCTCCTGAGTGTCCACACTGTTGCAAATTTTCATGTCATCTGCAAAGAGACAAAACTTCTCCAGTTTCTCAGCAGTGTCACTTAGACAGACATTGAAGAGGACAGGGCCCAGCACGATCCTTGAGGAACTCCACTGGTAACTGTCCTGTCCTCCAAGTGACTGCCATTTACAGTCACACTCTGCCTCCTACCTTCCAACCAGTTGGCTACGCAGCTCACCACCTGCTTCCCCACCCCTGGTTACTAAGTTTCTTTCTTGGCCTCCTGTGTGGTACAGTGTCAAGGGCCTTCCTGAAATCCAGATAGGCCACATCCAGTGCTCTCCCTGAGCCACTTCTCTAGTTACCCATTTAAAGAAATCTGTGCGTTTTGTTTGACATGACCCCCCGCCCCCCATGAAACCATGCTGCCAGTGGTCTTGCAACTCATGTATCTCCAGGTACACCATTAGTCTCTCCTTGAGTAGGGATTCCATTAACTTACCTGCCACTGATGTGAAACTGACTGGTCTGTAATTGCTGGCCTCCTTCTTGCTGCCTCTGTTGTGCAGAGGGACCACATTAGCCCTCTTCCAATCCTCTGGAACCACCCCATCTCCAATGAGGCGCTAAACAGTGTTGCCTGAGGGGCAGCCAGCACCATTCTCAGTTCAGGAAGTACCCTTGGGTGGATCCAGTCTGGCCCCTGTTGCCTTGTTTTCCTTTAGAACTTCCAGCCCCTGGTGGATCCTGTCTTCTGTAAATGGACATGCATGCACCCCCAATCCCCCCACCCCCATTGTCTGTTGGTGAATGTTGGCTTCCACTGTGAAGATCGAGCAGAAGTATTCATTTAAAATTTTAGCTTTTTCTTGGTTCTGTACAGTCCCTCCTTTGTGGTCTCTTGATTTTCATGGTACCACCCTTTGCCTTCTTCTTTTCGTTTATGTATCTGAAGAAAGTTGTGTCCCCCTTCTTGACCTCCTGGTCTATCCTTTTCTTATTTTGAGTCTTTCCTGTCTTTACTCTCCTTCCTGCCTCCCTTTGTTTCGCTAGATGTACCTCCTGTCCGCCTCTGTTTGGGACTTCTTATACTTCCTAAAGGCTGTCTTTTTCTTTCTTACCACCTTAGCCACCTCCTCAGAGAACCACAGTGGCCTCTTTTTCCTCCTACTCTTGCTTATTACCTTTAAACAGCTTGCCGTTGCCCTAGTTATTCCCTCCTTTATTCTGTTCCATTGTGCCTCCATCTCCCCCTCCTTCAAGTTATTTCCTGAGGCAGTCACCCATTTCTTTAAAATCTGCCCTTCTGAAGTCCATTACCCTTGTCCTAGTGTGGTTGTGCTGCTGCCCAATCTGTATGCCAAACCACACCATACGATGATCACTGGTACCTGGACGTTACTCCCTGTGATGTCTGCAGTGCTGTCCCTGTTCATAAGTACCAGATCCAGCACTGCCTCATCCCTCATGGGATCTGTAACCAAATGCCTGAGAAATGCCCCTTGCAGGGAGTCTAGGATGACCTTGCTGTTAGTTCTAGCTGTGGCCAGGATGTTCCAGTCCACATCCGGCATATTAAAGTGACCCATAATTACTGTTTCCCCTTTACCTGCCATTTTGCCTATGGCCTCCCCAAAAACCTGTCCAGTTCCTTCCCCTGTGTTAGTGACCTGTGCACCACCCACACTTGTATAAAGGCCCTGGACCACGACTCTCATCCAGCCCTAAGGGCCTCCAGCCCCTCCTTTGCCTGCAGAATCCTTCTGTTTCTGTTGCCTTTAGACTTTCTTTGACATTTAAAACAACCTCCGTACCTTTCCTTCCTGCCTTTTCTTTTTGAAACGTGTTGCCTTACATATAAAATAACCCCCCACCACCACCGTTGCTTCCTGCCCTGTCTTTTTGAAACATGTTGTACCCCGGTATTGACACCTCCCAGCTGTGGTTGTTGGTATTCTGTTATGACCACCAGATCCAGGTCCGCCTCCACCGTGGTAGATTCAAGGTCAGGAATTTTGTTCCCCAGGCTCCTTCTGTTGGTGCATGTGGCTCTCCACACCTTTTGTCCCTCGCTGCCCTTATTTTTCCCTCAACTGCCGGGTCTATCCATCACCCTTTTCTTTTCACTAGTACTGTCCATCCCTTCCTGGTCCTCCCTGTGCCCATTCCTCTAGTATTTTCCACAGCCTTCCTTCCACCTCTCGACCCCCTCGTCCCTCCCCCCCATTACCTCTCTTCCCCACTACGCTTGGGGGATTTGCTTCCTCTGGGCTATTTTTCCCTGCTGCTCCAGAATGAAACAAGAGTCTTCACTTATACGTCTTCGACTCCTGTGTTTAATTATGTGAACGGAATGAAGTGTGGCAAAGTATGGGTACTGTCCATGGCAGGAACGTTTTTCATGCGCTGTGTTACTTTAAGGCAATCTTTCTCAAAATGCAACCATGATTTGGGGGCAGGGGCACGAGTGTGATCAGAATGCACTTGTATGTATTGAGGATGCATTTCAAGGAGGGTGCAGGAAGCTAAGATTGCATTAAACAAGAAATGAAAATAAGATATGTTTTGGGAGCCGGCTCAGTGGAGGAGCAGTCGCGCTTCTGCTCCCCATGCCGGCAACCTGGGTTCGGGAACAAACTAGGGTTGTGTGGTGGGTTGGCTGGGCAAGGGGAGATTGAGCACCCACTGGCAGCTGTGCTTCCTTGGGTAAGGGGGACTGCAGGTCCTGTTACAGAGATTGCCACCTGGCGGAGGCCATGAAGCAGCACACCGGGTGTGTGCGAGGGGCAGGGCTGTAGCCTGACATGCTTGGTGCATGTGTCCCAATGCTACAGCCCAGAGGGACAAAATGCAAGAAAAAGATGCCAGGCTGCCCCCTGCCCTGCAGCCTCTCACACGACCGACACGGTGGGCTGCCACTTATTGTGGTTCTGTGCAAGTGGTGGATCACTGGTAAGTCCAAGAGAAGGTCAGTGACTGGGCTCTGGGGGGACTGTCAGGCAGACCGGATAGGAGAAAAATTACTGAGTGAAAAAAATACATTTTTTGGGGGGCGAAAATAGTGTGGCCAGCAGAAAGGTCTGTTGGTTGCTTTATGCAAACATCTCGTTCTGGGACTTTAGCACCACCATTTGATGAGCTGAGACAAAGATGGGATATTCTTGTTAGGTACTGAAAGGTAATTCTGGCCTGCTCTTCCAGCAGGAGATCAGAGAGACACACACACACACACACACTTAGTGAGAAATTGCAGTTAGAGTGGGAAGACACTGTGTGAATGTGTGACTGCTGATACTGAGTAACTGTGAACCTACCTTGACAAGACAAACGAGGAGCGAAGGCCAGCTTGTCAAATCCATCAGAACTTGATCAGCTGGTTGCCCTGGCTATAAAGGTGTCAGGTGTCCCACGCCTCCAGTAGATCATACAATAGCAGAGCAAGGTTGAATGGGTCAGATGTATACAGTGAGACTTTTTTTGCGGGGATGGGGGGGTGCCTTTTCATCTTGGATGGGCATTTATTAGTAACTGACTTGATTCAGTAAAGAGTGAGGTATAAAACGGCAAAATAGAGAAAAACAGCAGGTTTGCACCCTTGTAGACAACCATGATGGGCATTGAGAAAGAGTTTCAACTTTCTTTCTAGTCCTCACAGTGCAAAGAAATATAGGTGCCTTCCTGTCTGAGAGGCTGGGCGGGTGAAACGCTACATCTGTACTGTGTGTATCTGAAAGTGAAAGGGAAGAGTCTCTGGAGATTTATAGCTTAATTGTGTGCAGTAACGCTGTCTGCATGCCAGTGCAGTGTTTACATTGTAACATTGTTTATACTGCGGACTGCCTAGTGATCCCAATGATGCGTGTGATAACCATCACCGTTGAGATCCCCATAATCCATGCTATGCCAGAGACCACATGATGACAATAACCCATGGCAGGGGCTAGCTCCAGCTGTTTAATTTTTGTGTCATTATCTTCACTAAAATGTTTTTTTTACGCACTGTATGGTAAGCAGGACCTATTTTAATCTACATCTGACAGCACCACACAGTTATAAAAATCGCCATGTAAGGAAAAATGGTTTCAGTGGTGAGTGACAGAGCTAGCCCAGCAAGTGATTCATTTGATCACTGCAGGTGCAATCCCACAATCCATCTGATTTCCCAGCCCCAATGATCTGTGTCCCCATGGTTAAGCATACATGATCGATCTCTGTGCCCCCTTGCAATCCCTGAATCCATTATAATTCCTGTGATCTATTGTGATCCATCATCCCCATGTCGCTGTGATCTGTGATGGTCTCAGTTTTCCATCATCTGTGTGCCTCATTTGCTCTCATTGTCCTCATACTTCATATGATTCCCATGGTTATAAAGAACTTAAACCCTCTACTTCATATTATCAGGGACAGATTAAGGCAACCTGTGGCCCTAAGCCCAAGAGAAATCTGGGGCCCCACCTCACCGTGACCATGCCCTTTCGCTGTGAAGTGACCCTCTCACAGACTGTAAGGCACCTTGGGAATCCATTTACATAAAACTGTATCCCAAGTTGGATAGTTTGCATGTAAAGAGCTACAGGCAGCAGTGTACAAACCAAAGTTCCTATCTTTCTGTTCCCCTCTCTCCAAATTATATCAGCAACAGTGTAACACTATTCTCTTCTCCCCCCCAGTGTCAAATACTGTCTGAGTTCAGTCTGAAATTCGACAGTGCACTCTCAGTTATCCCCACATTTTCGTACAAGGAAAATTGGTCAGATAATAAGGGACAATAGAATAGCCAACATTTCGTACACCCTACGTTTGGCAGATTATGGAGGGATCAATGTATGTGCAAAGCTACTCTCAGCATACGTGATTGCCACCTTTCTTATGTTACTTAATGCAAGTGCAGTCTTACTTCCTGCTACATCCTCACCAACAAAACCATGTAGTGAAGGGGCTGCAGTGCTATAGACAGGCTTATAATGGTTGAGGTTAGCGGTGGCCTTCAGACACTATTTGTTTACTTTGCAGGCAAATGTACATAATTGGGGGGGGGGAGTAGTATTATATGTATATAGCCCCGTAAGTAAACAAATATGATCTAAAGGCCACTGCTGCCTCTGACAGCATTGTAATCCTGTCTGTAGCACTGTTGCCTCTTAGCTACTTTGTCTTTAAAACGTGGTTTTGTGGGCGGTGGTGAAGATCAGACCTAGCCATACTCTTTGCTGATGGCAATATAGCATGGTTGAGGGACTTCGAAAATTCAACCTCCTTCTTCTTTTATTCATAACTTTGACGATCATTTTTCATGACACTTGACCAGGAACCTCCCTACTAATGTTTCCAGAGAAGACAATGGGATTGACAATGGTAATCCACTTCCAGTCAAGGAGCGTCAAAACTAAGTAATGTATTAGGCATTATAGCTTACTGGCTAACGCCCCAAGCCAAGAACATGGAAAACACTCTCAGAACACTTGGATTTCTTAACCACGCCCTTCACCTGCAAACTGTGTGACCTAGGACCACGGCAGTCACATAATAACCCTGTGCTAATGAGAGACACCTGGAGCTTGGAACATGCTCTCCAGTAGGCAGGTTGTGCTGGCTTTCTGAGCCTTCAAATACGAATGATATGGGTCCCTCAAATGCACAATATGAGGCAAGGCCCTGTACTAGCTTGGTTTACGAACTACCTTTCAGGAAGGCAACGGTCGGTACACAAGGTTCCAAAAAGCCCGATCTGGGCTTGCACCGGTAACCTGTGGGGTGCCCAAGGGGTCCGTCCTTGGACCCTTGCTGTTCTCCCTCTTTATCAACCAGCTGCCCTTGATCCCTGCCTCTGGGTATGCCACCTTATATGCAGATGACCTTGTGCTTCTTGCTAGCTCCCAGGATATCAGAGACGTTAACACCAGACTTAACACTGATTTTGGTCGTATTCAATCCTGGCTCAAGGCAAATAAACTTGTCATCAACCTTCACAAGACACAGGCCATGTTATTCAGCTCCCCTGCCAAGGTTAGAGCGTGCCCGGCACACCTCAAAGTAGTTGGTGCTGATGGCACCCCTGTGTCGTTGGTCGACTCGTTCAAGTACCTGGGGGTAACCCTCGACCCTCAGCTGGACCTCTTCTTGCATATACAGAACTCCTGTAAGCTGGGACTGGTGTACAGGGCAAAAAGCTGCCTCACCCCAGCTGCCCGACTTGCCCTTGCGCAAAGGGTTCTACTCCCCACACTGCTATGGGCTCACCTCCTTTGTGAACGCCCCAAAAACCTGGCTCACAAAATGGGACTCTACGTACAACAATGTATGTCGCTTTGCCCTGTCTGCCCTCCGTCTCACCCATCACTGTCAACTCTATGCCAGGCTGGGGTGGCTTTCCCCTAGTAACCACCAATCCTTTGTCATGGGCAACTTCACTGACAACATCATACAATCTTCCACCCCCCCCCAGCATTTGCCGGTCTGCTCAAGCCTGCCCCTTCTGGCTATCAGCGGAGGTCTAGCGACTGCCAGGCTCTCATGGTCCCAAAAACTTGCTCACTCGCTGGGGACCGCGCCTTTGCAGCCCTCTCCCCCAGAGCCTGGAATATACTCCTGGCTTATGTTAGGGCTGCCCCCTCCCACAGGTGCTTCTGGTCCTCCCTCTGGGACTACCTAAAACAAGCCTCTGCCTGTCTCTTCTCTTAGCTGACCCGTGCTCCTTGGCATGCCGAAGCCCCTTCTGGTCTGCCAGAGTACAGAGGTCTGTAGAGCACCGCTCGACAATGTCCTGTTGTTACCAGCCGGCTTTCTTGACCGCCTCCCTCAGCTAACATGCCCTAACACTGTACTGCCTTTAATTAGCTGTCTGATTGTACCTGGCTCTCTGCCCTTCCTGGCAAGACCTTGTGTGATAGCCATTTACCTTGTCTCTGAATCTGTTATTGCTTGAGATCTACTGTCTGTACCTGAATGTACCCCGTAAATTACTGTTACCTGTCTGTATAATGTTATTGCTTGACCTTGCCTCTGTAATGTTATTGCCTGTACCTTTGTAATTCTCCCGGGTTGCACCTGAAAATAGGCATCTGACTGTCTAGCGTGCTTACCCGGTAAACAAATGCTAAATAAATAAATAAGTAGTGGACAAACTACCACAGGGCACCCCCCTTTAAGATGCATGCCAGTCAGTCTTGTCAGGAACACCATTTGGGTGGCAGGGATCTTTCTAGCCACTTAACCCCACGTGGGATACCAGGGGGGTGGGAGACAAAGCAAAGGACATGGGCATGTTTACACCTTAAAGGGGAGCCTGGACAGGGTCCCCCTGAGCTATCAGTCATACCTAACACCTATATCAGGGAGGTGAGAATCACATCGTGGTTCAGCCCTTGCCTTGCTGAGATTACTCAGTGGCTGAATACTTTAGAAAGAAAGGGATATGCAGTAAATATGTTTTGGAGATTGTTGGGGGCCTGCTGGCAGGCAGGGGCCCCAAGCCCAGCCCTGTGTTGCCTGTGCCTTAATCTGGCCCTGCATGTGATCCCAAAGATCTGTGAAGTTCTCAGTCCCCACACTTCAACTGATCCCCATGATCATTAATGTTTTCAGCCCCCATACTCTGTGCAATTCATGTTCTCTATTGGTTCCCATACTTTGTATTATCCCCATGACCCTTGAAGTCATCAGTCCCTGTTCTTTACATGAGCCCCATGAGCCATGACGTCCTCAGTCCCCATACTTCAGATGAAACCCTATACTAACATACTAAAATGCCAGCAGAATAGGCCTAACGGTCTTTCGAGTCTGCTCGATTGGTCAGCTCCCACCCTGGGTGCTGACCTTGCTGCCCCCCTCGCCTTCTCTGGCTTCTCCCTTCCCAGTTCCGGATATTCTTGCTGCATTGGATTTTGCTTCCAGAACCCTTCCCCTGTACCTGTCCCAGCCCTCTTGAACCCCTCCACCATCTCTGCCTCCACCAGCCCCTAGGCAGTGCATTCCATGGCTCCACCACCCTCTCAGTGAAGTAGCACCTCTCATTTCTCCCTGAATCTTCCCCCTCCAGCTTCCACCGCATGCCCCTAGTGGCCCCTCCTCCTTCCTTCTAAGCACCCTGACTGTTCCTCCCCTATTTACCCTCTTCATGTACTTGAAGACCTCTATCATGTCCCCCGGTCCTTCTCTCTTCCAATGTGTACATATTTAGCTCTCGAGCCTCTCCTCATAGGTCCTGTCCCCAAGCCCCAAATCATTGTGGTTGCCCTCCTCTGGACCCTCTCCAGGAGTTTAATGTCCCTCTTTAAATGTGGCCTCCAAAACTGCACGCAGTACTCAAGGTGTGGCCTCACCAAGCAGTTATACAGAGGGAGCATCACTTCCCTCCTTCTGGAGGTGATCCCCCTAGCGATGCATCCCAGCATCCTGTTGGCCTTGGCTGCTGCCCTCCTACAAGTCTCAGTTGTTCATTTTGACATCCACCACCCCCAGGTCCCTCTCAGCCATCGAGACTTGTAGCATTCCCCAGGGTGTACACTTGGCCCAGGTTTCTGGCCCCCAGGTGGAGTACCTTGCATTTCCCTGCATTGAACCTCAGCTTCCACTTTCTAGTCCATCTTTCCAGAGCCTCCAGGTCCCCCTGTAGGGCCACCCTCCCCTCCTCCCATCCACCACCACCCCCAGTTTTGAGTCGTCTGCAAAGAGACTCATCTCACTCCTGATTCCTGTCCTTATGTCAGAGACGTAGGCGTTGAACAGGAGGGGCCCAAGGACTGATCCCTGTGGGACCCCACTAATGACCCTCTTTGGGGATGAGACTATCCCGCCAACTACGACCCTCTGGGTCCAGTCCTGGAGCCAATTGCCTATCCATCTGATCATCTGGTTCCCTATGATCCATAAAGTTTCCAATCACAATACTACAAATGAATCCTATGACCCAAGAAGTCCTCAATCTCCATACTTTGTATCAGCTCCATGATCCATGAACTCCTTCGTCCCCATATTTCATACAAGTTCCATGATGTCCACAATCTCCATACTTGGTACAAGCCCCATGATCTGTGAAGTCCTCAATCTCCATACTTCACATGAGCACCATAACCCATAAAGTCTCCAGTCACAATATTTCATATGAATCCCATGATTGAAGAAGTCCTCAGTCCCCAGACTTCATATGAACCCCATGAGCCACTAAGTCCTAAGTCTGCATACTTCATATGATCCCCTTGATCCATGACATCCGAAATCCCAAGACTTCATATGGTCCAATCCCTGTGATCCGTGCAGTCCTCAGTCCCCATGTTTCATATGATTCGTATGACCACTGTAGTGACCTCTGTGTTCCCTACTGTTTTATTCCATGTCTCCCTTTATACTAAGGCATCTTGGTTCTTCCCATTATGACTTGTCCTTGTTTGCAGCTGTTATACTGACGTTAGACTGAGAAGTCCCAGTGGACTGCTGAGTCACCCTCCCTAGATCCGCAGGTAGGAATGGGAGGAAGCAGACCATGAAAGGGACCGCAAAAGGAACCACAGATGAAGATTTCACTTCTTCCTAAATGCCATGTTCTGCTGGAAAAGTCTCTCGGGGTAAACATGAGACCCACCTTTTCATATTTTGTGGTTCTCACTGAGCACCATTCTAGGAAGAGGCCTACTTTTGGAAAATAATTTTGTTTTACATTTACATTTTATATACATTCTCCTATTCTGATCATGTTAATTAAAACCGCCAACATTCATTTAAGGATGTGGTATAAGATCAGAGATAATCTCCCTTCAGAGTTATGTAAAATGTTGGTTAACTCTGGAATAATGATACGTGTCTCTACTTGGGATGAAGTTTTGTTGAGAGTCACAGCTTTGTACAGTAAAGCATATGGCTTTGTATTGGATGTCAATAAGCAGACTCATCTCTGTCAGTTATTCAAGGCACACTTTGGCTTCAGAAACTTGATTGGCGGAGATATACTTTCCAGTTCTTTCCTGATGAATAGCTTTCCAAATAGACAGCACCCAGTCATGGCATAATCCTTGCGTTACTTGTCAGGTAATGGGGGAAAGACGTGCTTGAATGTTTGGGGTGAAAACAGAAATACTGGAAAAAAGCAAGTGCTAATTAAAATAAATGTGTAGGGGCGTGGCCAGCGAGAGCAGACGTGTTTCTGTGGAACTCCCGCTGCTACTAACAACAAACTTTAAAATGTCACTCATTTACTTGGTTGAACTTGATTTTTGGTACACAGATTGACAGTGTATGTGGTCTACTTAGATGCCTCTGTTTTCTGTCTACTTTGGCTATGGGGAAGACTAAACACATGGCGCCCCAAGAATCGGGCAAGAGCAAGGTCCAGTGGCAGTACGAAACTCCGCTTGATGGAGCATCTGGCCTGGCATCTGGGGAGACCTCGGAACCGTCAAACAGTGACCTATTGTAGGCGATTAGGGACCTGGATCGAAAAATGGAATCACTGGGCAAGCGCTTCACCACGATGGAAGCTCGGATGGACTCCCTAGCGATGGATGCTAAACAAGCCACAGTGTCAGCGAATAAATCAGCAGTGGCCATGACGGGAGTAATTCCGGAAAATAAGTTGTTCTGCTTGCACCTAGAAACTTTGGAAAATGGCTCTCGGGTGAAAAATCTTCGGCTGCTTGGGGTTTTGGAGGAGCAAGAGGGGACAGATCTACTGAACTTTGTATTAAACTTGTTACAACAAACTTTTGGACTTAGATCTTCAGCCCTTTTTACTTAAGGCCTACCATATTACTCCCCGGAGAGTTCCGCAGGATAATCAACCACGCACCATTATGCTCTTTACAAGCGGACCACATATAGGTGATCAGGTTTTGGGAGTCATGAAATCAAAGGGCCTGGTGAAACTCCTGGATGAAACTTTGATCCACATTTTTCCAGATCTGAGTTTTGCAACTCGCCAGCGAAGAAAAGCGTTTGACTATGTTCGGGCTGGCCTTCGAGCTTTGGGAGTCGCACATGCTTTACAGTTACTGGCGTGCCTAAGGATCCATTAGGTTGGCAAAACCTTTCTTTATTCAGGCCCTGTTGAGGCCGGTAAATGCCTGGATCTTATCAAACAGGACTTTCAGCATTCTGGGCAGGGTCACCAGTCAGATGAGAAGACTTGAACGTTGTGTATATCCTTAACGTCTATAATGTGGCCTTTCTACTGACTTGATTTGTATTGCTGTTTTTCCTCAGGCTGTTGTGTTTGGAAATGTTGCCTGTTAAATATTTTATCTGTTTGGAGGTTAAAAGTGTTCTTTTTTTTTTTTTTTTAAATAATTTCTGTTTATCTCCTCCTGCCTACCCTCGGTGCCCACTCCTTCGGGCCGCTCATCACCATCTCTGCCCCCTACTCGGGATCTACCTCTAGAGTGCCTCACCTCTTACTTCCTCCTGCTCAGCGGGGTCTGTCCGGAATTGGTGGCCTTGGATGGGCTGGAGTGGTCGTCATCTAGGACCGCTAAGGGGTATTTTCCATTTTTCTGTGGTTTCCCCTGTCCCAGCTTCCTGAGACGTCGGCGCAAGGATGACGAGCGTCCAGAGAGGAAACGTGCTGACGCACGTCCCTCCCAAGCGCCTACAGACGCCCCCTCCCGACTTCGTTAGACGGGCCACTAACCTCGAGAGCCCGTGTTTCCACTAGCTCTTTCAGGACGTCAGGTGCATACTGCACCCCTGGTATCCCACCCAGAGGGAGGAGAGGAGACCATCCATTGGGATGCTCAATCTCCACCTCCCCTGCCCGACCCCGCTGACCCGAGCTGGTTCCCGAACCTGGGTCGCCGGCGTGCCGCAGTGTGGCTGCCAGCGCCTCAACCCTCAGCGCCACCGGGCCGTAAAAGTACTCCTAACCCCCTAGTATTTTTCAGCTGAGTGAATGGTATACCTACACTTGTACAGTACTACACTTTAACTTGAATGAAGGTTTGTGCATTGGTTATGGTGCTTAGTTTACAGAGACATGTCCCACCCTTGGCTCTTTGATATTATTGTATTGTTGGTCTACATGGACTATAAAACACCCTCGCAGGGTGTTAGAAGGTGAATTTTCCACCTGGGGGACTTTAGTGCGGACTGTTATCGCTTTCAGTCCGTGAGCATGCTGCCAGGGCTCATGTTGGATATATTTTTTCTTTCTTTACAATATACATAGATGCCCCTGTATGTAGTAACAGTGGTTGCAGAATATCGTATCTTATCATGGCATTTCTAATATGGTTGTATCCTACGTTTGAAACCAAGGATTTTCAGTGCTGTGTATTGCACGTTGAAACTGAATAAAAATAAAGTATAAAAAAGATTAAATGTAGCCCATAGACTGTTGTTATTTTGGAGCTAACAGAAACTCTGCTTTTGATGTAAAGTGTTCTCCCCGCCATCTAAAAAGTGTACTCCCCCCTCCCTCCCCAATAACAGCGTACGCACTAGGACTCTTATTTGTCATAGCTCCAGGACTACTCATTTCTAAATTTAGCCACTGACTTTACAGCTAATTGTGAAGAGAAAAGAATGTTAAATGACCATTTCATTTACTTTTCTGTTTTCATCATGCCACTGAAACCCCCTTGTGACTGGAGACCAATGTCTTATTGCACACGGTCAGTGCCAGTGTCATTAGCCTGCGGGAGTGAAACGAAGCTTTGTGTGTACAATGGCAGCGTAAGTGGACAGAAATAGACTTTCTCTTACTGAAAGGAAAGTTTCTTCTCTTTTTTTGTAGTCTGACTACCACCCCCCATCACCCAGACACATACATAAATGACGTCCTTCTTGTCCTTTGTAGCTGGATGCTGTACCCCTCCTCCCCCCACCTAGGCTAGAGTGCTGAGGTTTACATCACACTGCTGGAGTGTAAAAGGCTTGTGCTATCTTGGGACCAGACAGTAGGTTTAAGATTGTGTATCATTTCCCCGATAGCCAATGTGAGTCTTGGAATATGCAGCCTGACTTCCCTTCTAACTAATATATTCTTAATTAGTTCCCATCAGAAGCCCCAAGTGACATGAGGCGGTTCGGGCTCTGTCGTCTGTACTAGGTCATCCTCCATGCCCCGCTCTTCTGCAGTTCTGGGCCATACTTCACCTGCTGGATTACCTCACGTAGGGGGTAGCCTTTTGAATGCATGAATGCAGTGTGTGTGTGTGTATGTGTATGTGTGTGTCTGTGTGCGTGTGTCTGTGTGTGTGTGCGTGTGTGTGTGTCTGTTGTGTCTGTGCGTGCGTGTGTGTGTCTAGTGCTCGGTGCTCTCCTTGCTTCTGGATGTTCCAACTGCTCAGCCCGAGTCGTGTTCTTCAGCTTATCTACAGAATCAGCATTCTTAGGAAGTCTTGGGATAAGGAGTCTTCAGACATCCAGAAAGAAGAAGCACTGAGCTCAAGACAGGAAAGCACAAGAAAACATATACACATACGTATATTTAAAATGATTCTCAGTATCAATGGAAATGTTTTAAAATATGATATACAGTTCAGCTTAGTTTTAATTAATTCTCATATTTATTTCTTCCTATTCTTTATTACTAAGAAAGAGGAAATTGTTTAACCAGGAAAGGCACATTAAACCAAAGCTTGTTTCCAGGTGCGACCTGGGAGCACAAGGAGTTTTAAGTGATTTGCTCAGGGTCAACCAGTATGCAAGCTGAGGCTATGGGATTCAAACCCAGGTCTCAAGGTTTCCAGCTCAGTGCTCTTAACCACTATACTATACTGCTCCACTTACCCAGTGAGACAGGGGGGCGAACCCCACCAAGAATCTCGCTTCTGGCTCCAAGCGCCCGGGCTTCCAGGTACAACCCACTCTGGGGACAGTGTCAGCTGGGGAGTTTGACTGGGACGGTACACCTGTCAGAGAGTAATGCAGGTTTCATAAGGTGAGCTCGGGGAAGACAGAAACCTCCTGTGGAACAGAGGGCCAAAAGCTCGCTTGATCTTGATTTTTCTGTATGAATACAGACCGTGAAAGTGGGGCCTCACAATCTTTCTGGCTTTTTGGATTTTAAGAAGGAGGTGTCACAAAAGTTACCACAGGGATATAACTGGCTTGTGGCGGCCAAGTGTTCATAATGACATCGCTTTTTGATCCTTCGATGTTGGCTCTACCTATCATTGTGAAGCAGAATTCACCAAGCGTTGGATTGTTTACCCACTAATTTGGGGCTGAAACAATCTCAACCTGTTCTCACATTTGCACGAAACAGGATCTTTGCCCACTGGAATTTTTCTTTGACTCCTGCTTTTCCATCTGCTGAAGTCAGAATCATCTCTCTTGAGAGGTAGTCCCCCCATCGTGGAATTACACTACAGTCACGGTTATACACAAAGAGGGGAAGGACCCTGAAGAATGTAGCTCATATAGGCCTATCTCACTAGTAAATGTAGATTATAAGATCCTCGCAGCCATAATAGCAGCTCTTCTAAACCCCATACTACTAGGCCTAATACACTTGGACCAAACAGGCTTCATAAAGGCAGACAAGCCCCTGAATGGGGTCAGATGAACTATTAATATAATAGACATAATCAATAGACAACACATCCCCCTCATGCATAATGAGCCTTGATGCTGAAAAGGCGTTTGACCGGGTTACTTGGAGCTTCCTATTCGCAGTTTTAGAATGACTGGATTTCTCCCAGACATTCATAGAGACCATTAAAGCTTTATATGCATCCCCAGAGGCCTATGTTAGGGTCAGTGGGTGTATTTCCCAGACGTTCAGGCTCAGGAGGGATACCGACAAGGGTGTCCACTTTCATCGCTCCTCTTTGCTATGTACATTGAGCCCTTAGCCCAAGCCATCAGAGAGGATCAGAGGATTCATGGGGTGAGGGCTGGGGACACAGAGCATAAGGTTACCCTTTACGCGGATGACGTCCTGCTTTTATATGTCCAGACCTCAGGAGTCTCTTCCCAGATTGTGGAGTCTCCTAGATATGTTTGGCCGGTACTCGGGATATGCCCTTAATAAACAAAAAACAGAGGTATTAAAATGTTACTATAGCCCTTCTCTGGGGATCACCCAGTTGGTACCTCTGAACTGGAACTCCTGAAACTAAAATCCTTAGGCACCATCATTACTAAAAATATTGCAACATTATTCACAAATAACTTTGATCCCCTAGTGAGTCAGATTAGGAAGGATATGGAAGGATGGGAGCTTCTTAACCTGCCTCTTTATGACAGTATACAAACAGCTATAATGAATATACTACCCAGGTATTTATATCTCTTTCAGTGCCTCCCCATCAAAATACACCACACCTGACTACAGATATGTCAGAAAACCATCACGATGTTTGTCTGTGCAAACAAAAGACCCAGAATTAAAAATGCAACCATGTTCATTAACAAAAAGCACGGGGAAGGGCACTGCCAAACCTAGAGGATTACTGTCTTGCAGCCCACCTAAGGAATGCCCTCCTGTGGTCAGCACAGGATTATATAGCCCATTGGAAAACTATAGAGGTAGTAAACACAGAGGGAGGCTCATTGGGTGCCAGAGTTACAAATCCCAAACTGATACAGAAAGACAGCACTATATCCATGCCAACAGTGAGAAACACACTGTGGGCAATAAGGAGATTGTGGACCAGATATAAAGTTCATAATGAGTTATGGCCACTGAGATGGTTTGCAGGGGATCCAGATGTCACCCCATCGACTCAGGATCTTAACTTTTAGAAAGTGGGAGAGGCTAGGCCTAACTACCCTTAAACAATTCTTGGATGGGGATAATATATTGACATTTGGTCAACTTAAAGAAAAATTCAACCTGAGACAAACTGACCACTTTAGATTTTTACAAATTAGAACTCACATGCATACATTAAGGACTCAGGAGGCTCGGGGCCCAGCCCCAGACAGCCTGATGAACATTATGACAGATATTCTAACACTTCAGAGTCAGAGGTCATGTCTCTGCCCTATACGGAGCTCTTAGAGAAAGGGGGGACAACCACTCGGAGCCTCTCAAAAAAAGATGGGAAGATGAGATTGGGGTGAGGTTGACAGACAGAGATTGGGAAACAATATTCTTACAAGCAAATAAAACCACATACTCTCCAAGATGGAGAGAGTTTGAGTGGAAGGTGAGAACACGCTTCTTTATCACTCCGGTGATGAAGAACAAATGGGATGGAAACCACCCCCCAACATGTTGGAGGGGATGCCAAGAATCAAGGGCTTCTCACCTCCATGTATTCTGGCAATGTCCGCATCTGACTCATTTCTGGAATCAAATCAGACAGGCGATGGGAGAAATCCTGACTAGTAACAGAGGACACTGGACTAAAACATATGGTCCTGGGACTGCCGCCTGGGCGATCAAGGGGAAGGCTAAAGAATACTTATGGAACATACTTATAGCAGCCACACACAAAGCAGTTACCAGAACATGGCTGAATCCTGAGCCTCCCACCGTCCAGCACTGGATGGAGATAGTACAGGAAATACAGGAGATGGAGGAGCTGACGCACCTAATTAATTCCCACATACAGCCCTGTATCCGTAAATGGACTCAATGGGTAGTGTGGAAAGATAACTACATGATGGGAGGAGAAGGGAGAGAGGACCAGGAGTAGATATGGGTGAGGAAGTATAAGGGAGCCCCACAAACTGTCAAGTATCCCAGAATGAAATGATGAGACAGCTGTACAAATGCTGGATTGTAATGCTTACGGCTCTCACAGAATGAACTGTATAGTGGAGATCTAGCCATGATAAGATGAACTTGTTATAAGCTAAACCTTGTGAAGTGAAACATGTAATTCTGACCTGTGCATAAACTTGCAATAAACTTGAATTAAAAAAAAAAAAGAATCAGCTCTCTTGTTGGTTGTGTTTTCATTGTATAGTGCTTGCTGTATATCTGTACTTGTAATGTTAATTATCATCGACTCTGTTCAAGTCCGTCCAGGACCACCTTGTAAATGAGTTTTCTCAATGGTGTCTTTCTTGGTAAAATAAAAAAATTGAATTGGTGACATCACAGTCTGTTGCTGTGGAAATTAATACGATCTCAGAAAACAGATGGTTCTGACTTTTAGCAGGTTGGGGGGAGAGAGTCACGCTCTTGGCTTCCAAATCCTTGTTTTGGCTCCTTTAGAAGATCCTATGTTAACATAGTATGTAACATTTGCTGCTGCTGCACTTGTTCCCTCCCCCCAGACCCTCTTGAAAACAAGGTATTAACCTAAATGAGACAATCGATTCCAGTGTGGAAACAACTAAATAAGGACTGTAGATGAGAGCTTATGAGCTACGAGGAGAGAGTGTGCCTACTCACATTGTTAGGCCTAGAAAAGAGAAGGGTGAGAGGCAGTATCACCTTGTTCTGAATACTACTGGGGACGGATGGGGCTGAGTGTAACACAAGTGTTAGAGACTGTAAATTGTATTGCAACTAGAGGACATACATGCAGACTGGTGAGGGAAGAATGGGGGAAACATTAGAAAATATTACTTCACACAGTAGTACGGACCAAAGCACAGAGGTACACAAGAATGAACTGCAGCACACATGAAGAACCTGCAATGGTTCGAAGCGCCGGGGTTTTAGTGCTGGTCCGCTTGTTGTTTGGAATGCACATTAAACGCACACATTTGCATTTGCCGTGCTACGTGTTTATATATTTGCACACTACACTCCTGTTGTCCAGTTTGCACACAGTAGTAGGGGGTTTACATGTGGTATAGTTTGCCTGATGAGGTTGAGGAAAGTAGAACTGTTCAGACTTTCAGAGCAGGACCAGGCGCCGGTACCTCAGTTGCTACGAATTGGATACTGCTTGTAGTAAGTGCAATTTTGCAAAAAAGCTCTCAGCATTGTATGAGTTGACTCATGGTGTCTCTCCCATACATGTGGTTGAATTTGTCTTTTCGTGTGTGTTTTGAAGCTAGCTGCACCGGACCACTGCACTGAGCACCTCCCTCTGTGTGTGTGTGTAGATGCTTGAGGAAGAAGGGCATTGTGGGTTGCACTTACACAGTATGAACAGATAGCAGTCTGGTTTGAAGTTTGGAGATCTGTCCATACTGAAACTCGGTACAGTCACTGCCATGCAGCAGTAGAGGTGGACAAATGGACCTAGAGTCCTTTCTGTTATCACAATACTATGTTACTATGTATAGTCACTGCCATGTAGCAGGAGGGGCAGACAAGATGGACCCTGAGTCCCTTCTGTCATCACAATACTATGTTGCTATGTATAGTCACTACCATGTAGCAGGAGGGGCAGACAATATGGACCCTGAGTCCCTTCTGTCATCACATTACTATGTTACTATGTATAGTCACTGCCATGTAGCAGGAGGGGCAGACAAGATGGACCCCGAGTCCCTTCCGTCATCACAATACTATTTTACTGTGTATAGTCACTGCCATGCAGCAGTAGGGGTGGACAAGTGGCCCCCATGTCACTTCTGTCATCACAATACTGTGTTACTATGTGTAGTCACTGCCGTGTAGCAGGAGAGGCAGACAAGATGGACCTCGAGTCCCTTCTGTCATCACAATACTATTACTATGTTACTATGTATAGTCACTGCCGTGCAGTGGTAGGGGCGGACAAGTGGCCTCTATGTCCCTTCTGTCATCACAATACTGTGTTACTGTGTTTAGTAACTGCCATGAGGCAAGCAGGCCCCCAAGTCCCTTCCATCATCACAATACAGTTTTACTGTGTATAGTCACTGCTGTTCAGGAGGGAGGGTAGACAGGATGGACCCCAAATCCCTTCTGCCATCACAATACTATGTTACTGTGTAGATTCACTGCTGTGCAACAAGAGGGGTGGACAAGATGGACCCCGAGTCCCTTCCATAATTATAATGCATGTTATCATGTATAGTGATTGAGGTGGAGATACAGGGGCACACAAGATGCCCCCTAAGTCCCTTCTGTTGTCACAATAAAATATTACTGTGTTAGGGATGTCACAGTATGAAAATGTTCATAGAATGGAGCACCTTTAGAGGATTTTCATGACTGTCATAATATCACAGTATTACAGCATTGGGTTCGGGTTTTGTAGGAGGGACCCTAGCAACCAAAATTTGGGTTGGGGGAGGGGGAACAGGGCAGCAAACTTAAAACCTTATTTCACAGTTCATGAGAATACAGTGTTAAATGGTTATTGCGCTATAATAGGAAAAAAATAGAAGTTATCATAACAAATAATTACTGTGACATCCCTTTAAATTCTTCACCCGCACTTAAACTTCAGGACTACTTATGGTATTGTTGACAAATAATGTTTCCAGTATCAATGGTAAACACGCAGCTGCTGGATTGCACAGTTAACAGTTTTCTCTTTCTCTGTCCAGTTGTTTGGATCAGTTTCACGCTGTCCAGACAAGGAAACTAGACACCAACAATGTGAAAGGCTGAACAGAAAAACTAGTGATTCTGTTACCAACAGCTCCACCTGCCAATGCTGTGCTATAGGCACCTCTCTACACCCAACCCAACCATCACACATAGCTTTGAGCAAAACAAGATTTGCAGAGCTAGATTACTGACTCTTGACACTCTGCTCTCAAAAACAGGTTCCTCCAGCCAGGACACCCTTGCTGAAGAGCCTAGCACCTCAAGTGTAGCCTTCCTGGTTAAATATTTCAAGCCAATAAAGAAAGTAAGAAATATTGAGAAAGGAATGGAGACAGACAGACAGACAGATGGAGAACGCAGCTTGGTGCTGTTAGTGGTGTTTGAGAAAAGAATAGAGACGGATGGAGAACACTGCTTGGTGCTGTTGGTGGTGTTTGGGAAAAGAAGGGAGGCAGACAGATGGAGAACACTATTTGGTTCTATCAGTGGTGTTTGAGAAAGGAATGGAGACAGACAGATGGAGAACTCTGCTTGGTGCTGTTAGTGGTGTTTGAGAAAAGAATAGAGACAGATGGATGGAGAACACTGCTTGGTGCTGTTGGTGGTGTTCAAGAAAGGAATGGATAAAGATGGATGGAGAACACTGCCTAGTGCTGTTAGTGGTGTTCACGAAAGGAATGGAGATGAATGGATGGATGGATGGAGAACTCTGCTTGGTGCTATTAGTGGTGTTTGAGAAAGGAATAGAGATGGACGGACAGATTGAGAACACTGCTTGGTGCTGTTAGTGGTATTTGAGAAAGGAATGCAGACAGACGGATGGATGGAAAACACTGCTTGGTGCTATTAGTGGTGTTTGAGAAAGGAATGTAGCTGGACGGATGGAGAAACACTGCTTGGTGCAGTTAGTGGTGTTTGAGAATGGAATAAAGGAACGGAGATGGATGGAAGGAGAACACTGCTTGATACTATTAGTGGTGTATGAGAAAGGAATGGAGATGGAGGGACGGATGGAGAACTCTGCTTGGTGCTATTAGTGGTGTTTGAGAAAAGAAGGGAGGCAGATGGATGGAGAACACTATTTGGTTCTATCAGTGGTGTTTGAAAAAGGAATGGAGACAGACAGATGGAGAACTCTACGTGGTGCTGTTAGTGGTGTTTGAGAAAGGAATGGAGTTGGACAGATGGAGAACACTGCTTGGTGCTGTTAGTGGTGTTTGAGAAGGGAATGGAGACGGACGGATGGAGAACACTGCCTGGTACTATAAATGGTGTTTGAGAAAGGAAGGGAGAGAGATGGAGGAAGAACACTGCCTGGTACTATTGGTGGTGTATGAGAAAGGAATGGAGATGGATGGAGAACACTGCTTGATGCTGTTAGTGGTGTTTGAGAAAGGAATGGAGATGGATGAATGGAGATCACTGCTTGGTGCTATTAGTGGTGTTTGAGAAAGGAATGGAGACAGATGGATGGAGAACACTGCTTGGTGCTGTTAGTGGTGTTTGAGAAAGGAATGGAGACAGATGGATGGAGAATACTGTTTTTTTTTGTTTGTTTGTTTATACTTGCTTTATTAGTGATCCAATGCAGAGATGTATCAATCTTCCTTCATACATCCAAAATTAAGTATGTTTTACAGAATTATCACATTTTTAAGGAAAATTAGAAACAAAAAGATAATAAGAAGTAGCAATCCTACATATCTCTATAAGTATTAGAATACTGAATGATTTAAAATCATCCATCATTTCTATAAAAACCATGTACAATAACAATTACCAGGTTAATGCAAACATAACTTAAATTCATCCTATCATTCTTATATATCAGTCAGATTTATCATGGGAAACCCCACCTAAGGGAGATCAGACCCTCCCGGCACCCCAGTCAGTTATTATCCCTTTGTTTACACAAATATAGTTCTAGTAGGCTTTTTTTCCCCCTTCTTCTTTTTCTTCCCCCGTTACTTCACTTTAGAGGCTTCTGTCCCCTGTCTCCCCTAGGTCCGCAATTCTTCTTTTCCCTCATATAAAAGCCACCTTGTCCATCTATTCTGATATACATGGCCCAGCTGCCTGAGAGAAAAAGTTATTTTCTCCATACCCATTATAGTATCTATTATTTTGACCAACTCCCTTAGATCCGGACTGCCACTTACTAGCCACCTCTTAGTGATGGATTTCAATGCTGCAATTATTAGGATTGACCATAAATATTTAGCTTCTCTCCCCTTTATTTCCTGAGGGATAATACCTAAAACCATATGTTCGGGTCCCAAAGGTATATGAACCTCGAACAGCCCAGAAACATGTCGCCGAACCCCCTCCCAGAAGGAAATGACTTCCGGGCAGGTCCAGAAGACATGCGCCTGGGATGCATATCCCTCTCTGCATTGCCGCCAGCACTCTGAGCCCGCCCCTGAGCTGGAATGACCGAGTTGGGCAGGGACCAGAAAGAAATGAGTCCTTACTTTCCAACCGAACTCCTTCCAGGTTGGAGAGGACGCAGTATTCCAAGTGCTCCTCCAAACTTGGGACCATTGCAGGTCTGTAAGAGAGAGGTCCAGGTCTCTCTCCCCCCCATCGATTCTTAATATGTTGTGAGGAGACATTCAGGTCATTTATATAGTTACTATACAACATTGTAATCGCATGTTTAGTATTTGTTGCACTCCAGATATGTTGGAATGGTAATTCCCTTATTTCCTGTCCATTTTCCGTAGTTCTCTTCCTCAATTGGTCATTTATATAGTCCCTTAACTGGTAGTATCTTATTTGGTCTTGTAAGCTTACACCGAATTTTAATTGTAACATCTTGAAAGACATTAACGTGGAACCATGGAATAATTGGTACGGGGAGTGTAGACATTTTTTTGCCTGTCTCAGAAACCAATCATCTATTTGTGCCGGGGCAAAATTAGGGTCATAGGCCCACCATTGGAATTTCCATATTTGTTGTTTGGTATTACCTCTGGTAGTGCCCCTTTTCCAACCCTCAAGAACCGCCGCCGTCCCTGAATAGGTTGTGGCTCCCGGTAACTTCCTGTCTCCAAACAAGGCCGCTTATAGGGGGACGTCTCTGGTTTCTGCTAAGTCTATCTGTTTCCAGTGGGAGATATCTTCTCGGTTGCCCCACAGTAGTGCAATCCTCATCTGGGATGCTATTCAATACCCCTGCAAATAAGGGAAGGCCAGGCCCCCTTTGTTCTTGGGAAGGAATAAGAGTTTTTTTTTTTTTTCACTCTTGGACGCATTGCTCCCCACATGAATTTAATAAACATATTTTGCCAGGACTCGAGAGCTGTCTGTGATGCAACACAGGGGACACATTGAAATAAATAAAGTAGCCTTGGTAAGGCATTCATTTTTAGCATATACAGTTAGGGGGAGCAACGACCGCCTTTTAAAATCTGCTTTTAATTGTTGCACTAATGGGGGATAATTTAAATCAAATAAGTTAGCCGTGGTTTTACCTATCTTGATCCCAAGATATTTGAGAGCTTCCATATCCCACTTCATTGGGAATTTCTGCCTAATCTCCGGTGTCGGAGTGTAAAAAAAACTGAGGACCTCCGTTTTACTTTTGTTCAAAGTGTAACTCGAAAATAGGGAGAAGTCTTCTATTTGCTTAAATACTTCTTGTAGTGAATTATCCGGTTCTGACAAGTAGAGGAGGGCATCATCCGCATATAAGGCTAATTTTTGTTCCCTACCTGCCCCCCATAGGGACCCCTTTCACACCTTCATTTTGTCTTATACTTTGAGCTAAGGGTTCTATATAAAGGACAAATAATAGTGGGGAGAGTGGACATCCCTGCCTTGTTCCTCTTCCTAGTTGTACAGGCTCGGAGACATGTCCATTTGCACATACATAGGCCGAAGGGGACCTATATAACTTAAAGAGAGCCCCCACAAATTCCTGTGGGAACCCAAACTGAGAAAGGACCTGGCCTAGAAAGGCCCAATAGACTTTATCAGATGCCTTTTCGGCATCTAAGCTCATAAGAAGGAAGGGGGTCTTTGTGTAATTGATCTGATCTATAATATGAGATGTTCTTCTCAGGTTATCTTGGGCCTGACGCTCCGGGACAAAACCCGCCTGGTCCATTCCAATTAGGCCTGGGAGATACCGTTGTATTTTTTTGGCCAAAATAGAAGTAAAGATTTTATAGTCCGTATTTAGTAGGGAAATTGGTCGATAGGAAGAGCATCTAGTGGGGTCCTTTCCCGGTTTGGGCAGCACAGAAATGATTGCTCTTGACCATGAGGAGGGTATCTGCTCATCTTCTCCAAGCACTCCCTTATATAAGCTCAAGAGGTTTGGAAGTACTATCCCTTTAAATGTCTTATAAAACTCTGATGGTAGACCATCAGATCCCGGGCATTTACCAGTTTTAAGTCTAGCAATTTCTACTTTCACCTCTGACTCCGTGATAGGGGCTATCAACGACATCCCTTGTTCTTTAGATAACCCCGGTAACGTCAATCCCTTCAAAAATTCTTGTACTCTCTGTTCACATGGTGCCTTATCTGGAGTATGTAGTTTGCCATAAAATAATTGAAAAGCATTCGCTATTTCCCTAACCCCATAAACCATCTCCTTTTTTTGTGGATGCCAAATTGACGTTATTGTGGCTTTAGCCCTCTGTGCACGTAGCCTGCTGGCTAACAATTTTAATGATCTTGGCCCACCTTCGTAGTACTGCTGTCGTAGAAAAAGGAGCTTTTGTTCGACTTGGTAGTCCAATATATCTAGTTCTTTTTTAAGTGACCTCAGCTGCTTGGCCCTCTCTTTATCTATTTTAACTTTTTGAAGGTCTTCCAGACCCCGAATTTGAGCAGTTAATGTTAACTTTTTAGTCTTCCTGACCTTTTTTTTTTTGACGCTATCGAGATAAATTTACCCCTTAATACTGCTTTCGCAGCATCCCATCTCATTGCCTGTGAAGTGTCTTGCGGCGAGTTTTCCGTCATGTAGTTATCAAAAGTCTCCTTAATACTATCCTTGACCTCTTGGTCGTTAAGCAATGATAGATTGAGTCGCCAGAAAGTATTTCTTTTGACATCTCCTATATCGATCCTCATGAACAGGGGGGCATGGTCAGAAAGACCTAAGTCCCCCACCCATATGTCCTTTACTCTGTGCAACCCCTCATCAGGGACCAGAAAGTAGTCCAGTCTGGAATACTTCTGGTGAGCGGCTGAAAAGAACGTATAGTTCCTCCCTTTTCCATTAAAATATCTCCAAATGTCCTGGAGACCTAACTCTCTCAGTAATTTCTGTACCTTCCTCGCTGTCCCATGTATCGCTCTTGGGATTTGTGAGGTGGTATCTAAAGCAGGGTTCAGGGCCAAATTAAGACCCCCCCCGCGCAAATTATGGTGCCCTCTGCCCAATCCAATGGAGTAGTCAAAAAGGTCCTGTATTCTTGGTATTTGGAGCCCGGTGGAAAATAAACAGAGGCCAAAGTAATCACTGCCCCCCACCTCTATCTTTCATTAAAGCGTAGCAACCATCTTTATTTGATAAAGTATCAATTTTTTCAAAATGGGTTTTGGCTGGAATTAGGACCACTGTCCCCCTACTTCTGCCTTTTTTATAAGAAGATGCCACCATTTCCTTCAACCCAAATTTCAACAGTTTGGTATGTTCTTGTTTCGACAAGTGCATTTCTTGCAAAAATATAAAGTCTGCTGAGGTCTTCTTCAGAAAACTCATAACTTTACTATGTTTAACTGGGTTGGCGAGGCCATTCACGTTATAGGAACAAATCAATGAGCCTGTCTTAGCCATTACTCTTGAAAGTGGGATAAAAGCAGATTTTCATAATGCCATGTTCTAAGACCCCCTAATGGTCCGTTTCCCAATCCAACTGAAATCAATTGTCTGATCATCATTTGTACATTGAGGATGACATGAGTTACCTGGTAAAACAAAATTAAGTAAAGAATATTTTTAAAAACAGTAACAGCCAACAGGGCCCTTATCCAACATCTTAACCAGTAAGTAATAAACTTCCAAGGTAGATGATTCATAATAACGAATCTCTTTTTACCTCCACACCACCGTCCTTCAGATCTTAAGAGAGAGTGGAGAGTAAGATGAGGTGTATTTGCCCAGCAACAGAAGCCCTCACCTAGAGCTACCCTCTAAAAATACACAGCTCTGTATGGGTGTCAGAGGGGGGGCCCCCCCTCCTTGACCTTTTAATAATTGCAATAGTATAAGAGAAACCAGCAAGTAAGAAAAAACAAAACAACAAAAGAAAAACCCAGCTTAGGTCTCCTATCAAAGGAACAAACAACCCTTGACCTGTTCTGGTCTCCATATGTTCCTTTACTTTATGGAGGCATGGGCCGGGCAGACCTAACCAGTGCCCCTTGGATCCCTGAGAGCACCCCCCCCCAAGCCAGCTAAGCGTCCTCCGCATGATTGGTCACATCATCAGGAGCCAGTATCTATTTATTGTCTTGAGTAAGAACTTTATATTATACCTCCAGGAAGCTTTCTTCCAAATATATATATTTATCAATTTTTAAAAATTACCAGAGCGTGTCCTCACGTGAGAGAAAGAGCCTTCTTTGTTGACGGTCAGGGCTGACCCCTTAGTGCCATATCTCATTTCTAATCAGGTGGATCCCAGTCGTCCCAGGGGCTACCAGGCCCCCAGTGCAAGCCGACCCATACCTTCTATGATTTTACTTTTTCATACTCGTGTTTAGGCCACTATATGGTCCATTTAGCCCCTGGTCCTTTGACCAACATGTGTACTTATGGATTGTAGCTCAATCCTCATGGAACACACTGCTCCTTACTGTACTATTTCTCATCCCCGAGGTATTTGGCTCCCAATATACAGCACCACCACGCCTCAGCCACCAGCAGCCCAGAAGAGAGAGCTCCCCCAGCACCCACAGATATCGATCATCCCCTGCCCTGCCCCTCTGGGTATATATCCGTTTGTTAAACAGCTTTCTAAAATTACAATAACCCAACCTATATATTGTATAGAGTAAAATTAAAATCGCTGATAAAGTTCCTTTTGTCTTTTCATCGACTTGCTGTTATGGTGTTAATAGTCCCAGCCAACTAACCAGTTTTATCACGTAGCCTGGATATTCGGGTAACTTTTCAAGTGTCTCCTTCATCCTCCAGTATGTCTTGCGGTGGTGAAACAGAGATGCACCGCTCCTCATGAACCACCTGGGGTTCTACGCTTCTGTCCGTATGTCCCTTCGTTCCGACTGCGTTCCATAAAGCGGAAGTGTCCCCTTTCTCCTTCGCTCCATGGCTTTTGGGACCGGTTATTGCCCAATTCTTATTTTGTAGCTGTCTCCGATTTTGTTCTGTGGATAACCCCAATCACACCTCGGAGGATGTACTGATACCCAATGCATGTAGGAACTCTTCTGCTGCTTCCAGCTCATTAAAGCGAATGGGACCTTTCTCCGTTATTATTTTCAGTCGAGCAGGATATTCCACGAACGCCTTGTGGTTTTTCTGTTGCAACAGTTTCACCACCGCCAAAACCTGTCTCCTTTTATGCAAGAGTTGGGGTGAGTAACCCTGATTAAAATATAGGGTGACATCTCCGAAATTAATTACTTTTTTCCCCCAGGCTAACATTAAGATTTCTTCTTTTATCCGGTAATCTAAGAAGGCTAGCACTGTTGAACGTGGTCTTGCCTTCGGGTCTCTAGGACGGGGATTAAAGGTTTATGGGCCCGTAATATGTTCAGTACTTTATCGTCAGGGAGGTTCAGGATCTCATGCAAAAAAGAGCTCATAAATTCCACCATGTTTTTGGACTCTGTACCTTCTGGTAAACCATGAATGTGGATATTATTGCGACGGTTTCTGTTTTCAAGCTCCTCCAACTTTTGTTCAAGTTTATTTGCCCGTTGATGAAGATCTAAAAGCGCAGTGTTGTGGGTATCTGTGGTATGTGTATAATCCGACATTGTAGTCTCCAAGTTTGTCGCTCTCTGTGCTAAATCAGCAATATCTTGTTTTTGACTAGAGACATTTTTATCTAAGCATAGCAAGGTTTCGTTCATTTGTTTTAGTGTAGTACATAATTGTTTGGATGATATAATGCAATCCTCCTTTGCTTGTCTTGCCCTTTCTGAGTCACTGTTCCGTGCTTCTATCGCTGGTTGAGCCATTACTCGTGGGCCTGGATCTGTTAGCATTTTCTGCTGTTTACCCGTCCCACCAGAGTGATTTTCTTTCATTTTATGTTTAGTCGGCATCAGGTAATCTGTAATTCTGCGTTTAGTTGACAGGATGGATTTTCTTATTTGCAGATTATAACAGATTTCAGTCAGGTTGTAGTGGAGCCCAAAATCTAAGCTGCCAGACAGGAAGTAGACCAAACCGGAAGTCCGAGAATACTGCTTGGTGTTGTTAGTGGTGCTCCTAGCTAATGGTGGTGGTGGGGATCTGCCTGGCTGCGGCTGTACCTCAGTGCTGCAGGCTGTCCTTCAGTGGAACAGGATCACACAACAGCAGCTGCGCAGATCCCACCAACTGCCACGCTAATCTGTGACTTGCTCTTAACCTGGCTGCGCAGTTCATAGATCCGTAGAGCCATAGAATTTGTCGTTAGATAGTGACCCAGCAAGGGGCTGCCTGATGGCCTGGCAGGTGGCATGTTGTGCTTCCACACCGCTGACCCAGTTTGGGAGCAGACTCGGGGAGCTGGATTGGGTAAGTGAGTAAGCTACCATGTGGCAGGGCTCCCAACCTGGAGGGATTGCCATGTGGTTCCACTGCCACTGCGACCCCTGCAGTGGGCTTGGGGAGCTTGTCTCTTCCAGTGGCCATCACTGCATGTATATGTGCTAGGCCTGGTGGAGCACCACCCAGCATCAGTTGGAGGTGGATTATGAGATGGGAATTAAACACTGGAAAACTCCATGTCTCCTGGGCTGGCTGTATGGTGGAAGTCAGTACTCTCAGGCTTCACTATGCATGGATCTCCACTGGCTTGGATGGTTGGGTGGGGGGGGGGTGGCTGGTGGGGTTGGGAGGTTGCCAGGCAGTGGCCAGAAGATAAGCAGAGATGGTGGTGTGGGGAGCAAACAGCTGTACAACAAAAAAAGATAAAGAAACCCAGTGGTGATGTCCCAGTGGCACTGAGAACTGAGGCGCTGGATGCCTTACTCACACCACGCCAGCGATCTAGGTGCAGAAACGACCTTAGATCGTCCGGGTGCCAATGCGAGGTGGGGTGTGTGGGATTGAGCAAGCCGGCAGGCTAATCTCCTCTCCCGGGGTGGTGGGGTGGGTTGTCGCCCCCTTGGTTCCACCCCACTGGTGGAAGTCGGTGGGGTAAGCGTGAGCGAGGAGGGGGCGGAAGTGCGGGTGGGTGGTCAGGGCTGAGCTGGCTTCCAGTGTGCGTGCATACCTCCACATGCACGTACGGCCATGTGCTGGGGGCCTCGGTTGGGGGAAAAAGTGGGAGAAAACCTACAGAAAATTACCATAAAAATCTCTATATAAAAAAAAAAGAGACCCAGTAGTCCACCCAGTCTATGCATTCCCTGCCTGACTCTGACCTAATGCCGTACTGGATTTACTGAGTCCATTGCTCCAATGGCATCTCGGAACTCACTGCCTTAATGGCATCATGGAACCCCACCGCAGGCTGCCTGTACTCCCCACCTTTCCATAGACTTTACTATCTGCTTGTTTCTGTCCTGTCCATGCTCGAACCCTGTCACTGGCTTGGCTTCAACCATTTGCTTTAGTAAACTGTTCCATTCATCCTTCGCCCACTTCATGAACAAGAACTTTCTTGCATCCCCTTTGACTCCCCAAAATCCCCAACTTCCATCAGTGCCTCCTGGTTACCATGCTTTCTTACATCGTGAGTAGATTATTGCAGTCTACCCTGTTCTTTCCTCTTACCAAGTCATCTCTGTCATACCCCCCCCGCCCCCCCTGGCCTTCAGAGTCACTGCAGCCTCCCCTGGTACATCTTCTCTTGCTGCCTCCTGGATCATTTTTGCAGCCCTCCTCTGGACCTTCTCCAAGTGGTCTCCATCTCTCCTTTAGGTGGGGATGCCAGAATGTACACAGGGTGTGGCCCCAGCAAGGAAAGTTCCCCTCTTTCCTTCTGCTCATGAACACGCTACCTGTACAACCCAGCATCCAACCTGCCTTCTCATATGCCTTACTGCATTGGGACGTAGATTTGAGGCTGTCACTGATAATGACTTCCAGGTCCTTGTACTCAGAGATTTGAACCACACTCACTCTGTCTGACCAATAGGCTGTTCTACAGTTTCTTTTGCCGTTGTGCATCACCTTACATTTCTTGGCATTAATTGTCAGCTGTCGTATCTTGGACCACCTCTCCATTTTTTCTAGACTCCTTTTTATGTTCCTTCTTCCCTCCCCTATGTGTGATTCATGACCCATCCACTCTTGGAGGAGGGTGTCCCCTCGGACACTTTTTAATCCTCCCTGCCTGCCTCTGCTACTGAAGTCCCAGGCTTGGAGTGTGAACTTGGGTCACCAGCATGCCAGAGCAATCGTGTACCGCTTGGTGCAATGAAGTTGGGTCACCAGTATACTGGAGCAGTTGTGTACCGCTTGACGCAATGAAGTTGGGTCACCAGTATACTGGAGCAGTTGTGTACCGCTTGACGCAATGAAGCTGGGTCACCAGCGTACCAGAGCAGTTGTGTACTGCTTGGCGCAGTGAAGTTGGCTCATCAGCATACCAGAGCAATTGTGTACCGCTTGGCGCAATGAAGTTGGCTCATCAGCGTACCAGAGCAATTATGTACCGCTTGGCGCAATGAAGTTGGCTCATCAGCGTACCAGAGCAATTGTGTACTGCTTTTTCACAGTGAAGCTGGCTCTGTTTTAATGTCAGACTTTTTTTTTACTTTACTTAACTGGATGTTTTCTCATATCATGGTCCCTTTGCATGGTGGTCTCTACCATCAAATACTGGACCAGAACCAGAACCACAGTTAAATATCTTGGGCGTCAGATACTGGACCAGAATCTGGGCCATAATTAGATATCTTACTTCAAGTGTGAGCTCTTGCAGCAGGCTGTTACCATTAGGACTAATGCTGCAAGCTGTAGGACCCACCCAAAAACTCTTAGCTAGCAGTACCCAGCAGGGCCCACCCCCGATGTCAGCCATGGTATAAAAGGGAGCAGTCCCCAGCTCCACCTCAGTTCTTTTCCCGCCGCAGACCTGCTCTCAACGGGAAACCTTAGTTTTGTTTTTAGCAGTTCAGCGAAGTTTTTTCGGTAGTTCCTTACCGCTTGTTCATAGTTTTTCTACCGGTGCATGTCTTCTCCATCTTCAGTGTCTTCCTCGGGGCCAAAGAAGACCAAGTGCTCCTCTGGCCTTCAGATTCCATCAAAAGATGCCCACTAGGCCTGTGTCTTCTGCCTGGGCCCAGACCACGATCTTCAGGCCTGTGACATTTGCAAGGGCTTTACCATTAGGACGAGGATCTGGCGCCTGAAGGCCTTAAAAGCCCACCTCCTAGAGAAGCAGGTTGAAGTCATGCAGAGCTCTCCTGGGGAGAAAGCGAAGCATCGGGAAAAATCCCACCAAAAGTCCCACGACAAGGACCATGGTTGATCCAACCCGCATTCCTCTCGCGTTCCCCGCATAGGAAGGTCTCATCATCGGGCTTGGATGGCTCCGACTGCTCGCATCACTCTACGCATTCGGATGACCAGAGTAATTCTTATGTTCCTGCCAAGACCCGGTGGGAGCTCCTCCAGAGAAGCCTCCATTAAAAGCAAAGGTTATGCCGCTGCGCCTACCTTCTGCCTCGGGTGGGTCATCCAGGGTCTTTTCCTTGGCGCAAGCCTTGGCCCCGCCGAAGAAGGCCTCAACTTTCCCATTTGCAGGTTATACCTGCTAGCCACTAGGGGTCACTGTGCCCCCCAGCCGATTGCTTCTTGCCAGCTAACTCTACACTATCCCTGTGTTGTCCACCCCCTTACCCCTCTTCTCACCTCTCCCGTCCAAATCCACCCCCTACCATCTCCTCTTCTATCATTTAAGTCCTCCCACATCTTCACTCACAGTTCTTCTCCCCTTCACCAATCATGCCTGCTTACTTCCGACCTACTTGCCTCTCTCTCCTCCTCCTTTTGCCTTCATCTAACCCTGGTGTCCCTGTTACCCCACAACCTCACTACTCTAGTGCTCCCACTTGCCCTCTTGCTCTCCCCTCCTTCTGGACCACTGCCCCCCCCTCCTCCACTCACCCAATATGCCCTACTCCACCTCACCCCCCATCTAGACACTACCTTTCCTCCCCCTGGCAACTTATCGCTCAAGCCTTCCCAGCCTGTGCTGCCCTACCCACCCCCTGTGTTCTGAAACCCCCCTACTCTTCCTATCTCTCCCGGCGTAAACTCTCCTTCTGCCACTCTCTGTCCAGGGCGGTTCTCATCCTTCTGCTCCTGACTGGTAACATACATCCCAGTCCTGGTCCAGCTTACAAAGGCTCCTCAGTGGAATCCTCTGGACTTCGTATTGTTTCTATGAACATATGTGTAGCCTCCTTAAAAAATTCGACTCTCTCCATTGCTGGGTTTTGCTGGGTTGCTGTTTATAAACCTGACGTTATCTCAATAGTTGAAACCTGGCTGTCAGACTCTACCCCCAACTCCCTGGTCTCACTCCCTGGCTACTCCCTTTATCGGGAGGACCGTGTTGGTAGGCGAGGTGGGGGCTGTGCCATTTATGTCAAAGACCCTCTTGTTGGACTAGCCCTCTCAGCCCCTGTCCTTGACTTCAGGGCTCAGGCCCTAACCCTAAAACTGTCTCCCGATCCCTCTAGGGGTCCCATCTACCTGACTACAGCGTATATACCGCCATAAAATCAAGCACAGGCACTAGGCCCACTAATTGATTATCTTACCTCCCTACCCCACTCTTCTGACCAAATCCTTGTGGGGGACTTAAACATCAATTGGCTCAGCCCTTCATCCACTTTCTCCCGTGACACTTTTGCAGCTATTGACCTAACTCAACTAGTTACCCAGCCCACTAGAGTGAATCCTAGAATGGGCTCTAGCACATTCCTGGATGTGGTCCTCACAAACTGCCCTAACCACATCCACAACATCCAAATCCTTCCTGACAGTCTAAGTGACCACTCCCCTGTTCTCTTCTATTGGTCAACCTCCTTGCCCAAATTCACAGCACAAACTACCCTTCGGCGGCGTCTTAGACCTGGTGGGCTGAAAGGCCTTAAGCAACTCCTAGCCCACATTGACTGGTCCCCTATACGAAACGCTCCGGATATGGACACTGCTCTAACCTTTTTTACCCACACCATTAACTCTGCATGCAACATTTTTGCACCACTGACTGCACGCCGGTCCAAAGTAAGGCATGCCCCCTGGGTTACCCCTTCCCTGCACCAACTTCTTAAGCATAGGGATAATCTATGGCACATTGCCACGGAAACAGGCCGCCCAGCTGACAGGCAGGCCTATGTTGCTGCCCGGAACAAATGTAACTGGGCCATCCGCAAAGCGAAGGCTGAACACTATCAAGCCTCGCTCACCTCCTCATGGGGGAAATGCCAGGACCTTCTGGGACAACATCAAGCAGCTGAATGGGGGCACACGTTCCCCCCACCCTCGCTTATCAACATTGATGGCTCTGTCTCCTCAGACCCAGTCCTTATTGCCAACCACCTCAACAAATCTTTCACTGACCTTACCCCTGTGCTCCCAGATAAATTCTTTGCCCCCTCCTCCCAGTCTGTCCCTATTCTCACACACGCCTTGTTCTACCTGCATCGTGTTACTGCCCGGGAAGTCAGACCTTACCTACTCAAGGCCTTAAAGAGTAACACTATTGGCAATGACTCCCTCGATCCCAGTCTCCTCCGTCAGGTTCTGGATCTGGTTATCTCACCAATCACCTGCCTCTTTAACAAGTCTCTCTGCCTAGAGCAATTCCCCTCTGCCTGGAAAATTGCTACTGTCACCCCAATACACAAGGGTGGGGATAGGACTCCTCCTGGCAATTATCGGCCTATCTCAATCCTCTCTCCTCTCTTTAAGGCCTTAGAAAAAATTGTGTCCACCCAAATCTCTGAATACCTCGACAAATATAGCATCCTCTGCCCCGAACAACATGGGTTCAGAGCTGGCCACAGCACCAATACTGCCCTCCTGGTGTTCTCTAACTTTCTTCACTCCTCGCTGGACTCTGGCTCCTTAGCAGGTGCAGTGTTCATAGACTTATCAAAAGCCTTCGATACTGTCTCCCACCCCCTCCTGCTAGTTGCCCTTAGTCACTTAGGCTTTGCCACTGGGCCCGTCTCCTGGTGCTCCAGCTACTTGTCTGCCCGCTCACAATGTGTTAAAATTAATGGGACACTCTCCAGCGCCTGCCCTATCCGCTCTGGAGTCCCGCAGGGCTCCATTCTTGGGCCCTTGCTCTTTTCACTTTTTCTCAACTCCCTGCCTAGTGAATGTACCGGTAAAATCCTACTTTATGCAGACGATGCTGTACTCTTTGCCTCCGACCGTAATCCCATCTCACTTCAGGACTCTCTGCAAGTATCCTACAACGATGCAGAAGCCTGGTTCACCAAGCACAGACTTGTAATTAATCTTAAGAAAACTAAAACCATGCTCTTTGCCCACCCCCAAAATAAATCCAGTAACTATCCACTCTTAGTCCACTCCAGCTCAAAACTCCCAATTGAGCTAGTTCTCTTTTATAAATACCTAGGTATAACTTTTGACCCTACCCTCTCATTTCATGCCCACATCTCTACCCTTGCCTCAGTCTCTAACACTCGGCTGGGTATCCTCTATCGTCATAAAAATTGTCTCCTCACTGATGCCCTCCGACTTGCAGTCACATCCTCTGTACTATCCCTAGTAGACTATGGCTTATCTGTGTATGGGGCAGCAGACCAGACTGCCCTGCACAAGATCCGCCTCACCTTAAACAAGGCTTGCAGGCTCATAACTGGGGCTCCTAGACTAACCCATACCTGCCTTCTTTACACCACGGCTAATCTACTCAACTTAGATGAACGCCTCAAATACCAAACCTGCCTCCTAACAAAATCTATCCCCACCTGGTCTGTCAGCCTCTATCCACCGAGCAAACCCTACAGTGCATACCCGTATATCCTGCAAAACTGCACTGGTTGTACCGAGGGCAAGAACCTCGCAAGGTCAAAGGGCATACTCCTACAGAGCCCCTTGTTGGTATAACACCCACCCCACCGGAATCACTGATGCCCCCTCGATAGCTCATTTCAAAACTAGCCTTAGAAATCACCAGCTCTCTACACGCAGCTGTAGCTGCCTCTAAGCCTCTTCCTATTCTTCCAGACAAAGCTCCCTGAGCAGCTCTCTGACCTCCTGACCATCTCTACCTTTATTTGCTACTCTCTTCCCCACACTCCTCTACTCTGATGTTTTCCACCCAGCCTTACCTATGTCAGCCTACTGAACTAATCTGCATGTATTAACTATTTACTGTCTATCTTGTAATGCTCACCTGTAATCTTATTGTATACTGTGCTTTGACATATGCTTGCCAATTAGCCTGACTCTTAACTGTACTCTGCTTTTCTGTCTTCTTTGATGTTTGTTGTTTGCACTGTGTTGTCCTCTTTGTGACGAGGTACCTTTGTAAATGAGCCTTTGGCTCAAAGGTTGTTAAACTGATGTTCCAATAAATAAATAAACTTCAGCTCCTTTAAAGGGGCAGGATTCCTCGGCTAAGTCCTCTTCAGGTTCCCGCCCTTCTAAGCCAGCTAAACCAGAGTCGGCTCCGGCTAAACCTCCAGCCACAGTACTGGCCCCGGACTCTAAAGCGGGCCATCCTTTGGTCAAGACTGCACTGGCCATGGTCCAGTTGCCGGTTTGCAGATCTTCGACCCTGGAACGTGCCTCTTCGAGCACCTCCCCTAGGGATCTCCCGACTTCTCTCATCTGACAGATTGGGACAGCAGTATCCATTTTCAGTAAGGAGGAACTGACAGAGCTGTTCCAATTCTGGTGGAGCCAAGTGAAAAAGATGTGGCCCCACCAAAGCTGGACCCGGCACCGATACCTGACTGATCGTTCAACCAGGCCCGAGATGGTGACACCTCGACACCTCCGGCCAAACCCTCACCAGGTGAGCGGCGCAAACTGTCTAAATCCCGCTCTCCCACAGTGATCAGTGTCTGGGCAAGGTCTAAGGACCATAGATGGCACTGTTCCAGGTCCTCTAGCCATTGCCGGTCTCTTCATAAAAGCAAGTCCCACAGCCGCCACCAGTCCTCCAGCCGCAGTGGGCGCTCCTCTAGCCGTCACCGGTCCTTGCTCCATCGTCGGACCCTGGGCTGACGCCAGTCCCACAGCTGACGCGGTCCCACAGCTGGTGTCGGTCGGTCAGTAGCCTACATTCTAGAGGTAGAAGCCCCTCCAGACAGGGGTCGGCTTCTCCCCACCCCAGCAGGAGCCGGTCTTCCTCCTCTTCGTCTGACCGGTCCCTCTCAGGGGAAGGGGTTTCCCTGAACAATAAAGAAACCCCTCCATTTGCCTTCTGACAATCCCACGTTTATGGATGCCATGAGGCATATCCAAGCCTCAAGGGAGTGGTAGATGGAGGACCTGGATCCGGAACGCCACAGGCTAGCTAAGTACCTGAGGCAAAAGGAGCCTAAGCCTCTAGTAGTGCCTCTTTTAGTGGATACCTTCCAGGACCTCACGAGGCTTACCTGGAAACATCCAGCCACTACCCTGGCTGTTCCCCCAAAATTGGACAGGCTGTACAAAACGCTGAGGGAGGAGCCTTTTGTGGTGGAACACACTCAGGTGGACTCAATGGTCATAGCGGCTGCTCATGATAAATCCAAGCACCCGAAGCCCTTTAGTTCTCAGCCTCCCAATCAAGAGTCCAGATATTTGGACCAGGTGGGCAGGAAGATCTATTCTGCTTCCACCTGTTCCATAAGGTCCCTGAAATTCCTCACGCATATGGCCCAGTACCAGAATAAGTTATGAGAGAAGGGACAGGAAGTAGCTAATGCCTTGCCAGATTCAGCTCAGAAGACCGAGCTGCTGGAAATTCTAAAATCGGGTTTGGACGTAGGCACACATGTACTGCGTGCCTCATACGATACTGCAGACACGGCGTCAAGGGCGGCGGCTTCCGGCGTCTCTCTGAGGCACCATGCCAGGCCCTCTTGCAAAAAAGGGCAATAGAGCCAGCCCCGGGGGCAACAGGGAAGAGGGCATTATTCTCACTTCTTCCTGGTCCCAAAGAAGACGCACGATCCTCGGCCCATCCTGGACCTCAGCTCTCTAAACAACTATATAGAATACAGATGGTTCAGGATGGTGACCCTTCCAGTCCTCATCCCTCTGCTGCACCAAGGGGACTAGCTCTGTTCCCTGGACATGCAAGATGCGTACATGCACATATGGGTCTTTCCTCCCCATTGGAAGTTTTTGAGGTTCCACTTCCAGAGGAGGCATTATTAGTTCTGAGTCCTACCATTTGGCCTCTCCTTCTCTGCTCCTCGAGTCTTAACCAAGTGCCTAGCAGTGGTAGCTGTGGCTCTAAGGCACGAGGGTCATTATGCCTTCCCTTACCTGGACGACTGGCTTCTGGCAGCCTCATCAAGGGCATGCCTCTTACACACTCTCGGAGACACCTATACTTTATTTCGAAAATTGGGGATCATCCTGAATCTGTCCAAATCATCCCCAGAGCCCAGCCAATGACTCTCCTTTACAGGGGCGATCCTGGATACGGTCCAGGGCATGGCTTTCCTCCCACAAGAAAGGGGAGATCATCTGCGGGAGGTGGCCCAAGCAGTACTTATGACCCCCAGGTCCAAGCCAGGACCTTCCTCAGGCTTCTGGGACACATGGTGGCAGCCATTCCAGTAACCCCTTTGGCTTGCCTCCACATGAGGGTCCTGCAGTGGATGCTCAGGGTGCAATGGGACCAGAGCTCTGAAGGTTTGAACCAGTTGGTCCGGATCTTCGACCAAGTCAAGAGGACTCTCGTTTGGTGGCTAAACCCCTCCAATCTGGAAAAAGGGTTTTCTTTCCGGTAGGAGCAACCGAGACGGACCTTAATCGTGGATGCCTCCGAACTCTGTTGAAGAGCACATCTAGGAGACAGCCAGACACAGGGTGTTTGGTCTCGGAAAGAGCGCAATCCCCACATCAATGTCCTGGAAATACAAGCAGTCCTCAACGCCTTCCAGGCCTTCCAAGAGGACCTAACGCCAGGCTCTCTCCTTATTCAGACAGACAGTACAGCTGTCGTCTTCTATATCAACAAGTAGGGGCGCAAAGGGGGCACATTCATACCCCCATGCAGGGAGGCCATGAGAGTCTGGGATTGGGCCCTGGAGTATCACATCAGTCTAGCCGCAGTGCATGTTCCAGGCGTCCAAAACGTTCCGGCAGACAGCCTAAGTCTGTCTGTCTCAGTCCAAGGTGCATGAGTGGGAGCTACTCCAGTCAGTAGCAGACCAGCTCTTTGACACATGGGGTCTTCCTCAGCTAGTGGTCAAACAGGGATTCAGCATGTTTGCAGTTCAGTTGCATCACCAGATAAGAAGAAAGGTCCGTCTCCCCATATGACGCACAGAGGAAATGCCAAACCTCACCCAACAACTAACACACTGAAATCTGGCCAATGGAAAATCATGTACACAAATGCTCACAGCCTGGGAAATAAGATCCCAGACTTGCAGGCAATAATGTCAGAGGCTAAACTGGACATAGTAGCAATTAGTGAGACGTGGTTTACCAGTAACCACACTTGGGAGACTTCAGTACCTGGCTATGTACTGTTCAGATGAGACCGAGGTGCAAAAAGGGGAGGTGGTGTGGCCCTGTATGTCAATGAAAATATTAAAGCTACAGAAATTCAGAATACACATAAGGAGCCAGAAGAACTGTGGGTCACCCTGGAAACGGAAATGGGACAGCCATAAAACTGGGGTTGTCTACAGGCCCTCAGACCAGGGAGGGCATAGACACATTACTGTTAGAAGATATACAAAACATGACAGCTAAAGGGAGGTTCTGATAATGGGAGACTTCAACATGCGGATACAGATTGGTAAATACCAGCAGGAACATCTGCCAGAACTAGACACATGGTGGATTCCTGCAAGGAGGGCCTCAAACAACTGGTACAACAACCCACAAGAGACAGGGCTATCCTAGATCTAGTACTGACTAACAGGGAAGGGATCACAGATCTCCAGGTAGAAGGTCACCTGGGGGCCAGTGACCATCACATGGTATGGTTCACTTTGGCCACTACATCTAAATCATCCCATTCCAAGGCAAAAATATGGGACTTCAGAGGAGCTAGCTTTGATAAGATGGCCAACAGAGTTAAGCTAGCCCTGCAAAAAGAAACACAGGTGAGAGGGTACAGGCAAAGTGGGCAAGCCTTAAGGATGTAATACTTGAAGCAACATCCCATTGTGTTAGACAGAAAAGGAAGTGCAAAAGAAGGAAACAACTTTGGTTCTCGAATACAGTAGCAGAAAAGGTCAGAGCCAAAAGGCTGGCCTTCAGGAAATATATGGTAACAAAGCGGGATGAAGATAGGGAGGCATACCAGACTGTCCTAAGGGAAGCAGGTAAGGCAGTAAGGCAGGCAAAGTCCCAAACTGAGGAAACACTAGCACGGACAGTAAAAGAAGGTGACAAGACTTTCTATAGATACATTAGTGAAAGGATAAAGTCCAGAGGGGGTATTGCTAAGCTCAAAGGTGAAAAGGGGCTTGTGAGGAGGAGGAGGACACTGTAAAAGCATCTATCCTAAATAGATACTTTTGCTCAGTATTTACTAAAGAAAAGGTAGGGCAGGGCCCACAGTTCAGCACCATGGACACAGGGGGGAGGGAGGTGAGCAGTACTCCCTTCACAAAAGAAAGGGTCCTACAAGAGCTCGCTAAGCTCAGGGTGGACAAGGCAATGAGACCTGATGACATATATCCCAGGGTACTTAAGAAGCTAAGGGTGGAACTAGCAGAGCTATTAGCAGAACTGTTTAGTGAGTCTCTGAGCACAGGAGAGGTTCTAGAAGACTGGAGAAGGGCTCATGTGATCCCGCTCCACAAGAGTGGTAGCAGGGAGGAGGCGGGGAACTACAGACCAGTCGGTCTTACCGCAGTAGTGGGCAGGATTATGGAGGCACTCCTTAAAGAAAGGATAGTGCAACACCTGGAACCCATAGGGGCACAGGATCGAAGACAGCATGGGTTTACAAAGGGAAGGTCCTGTCAAACTAATCTCATATATTTCTTTGACTGGGTAACCAGAGTGGTGGACCAAGGGGGAGCAGTTGATGTCACCTACCTTGACTTCAGCAAAGCTTTCGACACTGTTCCACATAGAAGATTGATAAATAAGCTGGGTAGGCTCGGGGTGGGTCAGAAGTTGGTCAGCTGGGTGGCAAACTGGTTGACGTGCAGAAAACAGAGAGTGGTGGTAAATGGTATGCAGTCAGAAGAGATGCAAGTCACAAGTGGGGTACCTCAGAGATCAGTCCTGGGGCCAGTCCTCTTCAGTATCTTCATTAGTGACATTGCAGATGGACTAGAGGGCAATGCTTGTCTGTTTGCAGATGACACCAAGATCTGCAACAGAGTAGATGATCCAGATGGGGTGGGCAGAATGAGAAGAGATCTGGATAAACTAGCAAAATGGTCAGAAGAGTGACAACTGGGATTTAATGCAGAGAAGTGCAAGATCATGCACATAGGGAAGAGAAACCCTGAAGCCACCTATAGGCTGGGAGGGGAGTTGCTGGCAGTCACAAAGGAAGAAAGAGACTTGGACATCATCATCGCCGATGACCTGAAATCATCCAAGCAGACCTCTAAAGCAGTAGGTAAGGCTAGGGGGATGTTAGGGTGTATTAGTAGGGGTATCACAAGTCGTAAGAGGGAGGTAATAATCCCTCTTTACAAGACACTGGTTAGGCCCCATCTGGAGTACTGCGTGCAGTACTGGAGGCCACACCTTCACAAGGACATTGACCAAATTGAGGCAGTTCAGAGAAGGGCAACCAAAATGGTGCAGGGATTGCATCATAAGACATATGAGGGCAGATTAACGGAGCTCAATATGTATACCCTTGAACAAAGGAGGAAGAGAGGTGATATGATCGAGACATTCAAATAAATGCCGTAAGGGCATTAACAAGGTGAAAGAGTCTAACATGTTTAAATATAAGAAAAATAGCAGGAGAAGAGGACACAGCATGAGATTAGAGGAAGGCCGATTACGGGGGAATGTGAGGAAGTTCTTTTCACTGAAAGGGTGGTGGAAGCGTGGAACGGCCTACCTCAGGAAGTGGTGGCTATGAATACAGTGCAGGGCTTCAAACAGGCATGGGATAGGCATAAGGGAGCAATACAGATGAGTATGAATAGATAGGCCACTGACAGAGCAAAGGCCGATGGCACATTTATAAGGTAGAAAAAGAAATGGGTAGACTGGATGGGCCTTGCGGTCCTTATCTGCCGTCAACCTCTATGTTTCCAGGGCTGGACCACTTTGCGTCCCCACGCAACACCAAACTGCCAAATTTCTGCTCACGAGAGCACGCGCCTGGTGCTTTCTGGCTAGATGCACTGTCCTTTTGTTGGACAGGGAGGTTCCTCTACACCTTCCCTCCCTTCCCTCTAAGCCAGAGGGTTCTCTTGAAATTGCAGGGCGAGGGGGCACGGATGATCCTGATTGCCCCACTATGGCCATGGCAGATTTGGTTCCCATTACTTCAGCAGCTAACGCTGGAACCTCTGATTCCGCTGCCATGGAGCACACAGTTACTGTCTCAAGACCAGGGCAAACTGGTCCATGCAGATCTCAAGTCCCTGCACCTTCATTCATGGCTCCTGCAGACATAGTAAAGACTCGGTATGGGGTCTTCCAAGAGGTGGCGGACGTTCTCATCTCAGTGAGAAAGCCCTCTACTGGGTCACTTACACTATGAAGTGGAAACGTTTTTGCCTGTGGGCTTTGTCCCATCACCTAGACCCGCTTACCTGTCTAGTGAACTCAGATTTACAGTATCTCCTCTCCTTGTTAAATCAAGGCTTGAACTACTCCTCCATCAAAGTGCACTTGTAGGCAATTTCTGCCTATCACATGTTTGTGGAGGGCAAAACCGTAGCCCAGCTGGACGTGTCCCATACTTTCCTAAGGGGCATTCTGCACATAAAGCCTCCCAACAGAGATCCAATACCCCCGATCTCCTTTTTGTGCTGGAGAAGCTAACCCTCCCACCTTTTGAACCTGCAGCAGATTGTGAGCTGCGTTATCTTTCCTGGAAGGTATTTTTTTGGTTGCTGTGACTTCCGATCGAAGAGTTTCCGAGCTTCAGGCCCTGATATGTAAGGAGCCTTATTTAGTTTTTCACAGGGAAAGAGTTTCCCTTAGAACGAATCCTAAGTTTCTTCCCAAGGTGGTTTCGGAGTTAACCTTGAATCAGTTGGTTAACCTTCCAGTCTATCGCCCCAATCCTTCTAATAGAGGGGAAAATCTCCTGCACACCTTGGTTGTCCACAGGGCGTTGAGGTATTACCTAAAGCGTATGGCTTCTCATTGCAAATCAGAGCAACTTTTTATGGCCTTTGTGCCTCAACACCTGGGCAAACCAGTGTCTAAACAGACTGTTTCAAGGTGGTTAGTCCACTGCATAGTCTGTTGCTACAACAGATACAACAAGCCTCTTCCAGGTGCCATCAGAGGTCATTCTACCAGAGGAGTGGCTACTTCTTTTGCCTCTTTGAAAAGTGTCTCCATAGGGGACATTTGCGCAGTGGCTACTTGGAGTTCAGTGCACAACTTTGTCAGGCACTACAGCCTGGATATTGCCTCCAGGCGCCAGGCCGGGTTCGGCCTAGTGGTCCTCCAAGGATTGCTCTCCTAATGAGCCTACCTTTGTTTGCCTCTGTAAGCTAGCTGTTTATCTTCCTCCTCCCAGGGCGTATCACCTCCTTTGCGCGGGACTGCTTGGGACTCAGTCCTAATGGTAATAGCCTGCTGCAAGAGCTCCCACTCAAAGTAAGATAATACAGTTAAGTAAGAACTTACCGGAACAGTAGATCTTCGAGAGGAGCTCTTGCAGCAGGTGCTACTTTCCCACCCTCCTTCCCCCTGGAGAGTTTCAGCATCAGGTAGTCGTGCTTCGCCTGGTCCGCCTGTCAGGAGCCTGTTCAACGGGTTCGGCGGGTGAACTGAGGTGGAGCTGGGGACCGCCCCCTTTTATACAATGGCTGATGTCGGAGTGGAGCCGATGTCGGGGGCAGGCCCTGCTGGGTACTGCTAGCTAAGAGTTTTCTGGTGGGTCCTACAGTCTGTAGCGTTAGTCCTAATGGTAATAGCTTGCTGCAAGAGCTCCTCTCGAAGATCTACTGTTACGGTAAGTTCTTACGTAACTGTACTTTCTTTGTCATGAGATACTGGACCAGAGCCTGGACTGTAATTAGATTCCCTGGCCATTAGGTAATGGACCAAAACCTTGACTGTCATTATATACCCCTGTCATCAGATACTGGACCAGAACCTGGACCATCATTTAGTTACCCCTGCCATCAGATACTGGACCACAATCTGGACCACCATTAGATTCCCCACCATCAGATACAGAGCCAGAACCTGGACTGCCATTAGATTTCCCTGCCATCAGATAATGGACCAGAACTTTGACCACCGTTACCTCTACCATCAGATACTGGACCAGAGCCTGACCTATCATTAGATACCCCTGCCATCAGCTCAGTATGCAAAACTCTGCCATTGTCCATTATCTGGTAGCGGAGCCCGGACAGTCAAACAGAAGACGGGAGCAAAATGAAAATCTGTTATGACGGATACTGATCAACAGAAGCTCTTTCTATAAAAGGATCATTAAGGAATACCCTGGAAAACATTGCTTGCATGGCCTTGTGTACGCCATCAACTTTTTCAAAGGAAAGAACCTTGTCTCTTACCTGCCCCCCCACCCCTCCCTGTTACATTAGAGTGGCCTTTACTTGAAGTTCTGCAGGTACGTAAAGAGTCACTTAGCAGCATTCTGTGCTGTGCCTACCTTATCGTCACATCTGACGTAGCTCAGCACTGGTAACCGAGGTGACTGTCTCCCCTTCCAGCCCTATGAAAGGCTCTTTCTGGACTCTGTCTCTATTTTTATCATTGGTTCTGCAGGCACATGAGAGCCACTTCACAGTATTGCACTGTTGAAACTCTGTTTTTTTAAAGAAAATAATAATTAAAAAAATCACTGGGAGGGAGTTAAATTGATTCATCAGCACATGGTGCCCATTTTGACCGGAAACCCTTCCCCCACTGACGCATTTTTTCATTGTATAACAACTGTTGCTATCGGGAGAATTACTGTGTGTCATTAACTACTAGTGAGAGTGGAAGAGATTTCATTTGGTAGCTTTGGTATATTAGAATGTACATTTTGGCTGCACTGAGAATTGGGGGTAGATTAGCCACATGGCTTTGGGGAGGACGAGTGTGGGTGGTGGGATAGGATATAGTTTCCACATTTGCCATCCAGTTTGGAGGGAAGGGGGATCAGGACATCTTTGTTTATCGTGTGTGTATGTGTGTGAGTGTATATATATATGTGTGTGTGTGGGGGGGGTGCGTGCACACGCTGTTGCGTGTGTGTGTGTGTGTGTGTGTGTGTGTGTGTGTGTGTGCTAGGCACAACTCCTGTATGTCTGTCCTGATGGAACCAACTGTGTGTCCACCTTGGTGGAGCTGAACAGTGTTCTCCATCTATTATTCTATGATGCTGGGCCATCATCTTATAGTTCATTTTTCACCATCACCCTATATTTGTTCATTTTCTGTCACAGCCGTTTATTGCATGACTACCCATTTTGTTACCAGTGCTATATGTCATACTTAAAAAATGCCAATGTATTTGTACAGTGCAGATAGGAGTCCCAAGGAATGCCATGACTGTGCCCCCCCCCATCACAACCATCTCCCTATTTAAAGGAAGTTTTCGATAGTAGTTTTACCAGGGGAAGGGATCATAACTGGTGCCAAACCCTCGGCCAGATGATCCCTTCCAGCTTTCTGGTGTCCGCGCTCCTCCCCCACTGTCTCAGAGTTTGTGACATGTGGCCAGGGAGAGCACAGGCGCAAGCCCCATACAAGTCTATGAGGGCTATTTTTTCCTCTGAGGTTGTTTAAAATTACTAAAAACCGGCTTTAAAAGTAGCTCCCATAGACTTGTATGGGTCTCGCTCTGCCCTCACTGGCCACACGCCCACAAATTAGAGAGCTGGGGTGGAGTAGGGGCACCAGGAAGTGGAAGGGATTGGTTGTCAAGGTTTGGCGCCAGTTACGATCCCTTCCCCTGGTAAAACTACTATGTTTAAAATTAAAATTTTTGTACCAGTGATCTCACGCTGCTATAAGGTATTGGGCTATAAAGCCCAATACCTTATAGCAACCACATCGGAAATTCACTTTGAGGAGAACAGTGTTTTATAGGTTAGTGGAGTAACATCTCTTAAATAGTTAGGGTTTCATAATTGCATCCGTTTTTACATCATATGGTATTTATGAATGGATTTTTTTTTTTTTCGTATATTTATTCTCCTCTCCTCCCCTCAGCTCTGGTCTCCTCAGGAGCACCAAGGAATCATTCCTCTGTGGTCCACCCTACCTGGACAGTCCTCCGTCGCCCATGTAGCCTCGGTTTACCCTCCCGGGCAGGGACGAGGTGGGCCCCTAACACCCCGAGCAGTCAGTAGCATTGGGAGGATGCCAGGTGGGCGACCGCAGATCGAGGGCAAGCTCCGGTGCTCTGTCTCCGCCGGAGCTGAAGGGTGTTTTTCCCTGTTTATTGGGGAGTGCCTGGTGCCCTGACGTCAAGGCATGGAAATGACATCTGCCACTCCCCTGCCCCTTCTCTACGTCATCAGCACTCGCTGCATCTCCGGCCTCCGCCAGAGGGTAGCTGTGCACTGACTTGGGACCCCTGTCCCTCCTCGGGAGAGGAGAACTGTCCTCCGGATGCTCAATCCTCTCCCTCTCCTGCCGACCCCCAGCAACCTGAGCTCGTTCCCAAACCCGGGTCACCGGTGTGGCACGAGGTGTGGCGTCCAGCGCCTCAATCCTCAGTGCCACCGGACCGGGCAGGAATGAATTTGTTTGATGGTTTACTTAGTTTTAAATGCTTGTTTCACTGAGGTGTTCAGTGTATTTTAACAATATTTGTAATGTACTTTTTCTTAATAAGTTGAAAACTTTTATTGAAAAAAAATCTTAACCATCTCCACCACTCTACAAGTTTGTCAGTGGGGAACCCAACAGAGCATTTGTATACTTGCCCTTAAGTCGTAGACCTTTTACCTGTTCTGTTGGCCTAGCCCCTTGGACCAAAGTGCATCCTTTTCTGCCCTGCTGGATCCTACCTGGAAAGCATGGAACGTCAGCACTGTCTTGTGCTGCTGGGTCAGCAAGGTTTTCTTCCCTGCGATGCAGAATAGGTTGTGTAGACAGTTACCTGAAATGTTACTACAGACTGCTGGATTCTATTTTTGTTGGTTCTGTAGGTCCAGTTTTAGAATTGGAACCTCCACCTGTTCTGTAGATCCAGTCAATGGATCAGATCCACATTCCACCTGTTCCGTAGATCCAGTCAATGGATCAGAACCACATTCCATCTGTTTTGTAGGCCTGTTCAGTGGATTAGAACCGTGTCTCACCTGTTCTATAGGCCCGTTCAATGGATTAGAATCACATCCCCTTTTTCTGGCGGTTCCGTCTGTGCATCATAGCCTCTCATTCCACTGTCCAAATAGCCTGTGTTTGTGAGCTAGGAGCTCCCTGTTCAGATGTTTAGGTGTGTGATCAGGGTTAGCAAACAGCAGTAGACTACCAGCCAGTTGCTGGTAGATTTTATATCTAGTCATCAACATGTAAACAAGACATGCCAGGGTGTTGGTTGTCTAGGGTTAATAAACAACCAGGTGGGTAGTGAGGCTCAAGGGGCTTACACCGAGTGCCTTCGGCAACTGGAAGCGAATTAACCCCAGGCAACCAACAACATGGAGGGTCTTATTGCACTTATAAAATGGGTTAGCTGAGAAACAGTTTTAAAAAAATGCTGATATTTTGTTATTAAAATACGGTTTGTAATGAATAAGGTTAATTTTGTTAAAAGTGACTTGTAAAAAGTAGTCCTTCCCCACTTGTCACTAATCTCTCTTTCGACACATTCAGTAGCTGGACTGCTTGTTTATCATGGAATACAAACTACTGCAGAATTCCTCTGGTGTAATGTTCACCACCTCACACACAACTGAAGGCCTCATACGGAACTAAGGTCTCAGTTTTATCTGTGGCGAGTTAAAGGTGACCCGCAAACTTACACTGCAGCCTGCTCACGTTCCCACATACCTTTCCATGCTGCCATGGGAGTCGGTGGCTGCTACGATTAACATTATCGGAGCAATATTTATGTTTTAAAACACTGCCGAAATGGAGTTCTGAACCCAGAAGCGCCATGCGGGTCCAGATCGAGCACGTGCAAGGTCTGATAGGCATTCCACCCATTTAGTGATATAAATAACACCACTGTGGTGAATGTACAGCAGTGACTGTAACTTAATATATTTATTTAGTTGCTTCCACGGGGGTATTGATGCCTAAAACAATACAGCAACGGCCTGTCCAGGTGTTGCTGTAAGTATTATTTTAGGCATCAAGACTCCTGTGGATGCAATAAAATAAATATATTAAATGACAGCCACTGCTGTACATTCACCACAGTGGTGTTATTTATCTCACTAAATGGGCGGAATGCCCATCAGACCTTGTGTGCACTTCATCAAGGGCCCGTGTAGCGCTTCTGGGTTCGGAGCTCAGTTTCAGCAGTGTTTTAAAATATAAATATTGCTCCGATAATGTTAATCGGAGCAGCCACTGACTCCCGCGGCAGCATGGAAAGGTATGTGGGGACGGGAGCGGGCTGCAGTGTAAGTTTGTAGGTCACATTAAGCAGCAGAGATTGCCCTGGCAAGCTTAAGAAAAGGAAGGGGATTTCTTACGGTTACCAGAAAACACCAGGGGCTCAATATTAAACAGTTTGTATGGGCCCAGATGGGTGTTTGCCTTCACAAACCAGATTTTGCGCCATAGCACAGTATTCAAAAGGGGCAATTGCATGTGCTAGCAGGATTAGCTCCAGCGCAAAAAATAATTTATGCACGTGGGCAAAGGGAGGGGCGGGGACAGGGATACCCACGCAACCCAATATTTAGCGCATATGTGCCGTGCAGAAGGGGTTAGCATGGTCGCTGTGTGCAGCACAAATACTGCTGAACAAAACCATGTCTTACTTTTGTCAACTCTAGCTGCTGCCAGAGTTACTGCAGAAAACAACCAGGTTGGCAGGTGGAGAAGCACATCTGCCCCACTGTGGTCCGTGGTCCCCTGTTCTATGATTGGTAGCTGATTAACATAAATGAAATACCCTGGTGCTTTGTGCGTTCCCTGCTCATCGATTACCATCCCAGCATTAAGTAAAACTAGCCCTGATGCCCAGTGGACCCCTTTCCCTCCGATCACTAGCCTAGTAGTGAATGGGTTTATCCCTGGTACCTAGTGGTCCCCTTTCCCTCTGATCACCGGCCCGGTAATGAATAAGTTTACCCCTGCTGCCTTGTGGTCCCCCTTACCCTCTGATCATTGTCCTGTAGTGGAACTACACAATCCCTGGTGATCCGTGGCCCACCACCTGGTCTCCGATCCCTAGCACTGTACATCTAGGTAGAGTCCCTGGTGCCTAGTGTCTCCCCCCTGCCCTCTGATCGCCGGCCATGTGCCTTTCCAGAAGGTAACCAAAATAAAAAGTGCACAGAACATAAAAGAAAACAAAATGAAATAGCTCCCAGTCCCTGGTGTCTAGTGGCACCCACCGACCCACTGGTCCCCATCCCTATACCACAGAAAATGCTCCCTGGTTTATGGTGCTTCCCACACCACGGGCACCAACCAATCACCCTGCCAACTCCCCCTCTTACCCTAAGCCGGTGTCGCGGAAGCCCATACGGCAACTGGCACAGCCCTCCTCTCACCTCCTTAGCCAGTCGCCAAATGGATAGCAGAGAGCACGCATCCGCTATACTGTGCAGGGAGCGTGCGGCCATGCACTCCCTGTATAGTACAGAGGACGCATGCCCTGCACCTATGCATAGGATGCGTTCTCTCTGCTATCCATACGGCAGATGGCCGAGGAGGTGAAATCAGGGCTGTGCTGGTCCCGTATGGGCTTCCACGGCACTGACTTAAGGTAAGGGGGGAGTGGGCAGGGTGGGTGGTCGCTACCTGTGGTTGGAGGGGGGGCCAATAGATGCCATTGAGCGTTTTCTGAGGTACGGGGACAGGGATCCATGGGTGGGGAGTGCCACTAGATGCCAGGGACTGGGAATTATTTAATTGAGTTTTCCTTTATGTCCTGCACATGCTTACTTTGGTTATCTTCTGGAAAGGCACAGGGCCATCAATCAGACCAGGGACTCTACCTAGACATATGGGTCCGGGGATCAGAGACTGGGGGTGGAGACCACTGGAGAACATGCATTATTCATGCGTGTACAGGGCTGGTGATCACGGACCACCAGGATTGTGTAACTCTGCTATGGGACAGGAATCGGAGGGCCGGGGTGGGGGGACCATGGACCACCAGGGCAATTTGTATACCAAAGCAGGATGGCAGTCTGGGGCTTGGAGGGGGACGCTAGACACCAGGGACTTCCATATAGATACCGAGGGTTGGTGATTGGAGGGTAGGGCAGGACCGCTAGCCACCAGGGACTGCTTGCATTTTGCTGGACCAGGCAATCAGGATGGGGGGGGGGGGCGGAGCTGTGCAAACCTGCCACTGCTTCCCAATCAGATGTGCCCATAATGGGCATGCAAATGGCCCCTTAGTGCCTTGCATGCCCAATGGGCTCCTTTGCATGGGTCTGTCTGAATATCGTGCCTAGGGCTACTGGTGCTGTCGGGTCTGGTGCCGCTATTCCCTGCACAGCAGGGATCCACGTCGGGGCAGCACTACTTGACTTGGCGCTGACATGCCCCCTATGTTCATTCGGATTGCTCTGGTCTGCTACCTGACCGGATCCTGGACAATGGCAAAACGCAGCACAAAACTTTGCGCTCCGCTTTGCCCATTTTTTAATATCGTGCCCCAGGAATTAAAACTATGACTGGTACTTTTTTATGTTTCATTTGTTGATGTGTATAAGGAGGGGATCATGAGAGGGAATAATGTTTTATTATTTTTTATTTTAAAATTTAAGGGAGTTTTACTTTTTAGAGCCCCCTTTTTTTTACCGTAATAAACTTGCATTTAAAATTCAATTTTTCACAATACAATAGCAACGTATAGTAGTGTTACCATATGTTCTACAGAAGAGTAACAATGGAAAATATCACACAATCACTTCTATTAACAATATTGGATTGTTGATTAATATTCAGTGTTACCCTCAATGATTTATGAAATGATTGATAAATAGTTATGGATCCTATAACAGTAGAATAGGTTGACAATAGTATATGTTTAACCTTGATGTCAAAAATACTTATTCAGAACCTTTAGACAGTAGCTAGTTGTAAGAAGGGGCCCTGTATATTTAGGAATGTATCCAATTTATCTAAAAACATATAGGAGATTCTCTCATTGTCTGCGGTATAACTCATCATGTTATACCATTCAATCAGTGAGGGTGCTCTAGGGTCTTTCCAATGTTTGAATATTAGACGTTTCGCTCACACGGATGCTACAGAAACCCACAACCTCTGTTGTCGGCTAAGGGTAGTGTCAGATGGGGAATTCCAAGAATATAGATTAATGGTGAGGGGGGTATAGTAGTTCGCATTGATTCACTACATACTTAGGTAATTTGAACATTTCCCTTTTAACCTGATTTATATTTTATTTTAAAACAGTTTTTATGTTATCATATTTTAATTGCGTTACTGCCTGTTCTTCTGTAATATTTTATAAGGATCCCAGAGCCTCCGGGATTGGGCGCCGTATAAATAAAATTTGCCTTGCCTTGCCTTTTGTACCTCCTCCCAGAATGTCTTCATTAAGGGACAGCTCCACATCACATGTGAGATATTGGCACCTGGACCCCAGTAACGCCAACAATCAGCACTAGAGGATAGACCTAGTTTGTGCAGTCTCATGGGTGACATATAAAACCGATGAATAGTTTTATATTGAATGAGCTTACCTTGCATATCCCTGTTCCCATAGTATGTGTGTTCCCATGCTGAACTCCAATCTTGTTCTGATATGGAGACACCCAACTCCGCTTCCCATTTCTGCCTGGCTGAGGAAGTCAGAGATGAAGACGTAAGAGAATTTGTTATAATTTTATATGCAAAGCTAACTCCTTTTTTTAACGACCCTAGTTTTACCATTTGTTCCCATTCTGGATTGTTGGGTAGGGAGAAATTGGCTAGCAGGAAGTGTTCTTTAAGTACACTATGGAGCTGCAAATAATAATAGAAACGAAGCCACAGCAGATGATATTTTCCTTTAATTTCTGAAAAGGACATCATTGTGAGCCCTGTTCAAGGTTTTCAGTGCGTAAAGGCATACATCTCAACCCTTTGCCATTGAATTGAGGGATGCTGACACTCAAAATGTGGGATAATGTGGGACACGGGCCCTCACTGTGTGGGACGTATCATGAAATGTGGAGATAAACGAGAACACTGTGGAAACTAGCTCCTTTGTTTGTGCAAAGTCGCTTTTTGATTTGGCATTGTAGAATAGTATACATTTCAGCATTAAACTGTAAGTTTACAGCACCTTCACTGTATGGGCAGTCCTTTTCTCCACGTGAAAGGAATGTGGAACAGAGTACTTTTGAGGGGTAAAATGAGGAACATTCCTCATAATGTTTGACAGTGGAGATGCATGAGTAAAGGTGGCAGCAATGTTTGTGATGGCAATCAGAAATAAGTGAAGTGGGGCATGAGTTTTGTATGTGATTTGCCCAAATTCCATATCCCACTGCCTGAACTTGTTCCAACCTGTGCATTTCTGGGGAATTGGCATATGGACCTCTGAATGTATTTAGCCAATAAGAATGCTGGAAATGTTGAACCCATTTTACAGTTTCCCGTTAACTAGCCCTGTTAGCTTGTTTTGGAGGGGGTGCACTTCAGTAAGTACACCAATATAGCTTGTGCCGTGCCTCTGATGTGAGTGGCTTTTCCCAGCCAGTAACCCAGCTGATTTGCAGCTGGAAAGCATCGTTATTATTTCATACATACTTTAGCTCCCATTATCCCCTGGTGTAGTTGGCATCCTCCCAGCCCCATCACTGAACCATCTTGGGGAGTTTCATGTTACCCCCCATGGTGGCAGTCCCCGTAGGGTCTTGCAGTGCCTGTGAGGGATGCCGAGCAGGCCAGGATGCTTTCCTCTGGTATTTTCTTGGTTCCCCCAGGGTGTCGGCTTGCAGTGACCATGATGCTGCATTTACCAATGCCCTACCCCTTCATGCTGTTTCTGTCATTGCTGCCATCTAGCCGGATCCAGAACCCTCCACATCGAAGGAGGAGAACTCTTGTGGGACGCCCAGTCCTCCCTCTCTGGGATGGCCCCCGAGTAACCCTGGTCCATTCCTGAACCGGGGGGCACCAGTGTAACTGATGGTGTGGCCTCTGGTGTTTCAACCCACCGCAGCACTGGTCCGGCTAGCAGTGCATAATTTTAACCCTTGATGATGTGATGAAGCTGACTTGGATCTCAGTGCAGTTGGGGAAATACAAGTGAAATAACAGGTCTGTGTGTGAGGGTGATATTGCACCAGCGAGTCCCACACGTAATGTATTGCCTGCTGCCTTGGGGACAGAGGGCTACAAGGTGTCCCACTTTATTGCATGGCCACCTGTCATGAACTAAAACCACAAACCTTCAGCCAGACTTTCTTTGACACAACTGCTGGCAAAGGGGCTAATGGGTGCATCAGATAGGAACGAGACTGGTGAATGCCCAGGCCTGGAGGGTTGACTGAGCTCATGTCTGGCAGCAGAATGACTCATCAATAGTCTGTCACAAGGAGGCAGGCATACATTCGTAATGCACTTCACAGACGGGTAGAGTAAATGCTCCGGAATGCACCAACAGGCTTTGTAGACTGCAGATCACTACCGTTACAGGAGTCGTTAGAAGTTAGTTAATGAACAGTGATCAAATAGACCCCTTCCATGCGTTTTGCTGTGCCCAAGACTCCAGATTCTTTGCGCATCATTGGCTGGAATGGCCTGGTTAATATTTTTAGCAAAAAAGTGCTTGATATCACACTTCAGTTCAGCTGTTGTGCCCAGACACCCCTGCCCCGATGAACTGAGCACTACAGGTAATCTAATGGGTGTGTGCTGCCTCCACTTGTTTGCAAGTCACCTTTCGAAAACAGATGCAAATGTAGGTTTTTTCTTTTCTTGGGTGAGCAACAAAAACTTGAACTGAATGAATTTGGTAGTTTATTTTTTATAAGTTATAGTTTGAGTTTATCAATTACAATGTAAACTGACGTAACAGTGGAACATCCATCTTAGTGTAAACCACATTCCATCATGCAATGATAATATATTTTATAGTGCATTGTGATGTTAACGGCATCCGGAGGATAGTATGTTTTATAGTGCACTGTGATGTTAACGGCATCCGGAGGATGGTATGTTTTATAGTGCACTGTGATGTTAACGGCATCCAGAGGATAGTATGTTTTATAGTGCACTGTGATGTTCTGGCATCTGGAGGATAGTATGTTTTATAGTGCACTGTGATGTTATGGCATCCGGAGGATGGTATGTTTTATAGTGCACTGTGATGTTAACGGCATCCAGAGGATAGTATGTTTTATAGTGCACTGTGATGTTAACGGCATCCAGAGGATAGTATGTTTTATAGTGCACTGTGATGTTATGGCATCCAGAGGATAGTATGTTTTATAGTGCACTGTGATGGTACGGCATCCGGAGAATAGTATGTTTTATAGTGCACTGTGATGTTACGGCATCCGGAGGATGGTATATTTTATAGTGCATTGTGTTGTTAATGGCATCGGGAGGACAGTATGTTTTATAGCGCACTGTGATGTTACAGCATCCGGAGGATGATATGTTTTATAGTGCACTGTGATGTTACGGCATCCGGAGGATAGTATATTTTATAGTGCACAGTGGTGTTAACGGCATCCTGAGGATGGTATGTTTTATAGTGCACTGTGATGTTAAAGGCATCCGGAGGATAGTATATTTTATAGTACACTGTGATGTTATGGCATCTGAAGGATAGTATGTTTTATAGTGCACTGTGATGTTAACGGCATCCGGAGGATAGTATATTTTCTAGGGACATGGATATGTTGTTCATCCACACTGTCTGGCAGGTTCCTTGCCGCTTTAAATCTTGCCAGAAGGTCTTCAAGCTGGCTCCTCCCACCCACCCGGGTGGGAAAACTCTCCGCTCCGCCCCATGACGCCAGATCTTCCTTACCGCTTGGAAGCTCAGGTTCCCTTCTTAATGCTCTGCATATAAGACTGGTTCCTAATTCTTCGAATCTTCGAAATTAAAAATTTTTTGCTAAAAAGACTTTGGTCTTCTCTCCCTCGCGGCTGCGATGGACAAATTGACTCCCGGTTTCCGGAGATGCCCTTGTGGGCAGAAGATGTCTCGGACGGATCCACACTCCATGTGCGTCTACTGCTTAGGCCTTGAGCACGACCCGCAGGCTTGCGACCTGTGCTCTTCTTTTTCGGCCTACGTCCTCGAAGACCGTGCTGCCCATTTACAGCTGGGGCGTCCCGAGAAAGATTTCCTCAGTTAAGTCTAAAGAGGCCCAGTTAGCGGTGTCGCGGCCGGTGGGCTCGGCGGATCAGCTTCGAGCAGATGATCGCCCTCGAAGAAAGAGGAGGCGGCGCAGACGCTTCTACCTCGGCCTCGGCATTTGTCCCGCTCTCTCGGTGCCTCGTGTCGGCTTCTTTTAAGGAGCTTTGTCTGACCCTCTCGACGAAAGGTGAGGGTCCAACTTCTTCTGGACCGCTTTCTCAGTCCAAAAAGAGCAAAAGTAAGTCTCACCGTCGACACTCTTGGGAGCGGGAAAGATCCCCTTCCCCCAGTAGTCGACAGTTGACTTCGGTTGACCCCTCGGCTTCGGCCACTGGCTTCACGGTGTCCCCGTCAGGCCAGTTGACCGAGACTCCTGTCGACGCGGTCGAGATTTTTCTCGACCCGTTGGACGGGTTGTCGGCTGGAGAAGCTGAGAATCCTCTCTCCCCGGTTCCCCCGGTGGGAGTTGAGGGTCCCGTCGGCTCGTCTGTGCCTCCGGTTCCGGAGCCTTTGGTGGAATCTTCGAACCGAGGAGTGCGGTTCGACACCTCCGCACCGTCCTCGGCCTAGCGAGGTTCTCGGTCTCAGTCTCGGACGTCTCGGCGGTCCAGCCGATCCCCGCCGCCAGGTGGTCTCGGTCTGCACCGCCAAGAGCGGCGCCACGCTTTTCCTTCTGCTCCTCCTCTGACGAGGGGAGACTTCGCAAGAAGTTGGGCGCCGGAGGTGGTTGAGTAATCATGTGGCAACAGCTCCTTCTGACCAGGAATAAGCCGACCCAGTCGTCTTCCCGGCCATTAAGTGGCTGTCACCGGGCCCGAAACAACCCCTCGTTGTAGCCGAGGCCTGTTCCCAGGCGGTTGTTGCAAATTCAGCTGCCCCACCGATTCTGGTGGAACCTCCGCCTCCACAGCCGTTAGTTGGGGCTCCGACCAAGAATTCTCGGTCGGCTCAGGGACTGCCCCATAGGCTGTCTGTCACCCTCACTCCTGATAAGCCTCGGCAGGTGGAGGGTGGCTCAGGCCCGAGGCAGCTCTTTGAAGACTCTTCTGAGTCCGAGGATGATTCCTCCCTTTTCTCCAAGCGAATGGACTTGGAGTCCTCAGGAGGACAGTCGGCGGACGATAGCCCTTCGTCCTTCCTAGGATTGCTTCGGCTCATCTCGGAGTCCACCGGGATGAAGCTCGAACCCGTTTCTAAGCGGGCCAGGTATCCCTCACGGAGATTCTGGACCGAGGATTCCCTCTGGAGGCCTTTCCTGTGGCCGAGGCCATAGTAGGGTCCGGCCTTGGAGCTTTGGCAGCGCCCTGCTTCCTGCCCTGTGCCTTCGCCAGGATGGCCAGGAAGTATCACGGTCTCTACCGGTTCCCTGTCCGGTTTTGAGACACCCCTCTGCTGAGGGGTTGGTTATAACAGTGTTTTCAGTAGCGCCCGAGAGCGCCAGGATGTGGACAAACCTCCGACAAGGAATCCAAGAAATTGGATTATGCCGGGCGAAAAGTCTATGCTGCGTCCTCTCTCGGCCTTCGTCAGGCCAGTTTGGCTGTCCTCATGGCACATTTTTCTCATGCCCTGTTGGGTTCCCTGGATGAGGTCGTCCCTCATCTTCCCGCGGATCTGCAGACTACGGTCAGGCAGGTGCGGGACCAGGGCAGGGCAGTGGCCAAACAGCAGCTCCAGACTGCTTTAGACATTGGGGACTCATGTGCCAGGTCTGTGGCGGCCGCAGTGGCTATGCGTCGTCGGGCTTGGCTGAGGATATCCACCTTTACTTCGGATACCCAGCACAAGTTGGCGGATCTCCCTTGGGGACTGACCTCTTCGGCCCTGGGGTGGAAGGTCACCTGCAGAGGATCGAGAAGTCCAATGCTACCTTGGACTCGGTCTCTTCCGCTCAGAAGGACAAAGGCCGCAAGCCTCAGCCTAAGCCCTTTTGTCCTTCTGCGCCCCCGGTGCGCCCGGCCCAGCAACGTCAGGGCCAGCAGGCTCGGGCTTGGCATCCCAAACCCAAGCCGTTGGCTTCCTCCAACAGGAAGCAGGGAGGTAAAGACCCAGGAGGTCCCTCAGCCGGTTCCTCCTCCAAGTCTGCCCAGTGACTGGCTGAGGGGTGTCGCCCCCATCCCCGTCACCTCACCCCTGGTTCCCCCCGTGGGGGGACGGCTCCGACACTTCCTTTCCGCCTGGTCCGTTATTACCATGGACAGGTGGGTACTGGAGGTGGTGGGAAAAGGCCTGCCTCTAGAATTCGAGCAGGCCCCGCCCTTCAGAGCCGTCGCACCTCGGGGCCTCGGGGTCGCAGCCTCACTGTCGGCTCGCCGGGCGACATCGCTCTCCTCCTCCAAAGGAGGTGATCAGGAGGTAGCGGATCCCCCTCAGACCCGGGGTTTGTGTCCAGGTACTTCCTGGTTCGAAGCAGACGGGGGCTGGCGCCCATTCTCGATCTACGACCTGAACAAGTTCCTAAGGTCTCGAACCTTCAGGATGGTGCTCTGGCGCAGATAATACCATCTCTGGAACCACGGCGTGTGGTTCTGCTCTCTGGACCTGCAGGACGCGTTCTTTCACGTCCCTATCCGTCCGTCACATCGGAGATTCCTTCGCTTTCGAGCGGAGGGATCCCTCTTCGAGTTCTGAGCCATGCCCTTCGGCCTGTCTCCAGCTCCCAGGGTCTTCACCAAATGCATTGCAGTGGTGACAGCTTTCCTGCGGCACCGGGGGGTCGGGTGTACCTTACCTGGACGATTGGCTGATAGCAGCCCCCTCCAGACAGGAGGTGGAGCGGTCCAGAGATCTGGCCCTCCAGGTTTGCTCTCAAGTCGGCCTTCTCATCAACGAGGCCAAGTCGGAACTCGAGCCGAAGCAGGTGATTCTGTTTATCGGGGCAGAGCTCGACTCTCTTCGAGCCAGAGCACGGCTCCCCGCGGACAGGGCCGAGGTTCTTACCTCCTTTGCCCAATCATTTCTGGTTGGGCAATCGCGCCCTGCCTGGGACTTCCTGCGCCTCCTGGGTCTCATGGCGGCCTGTACCAGCGTGGTCCATTGGGCCCACTGGCACATGCGCCCCCTTCAGTGGGGTCTGGCCAGCCAGTGGTCACAACGCTGCGATCCTTTGGACCAGCTAGGGATAGTGACCCAGGGGATGTGGAACGCTCTCCGGTGGTGGACCGTTCCATCTCATCTGCAGGAGGGCATCCCGTTTGTCCGCCCCGAGCCGACGGTCTCTCTATCGACCGATGCCTCTCTGATGGGTTGGGGTGCCCATCTGGGGGAACACCAGGCGCACGGCCTCTGGTCCCCGCGGGAGTCCCGATGCCACATCAACCTGCTGGAGCTCCGAGTGGTCCGCCTAGCTCTCACCGCCTTTGCTCCGTTTCTCCGGGGTCAAGTGGTCCGAGTCCAGACGGACAATACCACGACCATGTACTACCTAAACCGCCAGGGCGGGACGCGTTCCATGCTTCTATGCAAGGAAGCTCTCCGCATTTGGTCACTTCGTGCGCAGCCTGGGCGATCTCCTAGCCATTCATGTGGCAGGAGCCTCCAACACACTGGCCAATGCCCTGAGCTGGATAGGGGCTGCATCTCACGAGTGGTCTCTCCTGCCGGAGGTAGTACAAGATCTGTTCTCCCACTGGGGCACACCTCAGGTGGACCTGTTTGCCTCAGGAGAACAAGCTGAGGCTGTTTCATGCCGCCCCCTCAGCAGGACTAGCTGCAGGGGGATGCCTTCTCGAGGCTGTGGACCCCGGGCCTCTTTTACGCCTTTCCCCCATTTCCCTTGATCCACAAGGTGCTTCTCAAGGCAAGGAGGGACAAGGTGCAGGTGATTCTGATAGCCCCAGACTGGCCCTCGATTCTGATACCAGATCTCCTCAGCCTCAGCTCCAGGCTCGAGGCAGCTTCCAGCTCGCCGGACCTGCTCTCAGTCAATCAGGGAAGGTGTTCCATCGGACCTTCAATCCCTGCACCTGACGGCCTGGTTCCTGAGCGGCTAGAGTTCCAGGCCTTGGGTCTTGCCGACGAGGTCCTCAATGTTGTTGAGGCGTCCCGTAAGGAGTTGACCAGGAAATGCTATGCCTTCAAATGGAAGATATTTTCTATCTGGTGTCAGGGCAAGGGCTTGGACCCTTCCTCCTGTTCTTTGGCAAGCATTTTGGACTATTTATGGTCCCTTTCTCGTCAAGGGCTTAGGTCGACGACCCTAAAGGTGCACCTGGCAGCCATCTCTGCTTACCGGGCGCGGGCCGGGGAGCAGTCGGTGGCACAGGAGGAAAGGTGGTCTGGCGCTTTTCCAAAGGCCTTGATCACATTTCCCCTCCGGTGCGAGAACCTCCACCTCCGTGGGATTTACTGGTGGTACTGGCAAAGCTCATGGGCAAGCCATTCGAACCAATGCACAGGTGTGAACTCTCTCACCTGTCGTGGAAGACTGCCTTCTTGGTGGCTATCACGTCAGCCAGAAGGATGGGAGAACTCCAGGCGCTCTGCATCGTCTCTCCTTACCTGGTCTTCCACAGGGACAAAGTTGTCCTGTGCCCCCACCCGAAATTCCTTCCGAAGGTGGTGTCGGAGTTTCACCTTAACCAGGTGTTGACTCTGCCGGTGTTCTACCCCAATCACACCTCGGAGGCCGAATACAGGCTCCATACTTTGGACCCTAGAAGGGCGCTCGCTTATTATAAGGAGCGCACGGCTGAAATTCGGGGAGAGGTTCGCCAGCTGTTTGTCACCTACGCTGAAGCCGCACCTGGCAGACCTGCAGCCAAGCGGACGATAAGCAGGTGGGCCACCTCCTGCATAGATCTCTGCTATAAGTTGGTGGGCATGGAGCCTCCCAGAGGGATAAGAGCTCATTCTACCCGTCATACTGCTGCATAGGTGGCTGCTTCCAGGGACGTCCCTATCCAGGAAATCTGCAGGGCTGCTACCTGGAAGTCAGCACACACCTTCATTACCCATTACCACATCGACCTTGAGTCATGCCGGGATGCTGGTTTTGGGGCCTCGGTTCTCCAGTCTTTATTCCCTAAGTAGGGGGTGTGCGCCTTGCCTCCCTCCTCCCGGAGAACTGCTAGGAGTCTGCCAGACAGTGTGGATGAACAACATATCCATGTCCTAGAAATACAGGTTACTCACCTGTAACAGGAGTTCTAGGAATGGTATGTTGTTCATCCCTACGTTTCCACCGACCTCCCGGCGGCCGCGACAACCTGAGCTTCCAAGCGGGCAGATCTGGCGTCATGGGGCGAGCCGAGTTTTACCACCTGGGTGGGTGGGAGGAGCCAGCTTGAAGACCTTCCGGCAAGATTTAAAGCGGCAAGGAACCTGCCAGACAGTGTGGATGAGCAACACATACCATTCCTAGAGCTCCTGTTACAGGTGAGTAACCTGTATTTATAGTGCACTCTGATGTTGCGACATCCGGAGGATAGTATGTTTTATAGTGCACTGTGATGTTACGGCATCCGGAGGATAGTATATTTTATAGTGCACTGTGATGTTATGGCATCTGGAGGATAGTATGTTTTATCGTGCACTGTGATGTTAACGGCATCCGGAGGATAGTATATTTTATAGTGCACTCTGATGTTGCGGCATCCGGAGGATAGTATATTTTATAGTGCACGCTGATGTTGCGGCATCCGGAGGATAGTATGTTTTATAGTGCACTGTGATGCTAACGGCATCCAGAGGATAGTATATTTTATAGTGCACTTTGATGTTGCGGCATCCGGAGGATGGTATGTTTTATAGTGCACTGTGATGTTAACGGCATCCGGAGGATAGTATATTTTATAGTGCACTGTGATGTTATGGCATCCGGAGGATAGTATGTTTCATAGTGCACTGTGATGTTACGGCATCCGGAGGATAGTATATTTTATAGTGCACTGTGATGTTACGGCATCCGAAGGATAGTATGTTTTATAGTGCACTGTGATGTTAATGGCATCCGGAGGACAGTATATTTTATAGTGCGCTGTGATGTTGCAGCATCCAGAGGATAGTATGTTTTATAGTGCATTGTGATGTTACAACATCCGGAGGATAGTATGTTTTATAGTGCAGTGTGATGTTAATGGCATCCTGAGGACAGTATATTTTATAGTGCACTGTGATGTTGCAGCATCCGGAGGATAGTATGTTTTATAATGCATTGTGATGTTACAACATCCGGAGGATAGTATGCTTTATAGAGCACTGTGATGTTAACAGCATCCGGAGGATGGTATGTTTTATAGTGCACTGTGATGTTGCAGCATCCGGAGGATAGTATGTTTTATAGTGCATTGTGATGTTACAACATCCGGAGGATAGTATGCTTTATAGTGCACTGTGATGTTAACGGCATCCGGAGGATAGTATGTTTTATAGTGCACTGTGATGTTACGACATCCGGAGGATGGTATGTTTTATAGTGCACTGTGATGTTAATGGCATCCGGAGGATAGTATATTTTATAGTGCACTGTGATGTTACGGCATGCAGAGGATAGTATATTTTATAGTGCACTGTGATGTTACAGCATGCGGAGGATAGTATATTTTATAGTGCACTATGATGTTACGGCATACGGAGGCTAGTGTGTTTTATAATGCACTGTGATGTTATGGCATCCGGAGGATAGTCATCATTTGTGCACAAATTTAATGAAGGCTTAATATCGCAATGTACTGGAACCTTACCCACTAGAATAAACATAAAATGTAGTGCTGCCCATATAGAAGGGGGATTGTTCCTTTCCGGATTTCGTTATAGAATCAGTGACAGCTGACAGAGTTACATTCAAACTCAGGATATACATGCCTTAGCCTAGTATAGTTTTTTTCTTTCACAGGAACATTTTGATTTTGTTTAAACATGAAACTGGCACTCCTGCACGGGTGCCTCAGCTCAGCGGAGCTGCTGCTTGGAAAACTACAGCACTAGCATGGAGTCATACTAAGTGGTGCCACCATCAACCAAAGGCTAGGTATCCTGGGAGGAAGGAAAAAGGGGGAATCTTAAAGAGCTGGAAAAGCTGTTATATAGTCCAGATTGCTTACTCGGTACACATGAACCAGCATAATAAGTATAACAAACGCACAAAAAAACAGTCCCAGTTAGCCGGCATGGTGGTGTGGAGGGCTGAGGCGCTGGGCACCTTACCTCCTGCCATGCTAGTGACCTGGGGTCGGGAATGGACTCAGGTTGCTCAGGGGCTGGCGGGGAGAGGAAGGATTGAGCGTCCCTAGGACATCTCCTTCCTTGGGGGGAGGTTAGTGTGGCCATGGCGGCTGGATGCCCAGAACACAGCCACCATCACAGGGAAGGGATCCCGTGTTCAGGATGCCGGCTCATCTTCACGGAAGTGGAGCTCGGACATCGCATCTATTGCAGGTCCACGGGCCCCAGAAGAGAAAAAACGGTGGAAAATATAGTGAGTACTAAATGAAGCCTTCCCCAATAGAGCACTAACGGCCCGCCAGGTCCCAGAATCAGCAAGGGGGGATCGGGATGGCCAGTGCTCACGGGACAGGCTGATATAGTTGCTCAGCCTCCCAGGGAGCAGAAAACCTCTACAGAAAAAACACAGTCCCAGCTAAGCACTTTTCAATTCTACATTCCCCTCTGACCCCAGGAGTCCAGACAGTTACCTGTACCCAAAGCCTTAGACTGCAGGTAGATTTTAGCAGACTTCTCCATCCTCCATCTCCCATCTCACCACTCTTTTTACTAGGCATGTCACTAGTACATCACCTTGTGAGCACCGGGCCTCCGACAACACTGATGCCACAGCAGTCACTCACTCACTCGCTCGCTGTGTGACCTTGAGCAAATCACTGACCCCCAATGCTGCTGTCACTTCTAGCTGCAGAGTTGCATAGATGAAGAACCCTACGTTTCAGTTCACCTGTTTTGGGTGAATGGTACCTGTGTTCAATAGGCTTAGTGTGGCTATGTGGCGAAACACCGGCAAGCCATGGAAAGGTAGGTAGGTGCTGGCATTACAGGCCATGAAGAAGCAGAACACAATTAAGAAGGAAAAGGACTACAAGAGATAAGGGCAGCATCAGCTGCATCCTTGCAGAGGGTCCTATTTGTGTAAAATGCATGACAGGGCATGCGTTATTGTAGGATAACGGCATGCCTCAGGATGTGAGGCACAAGGAAACACTGAGGGTCTTATGCAACTGAGAAGTGCTGTTACCACAGTTATGAATGCTTTGGAGTGTGCAATTATGATTAATGCTTACTTATACAACGGTTCCAGGGACAGCACTAGATAGGGCAAAAAGGGGAAAAGTTGCAGCCTGCTCAGAAATGACACACTTTCCACATGACAGTGGGTTCACAGCAGTGCACCTGGTCTGTAACAACAGATGAAAGATGGAAAAGTGAACAACACGAACATAATTTTATTTGACAAGTTGTATCTTCTGTACTGGTAAAATGTGTACTTTCGAATAGATTTTGACCCATATTTTTCACACCAGTGAGTCTAATTTGACCCATGTTTTAAAACCTGTAATGTTGTCACTGAATGGTTCCTCTGATTTTTATTTTAAAAACTGCATAATTACGTTCAGAAAGTTAGGTATTTCTGACTTTTGATGTTGTTCTGGAATAACGCACAGTCATGTGATCCCATCTGACCAATTACAGGTCTTGGTTTATCTTACCCATTTTATAATGTTGATCAAAGAGTATCTGGCTGGAGCCACCCCTGCAACAGAGAGCACAAGGGACAGGGGTTACATGGTGTATTGAGGGGACAGGTGATGGATGTACTGATGGAGTTAGATACAGTGGTTGTCATGAGCGGGTATTGGGGGTGTACCGAAGAGTTAATGGCAAGGGGGCACTGCTGGAGCAACAGGGGTGTATTGAGAGGACAGGGGTGTACAAGTACAAAAAGTAATGTTGCAGCAAAGAGCAACTAGAATGATGAGGAGGAGATCGGGAGGTTCAGCTATGGTGAACGTCTACATAGGCTACGTATGTTGTCCTGGGACAGCTAACAGGAGGAAGGATTTTGGTGCCTTTTATTTTTTTATACAGATTTTTCTCGGCCTTCCATCCTTGATCTTGGTGGCATCCCCCCAGCCTTGTCACGGACCCGTGTCGTGGACTTACAGGTTAACCACCACTTACACAGAGCCGTATTAGTGGCTGGCCTGTGATGTAGAGCCATGTGGTGCCTGCCTGCGGGGGATGGTGAGTGAGCCTTATTTTTTTTTTAAATCTTTTTTCTCCCCCGGGGCATGTGCATGTGATGCGCTCATGCATCTGCATGTTGACACACATACCTGCTGTGTCAGCACCCCCCCCCTTCCCTTCTTTGCTGGCCCAGCAAATCATGCCACCTGGCCACCACCAAGTGGCAGGTAGGTGACAGGCCTCAGATTCCCTCCCTCACCTGGTCGACCCCCGAGTGACCCCGATCCGTTCCCGAACCGCCAGCATGGCAGGAAGTAAGGTGCCCAACGCCATTCATGCCACTGGGCCGTCCCGTAATTTTCAGTTTTTTAAAACTTTTAGAGGGATTGGATGAGGTGGCTCAATGGAGATCTCCAGCTTGTTCCATGCGGTAGGACCAGAGAGGGCATACATGACACATGGGGGGGGGAGGGGCAGAGTCAAGGGTAATGTGCAGAAGTGTTTTTTCACCCAGAGAGAGAGAGAGAGAGATTGTTATACCTATGGAACAAAGCCCCAAAGAAAATGGTGCAGGTGGAGGGTCCTGAATATTTTAAACTGAAGCAGGATCAGCTCCTGGTGCAGAATACCAGTGCTGCGTACAGCATTTAATTCATGGGGGGAGTAGGAATTAAATTGGACAGGGGCCCACAGGAACTCTGCTCCACCACCTAACTCAGTTCCACCACCTCTCATCTTTCTCCAGTGACAACTATAGGGGAGTTTGTCCACCTACGAATAACAGTTCAACCCCCTAAAAATCCAGACATAAGATTTCCCCCACCTGAACATTTCCAGCTTGACCGCTGGAGGGAGGGAAGGGGAGGGCCCAGAGGATTCCATTGTTTTGCATAATATTGAATGCTGCAGGTGGTTGGATGGCAGGAGAGAGACAAACATGGTAGAACTTTGGTCTGTTTTCTTCTGGTATTTTGTTCCTGTGTTACCCAGCTGCAGGAGTGTTTGATTTAATGACACGCCAGCAGATCACTGTCACTGCTGAGGCCTTTTATCCCTTGGGTGTATCTAGGCACAAGGCAAGAGCGATGGTAACCTCAGAGGAACAGGTCTCTCGTTACGGTTTGTAGTGATGTAGGATCTTGTGGGATTTACTGTTAACAGCTTCAGGATATAGGGAGGTAGACAATATGCATGGCATGTACACTGGCATCTGCACTGGCAAAGGGCACTGGAAGATGGGCAGGGAGCGGCCGTCTCTTCCTACTGACAGTAAACTAGACCCTGCAGCTGAAGGTATTTCAAGTGCAGAGCAGAAAAGGACACACTTGTTAGTGCTTGTCTGCGGGATGCAGCGATAGGGCTTTGATGTGGAGTCTTAAAGCAGAGTGTCTGAATTCCAGGGCCGTCAGAGGCTTTTGCGTGACATATCAGCCACATCGACTGGGGCATTCAGAAAAGGGATTGTCAACAGTAAGGAATGATTGGCAGGGCTTTCACAGATTCCCTTGTGACTGTGGTTGTTCTCGCATACCATTTTGCATGCACCTTTAACTTCTGCCTCAGAGGGAAGAGTGATACGTGCATAGTATTGAGGGGATGCTAGTCTCAGTCAGTGCCCTTGTAACGTAGATGAAGTATTCTGGGCACTCGACTTTTGTGGGCCTGTCAAGTCAGGACAACATCATCACATGCTTAATTCTCGTAATTACAATAGAACAGAAGCTGGTTGTGATACAGTGCCAGCGTGTTACACGTAATTGTTTGTAGCTAAGCTATATTGGTCCTTCTACAGACAGATAAAATTAGTGATTTGGCTCTTTTATTGGACCAGCAAAATAAATTTCTGTACGCGAATGTTCAGGTGTACACAGAAGCCTTCTTCAGGTGATGGCAGGTGTTTTGTTACTGTTACTTTTTTTCATTATATTATAAAAAACAAAAAACTGCATAACCTATGATGGGCCATGTATTGGCCAGTAAAACTTGTACCTTTGATACAGACTGTTTATCATCAAGCATTTTACAGATGGTAGTACTGTGACTGAGTGCAGACAGACACATCTGCCACTCTGAACATCCAGCACTGACGTGCTGCCTCAGATAACTGCAGAATCTGCCCAGCTGAGAAATGGGATATCAGGACACAGGGACGTTCCTTGCGGCTTTCAAGATGTGCGCTGGGATCATTAACTTCCAACTAGACTACTACCAGATACTGCTAGATTGGTAGAAGGGAGCTAATTTGAACTTCTCCGATGAAAGACAGCAGCTGGCATGGTGCAACACCTCCTGGTATTGTACTGTGTGGACCTTGAACCCATGAACATGTGGCCTGGGGATGGGAGTGCTACTACTGAGCCATGCTGAGTGCTGGCACTAGTCCAAGTCTCACTTACGTGCCTCACTCGCACATAAGTGGCTGTTACGAGTTAAGGTAGTCTTTGGGAACCAGTAAGGGAGTTGTACTCCCTCTCATTTATAAGGTGGTTTTTGGAACCTATTTCTTAAGACTTGGATGTGAATGGCAAAAGCTTTTGGGTTCCACTGAGAACTATAGGACAGGTTTCTTTGGATAGGCTTTGAAGACTTTTGGAGTACATTAATTTAAAAAAATAACTGGAGTATGATTATTCCAGACTGACACGAGTAAATGAACTTGTGCTTTGAGTATTAGGTTTGTCACATGTACTGTACGAGGATTAATCGTCTGTTTTTTTGGGGGGGATTTTAAGTCTGTTTTTAGGAGGCAGTATAGCGTACTGGTTAAGAACACTGAGTTGCAAACCTGGAGACCTGGGTTTGAATCCCATCAGCTCCCACTTGCATACTGTGTGACCCTGAACAAGTCATTTAACTTCCTTGTGCTCCCAGGTCACAGCTGGAAACAAGCTCTGGCTTAATGTGTCTTTCCTGGTTAGACAATTTCCCCTTTCCTTTTTTAATCATAGTGTTTTATAACCTTGCATTGTATGGTCTAGTTATGTCATTTGTTGTTAAGATGAATTTGTGTACTCTGGTGGTGATGTGTTTAAGGTGGTGATGTCCAGGTTTGTTTTCAGTTTTTATATACCAACTCCAACCTGTATTTCATGGTTGAATTTATTTTAACAGAACTTAGTCAAACCAATTGCAAGTTTTGTTATCTGCCCTAGTTGTAAGGTAGTCTTTGGGAACCAGTCATGAGTTGTGCTCTCTCCCTTATTGTAAGGTTGCCTTTGGGAACCAATCATGACTTTTGTTACCCCCATACTAAAGTAGCCTTAGGAAACCAGTCGTGAGTTCTGTTATCCTTCCCCCATTGTAAGGTAGCCTTGGGGAACCATTTGTGAGTTCTGTTATCCTTCCCCCATTGTAAGGCAGCCTTGGGGAACCAGTTATGAGTTCTGTTATCCTTCCCCCTTTGTAAGGTAGTCTCGGGGAGCCAGTTGTGAATTCTGTTATCTTTCCCCCTTTGTAAAGTAGCCTTGGGGAGCCAGTTGTGAGTTCTGTTATCCTTCCCCCATTGTAAGGTAGCGTTAGGGAACCATTCGTGAGTTTTGTTATCCTTCTCCCTTTGTAAGGTAGCCTTGGGGAGCCAGTTGTGAGTTCTGTTATCCTTCCCCCGTGGTAAGGTAGCCTTGGGGAGCCAGTCGTGAGTTCTGTTATCCTTCCCCCGTGGTAAGGTAGCCTTGGGGAGCCAGTCGTGAGTTCTTTTATCCTTCCGCCATTGTAAGGTAGCCTTGGGGAGCTAATCTTGCTTTGTGTCATCCCTCCTTCATTATAGGATAACAATGGCAGCTAATCACTCTCCAGTGAACTTTGCTCATTGAAATGGACTGGATGGCTGTTATACATTATGTCAATAGACCCGAATTTTGTTCCTGAGGAACCTGGACTGCTTGGGAGATGGGATGGGGGGGGGGGGGTAGTTGCTGTTTGTTATGCCCTGATGCTGTTGTGGGCCGGGAGGCTCTCCCCCAATTTGGTCAACGAAGTGGAACTACTAGAGTGATGTATTTCTTTTTGCTTTTCTCATATAAGACCGAACCTTGTGAAGAGTGTGCTAGCCTGGTTGGCTCAAATTGTAGCCCTGATTAACCGAATTTCTGTATAACTAATGAAATTGTGACTGACTTACCCCCTGTAATATGGAAAAATGAACCAATAAAAATTGTATTTACAAAAAAAATGTGAGGGGGCAGGACATAACTCATGAGTGGCAGAGCCCCCCAACGAATGATGAGAAATGGTGTATTTTTAGTCAGATTACTGCGAATACGATTTTTACAACATCAGTTCACTAGTTGTAGTTTTAAACCTGCTGAATGAAGATTGAACCGTTTCTCTGTGATTTCAAATTGGGTCTTTTGTATAAGCTCAAACAAAACCTTACCCCAGTAGCCTGCCTGTCCATTGCTCGTGGTGTCCTGCTCCCTAAACTCTGTTATGGGGTATCTATAATCCATGCGTCTTCCAAAACCAACTTACATAAATGGGGCGCGATGTATAATGATATCTGTTGGTTCGCCGTGTCCCTAAGCTGCCATCCTCATCATTTCACTTTATATGCTAAACTGGGGTGGCTTCCTCCTGCTACCCTGTGTGACCTAGCACTTGGACGGGTAACTTACAACGTCCTGCATAACCAGTCCCTTTTTCACTGTCTAGTCTTCACCACCCTCCAACTGATACCTACCCACTAAGGTCCACTGTTTGTGATGAATTGCCGATACTTAGAACCAGGACATGGCTGGGAGACATTTCCCTCTCTGTTGTTGCCCCAAGGCTATGGAATTCTATACCTGCTAGCCAACGCCAGTGCCAGACTGCTACTACCTTCAAAAAGGGATATTGCAGCTACTTCCTTAAATCTCATATATTCTCTTGTGACTAGAACACTTTTATTTAGTGTGTATTGGTTGCTTATCTTTTATTTTGTGTGTACTGATTGCGTCACCTCCGTCCCTAATGTTAGTCTGCCCATTATAACAAGACTCGCCTTGCAGGAGCTCGCTGGACTGTTTATATTTGTCTTATTTTATTAATAAGTAGATGGCTTGCCCCTCCAGTGCCTTGTAATTTTAACCTTTGCTTATCTATGTAGCGCCTTTGCTATGTAATCTGTTATATATGCTGTTGTCAATGTCGCTTACTGTTGCTGTACTGTAACTTGTTATTGACTGAACCTGACCCTATGTAACCTCCTGGGTCGTGCCTGAAAATAGGCATTCAGTTGTCTAGTGCACCTACCTAAACTAACCAACTAAGCAAACTGCTGGCTTCAGTGCTGCTCTTGGCCATTGTGATGTCATCAGCATTGTGAAAGCTGCTCTTTGATTGGTTCAGTACTCCATCATGTTGAAACTAACATTCATGATATCAGTTATGACAGCATTAACAACAGGTTGTCATGATATCTTGAGGTTAGCTACAAAGGTAGCACTTGTTATTTTGTCCTTTTATCTCCACTGGTGTTGTATAAATCAAGGATATGCAAGGGGACCTGCATGATACGTGATTTATGGACACGAGTGCTGTTTGGCATGGGGTAACCTCACAAGTGGTGTAAGGTGTCCAAGGGCAAACAGTGCCAGGGTTCATAAATCATATATCACACAAGGGCCCCCTCGTATATTCCATTTATGCAATAGTAACATAGTATTTGACAGCAGATAAGGACCGCTAGACCAACTCAGTCTGCCCGTATTCCCAGCCTGCATCAGTGGTCAGTCGGGAAGGACCTTGAGTCTGTATGTTTTTGGGTGTGGGTTGAACAAACCTCTGGTAAAAAAAAAAAAAAAAAAAAATTAAACTGTTAAAAAGACTAACTCTGTATGGTAGCGGGAATAATGGGTTAAAATACTGTTTAAGATGACTTAGTGGCAGGTTGGGGCGGCTGAGGGGTGGGCGGGCAACCTATGCAGTGGAAGAAAGTAAAGGAAAAAGAAGGATAAGTAGTGCCGGCTGGCTGCATTACATAGATAGTGTTAGCAGATAAGGGCCTATGGCCCACCCAGTCTGCCCATTTGAGCTTGTAAGTTCAGTTTATGTTTTCCTAGAAGTCTGTTGCTCCTTACCCCTGACCTCCAGAATTCCTTTATGTCTATCCCATGCATTCTTAAATCCCGTGATTGTTTCAGCCCCCACCACTTCCTCTGGCAGGGTGTTCCACTTGTCCACCACCCGTTCTGTGAAGAAATTCTTCCTCATGTTTCCTCTGAATCGTCCTCCCTCCAACTTAATCCCATGCCCTCTAGTCCTGGAACATCTTTTTTGCTTAAAAATAGTGTATTCCTGCACCATGTTCCTCCCTGTGAGATACTTGTATGTCTCTATCATATCCCCTCTCTGTCTCCTCTCCTTCAGGGAGTACATGTTCAGTTCCTTCAACCTGTCTTCATAGGACTTGTGATGCAATCCATGCACCATCTTTGTTGCCCTCCTCTGAACCTTCTCTACCCTGTCTATGTCCTTACGTAGGTAAGGTCTCCAGAACTGTACACTGTACTCCAGGTGGGGCCTCACTAGTGTCTTGTATAGTTAATTATGACCTCCCTTTTCCTGCTGGTGATGCCCCTGCCTATGCATCCCAGCATCCTATTTGCTTTACCTGCTGCCTTGTCACACTGTTCCTTACCTTGAAGTCATCAGAGATGATAACTCCAAGATCCCTTTCCTGCTTGGTGCATGCTATATCCTCACCCCCCAACTGATATATTGTGCCAGGGTTTTTGTGCCCCATATGCATTATCTTGCACTTCTTTGCATTGAATTTCAACTGCCAAACCCCTGACCATTCTTCAAGTTTCTGCAGGTCCCTTCTCATTCTGTCTACACCCTCTGGTGTGTCTACTCTGTTACAGAGCTTTGTGTCATCAGCTAACAGTGAAATTCTGCCTTCTAGGTCCCAGCAATGTCACTGATGAAGATGTTGAATAGGACCGTCCCAGCACTGATTCCTGTGGTACCCCACTGGTCACTCTTCCCTCTGTGGAGTGACAGCCATTTACCACCACCTCTGTGTCCTGCCACCCAGCCAGTTACCTACCCACCACACTACTGTCCTGCCCACACCCATATTCCCTAGTTTGTGTAATAGTCTTCTATGTGACACAGTGTCAAAGGCCTTGCTGAAGTCCAGATAGGCCATGTCCACTGCCCTCCCTGATCCACCTCCCTAGTCACCCAGTCAAAAATTCAACGAGGTTCCGATGAGGACTGGAAGAAAGATGTCTCTTTGCAGATGACACAAAGATCTGCAACAGAGTTGATGCACAAGGTGGGGTGGAAAGGATGAAAAGGGACTTGGCAAGGTTAGAAGAATGGTCAAATGTATGGCAGCTAAGATTCAATGCTAGAAGTGCAAGGTAATGCCTGGGAAACAAAAACCAGGGAAGAGTACACAATGGGGGTGAGATACTAACAACAAAATGGAAAGGGACCTGGGGTAGTCATATCAGATGACCTAAAGGTGGGCAAGCAATGTGAGAGGGCAGCAATGAGGGCTGGGGATATTGGGATGCATAGGAGAGGCATCACCAGTAGAAAACAGGAAGTTATTATCCTCTGTACAGACAGCTGGTCAGACCCCATCTGGAGTACTGCGGCAGTTCTGGAGACCCAGTCTTCGCAAAGACATAGACAGGATGGAAGCTGTCCAGAGGAGGGCACTAAAATGGTGCAGGGTCTGCACCGGGAGACATATGAAGAGAGACTAAAGAAGCTTAATATGTATAGCCTCGAGGAAAGGAGGGAGGGGAGACATGATAGAAACTAAGTACCTCAAGGAATCAACAAAGTCCAAGAGGGTAGCATCTTTCAAAAAAGAGATGTGCAAGAACAAGGGGGCACATTTGAAGATAGAGGGGGGCGGCTCAGAGGTAATTTAAGGAAGTATTTTTCACAGAGAGGGTTGTGGATACATGGAACGGCCTTCCGGAGGAGGTCGTGGAGTCAAAAACAGTGGTGGAATTCAAGCATGCATGGGACAGTCATAAGGCAATTCTAGGGGATGGGGGTAGGAAAAAGTAGGCTGCTGGTTAACTAGGATCTGCAGCTTATCCAGTAGGCAGGGAAATGGGCAGACTGGGTGGGTCAAGCGGTCCTTATCTGCTGTCAAATTCTATGTTTCTATGTACGTTAGGTTGGTCTGACATGACCTCCCCCTGGTGAAACCATGCTGCCTTGGGTCCTGTAGTCCACTGACAACCAGATGTTCCACCAATCTCTCCTTCAGTAGTGCTTCCATGATCTTCCCCACTACCGAGGTGAGGCTGACTGGTCTGTAGTTCCCTGCTTCCTCTTTGTTCCCGCTTTTGTATAATGGGACTACATCTGCTGTCCTCCAGTCTTTGGGTACCTCCTTGTTTCCAGTGATTGGCTAAACAGGATAGCCAGAGGTTCAGCCACCACCTCTCTTAGTTCTTTAAGGACCCTGGGGTGCACCCCATCTGGCCCCATTGCTTTATCAACTCTTATTACTTCCAGTTCCTTCAGGACCCTTTCTCGTGTAAAGGGACTTGTGTCCATTTCTGCACCATTCTTACCCCTTGCGTTGTGGTGGTAATGGCGGAATGTGTGACATAGTAACTGTGAACATAAATGTGAGAGTCTCTGTTTATCCACACAGTTACTCAGGTAGTGTTGTAAACATGATTTATCTTCACTTAGAATGTTTAGTGGCTAAAATAGATAATTTATCTGTAAGGTTTGATTCTCCCCTAAATTGTTTAATTTATAAAATAAATAGATAACTCTGCAAATGGCTGCAGATCTAGACTTCAGACTGGACCAGTCTTATACATACTTAGTAACACATTAACAGTAATTTATGGTCAGAAGGGACTATAGGTCCCTCAAGTCACAACCCTCACCCATAAACGGGGGTTGACCAGTATAGGGTACCCAGTGACATCCTTCGTAAACAGAAATTTGTGCAGGCTTATCTTGAAGGCCTGTGATGTCTTCACATCCCCACTGCTGAAGAAGCAGAGTGCCTTGAAGCAGGGGGGATTGTGTCATTCTGTTATACCATAATAAATTTGTTACCTTTTGGAAATTGCTGAGTGCTATTTTTTTTGTGATTTGCGCAGTCTTCTGCCTGTTGTTCAGCAGCTCCCCTCAACAGTGGTAGCTTGTGGCTTTTTGTGTTCCTCACAAGGGTCAGCTGAGCTTCATATGTGATTGGTAATCAGATGTTAAATGGATGTTCCTGTTTCCTGCAAAAAGAAATCTCAGTTGGCTTTGCCAGGACTCAACTATAATAACTTTCTCAAAGATTGGAAGTTCAAGGACATAGTGGAACCGTCTCGGAAACACCGCAGACAAATCTTGCAACAGTCCCTTGGCTCTGACCCCCAAGCAGTGCTGAGAGGAGTCCCGGGGGGGCCTTCCATGCCAACGCACATCAAAGTGCAACAGTTCTGTGGCTGCAACCTCCTACAGCTATGCTGAGAAGAGGTCCGGAGGTCTTCTGCACCACTGCAGATCTGAGAACTCTGGTGTGCATAAGTGGACAGGGTTGGCATGCACGTAGCAAGCACTGACATTCATACTGACAGTTTGCCCTGGTGCAGCACTTTTGCAGCGCTTCCTGATTAATACCCATACGAGCTGGTGGCATGGGGACATCGGAGTGTTGTGTGGGTTTTGTACAGATGTTGGTTGGGGGGAGCCGAGACAGCCATGGGATCATTTAGGAAAACAGATGCATACGTGGGAACAGGGCTGAAGGGGTTCACGTGGATCACTTGGGACAGGAACTATGCTAACTACTACCAGGGAGACCCATGAGGGATAGCACAAGAAGATATGGCAGCAGATAAGAAGCATCCATAAGGTCTGGGTTGGAGGAGGGGGGATGTATTCCTCCAACATACCAGCCCATGCATGAATGCGAATTGTACTGCACCATGTGCATACATGCATGGGCTGGAATTTTGCGTTGTTACGGTATGCAAACCATATTTGTGCGTAGTAACATCTGGGTGCCTTAATTTAAATATTGGGATCTGTGCCAATACCCACTTCTCAGTCCAAAAATTATTTGCATTGGTGCAGTGGGTTGCTCATTTTGCCCTGTTTTCCACTGTAAAAAATCGTGACTAAAATGAAGGCACTCCAGTCTTCATTACTGAAGACATTGTGTGTGGAAATATGCTCTTGGCCCCCTCAGCCTCCATCTGTTCCTGTGGCTTTTCTTGACCTGGAATAACAATCCTCTGCTTATGTTATCAGAATAATTTCCATGGCAACAGGCTATGATGTTGTACACTGAGGGTGATGACTTCAGGGCCGGTATAAGCTATATGAACAGAAATCTGTGGTAAAAAGATGTGTTTTTTTTTTTTTAACTCTTTCTTTTGCCCTTACTCCACTTCTAGTCCCTCTCTCAGCACTGCACAGCTACACCTACTTGAGAGGTCCGAGGTGTCTGCTCCTTAAGGTGCTACTCGCTCCGCTTTCCTCTAGAGCCCCCGGATAACCCACCGGGCAGGGTGGAGGAGGCCTCCCCTTACCTCCCCGAACATCATGGGAGCGCGCACTGGTGGAGTCTGCCCTCGGATCCTCCTGTAGGCGTAGTGCTGGTGGCTCTTCGCCTGGACTGGGAGCAGGGCACATTTTCCTTGTTCTGGTCTCCTCCCCTCAGGCGTCAGCACTCGAGGGGAACCAGTGAGATGGAGGCACCCTGAGACATACCTCCACTCAGATCCCCTGCTGATGCCAGCCCCTCCTCTACTGTCTGATCCCCGACCGCACTGGCACCACCCGTGGTCACCCAGGTGGTGGCAGTATCGCGGCGAGGGATACAGCCTTCCCCTTCCGGAAAAAGGAGAGCAGTCCGTCGGGTGCTCGATCCTTCTCCCCCGACCAGCCCTGTAGCAACCCTGGCTTGCAACAGAACTGGTTGCTAGGCGTCATGAGCGGTAGCGCTATCCGCGCCAGGGCCAGCAAAAGATATGGTTTTAATAAAAATTCCCTCAGTAATAACAAGCAAAAGGTCTGGGCATTTAAATTATTGGGGAATTTTGTTTAACTGAATTCTGGCTGATGCCAACTTTGGAATGATTTGCTGGAAAGGGGGAAATCTCTTTAACTGCTTGATTTCTTGGTAAATGAATCAGTACTGCCCTGATCATCCCACAAACCTCCCTGAACTTATGTTTAGGTGCCTTGTTTGGCTTCTTCCTCTGATGGTGGTACAGACGAGATATTCAGCAGTCGAAGGGTAAAAGAGGCAGGTCTGACCTGCTGAAGGGGTCCTTACCCTGGAACTATGTGCTGAGTTGGCAGTTTGGGTGTCTGTTCTGTTTGCCTGTGGCTGTCTGACTGCGATCTTTTTAGTGCAGTCTGTCTTGGCTCTTGTGTACACACACACACGCACACACACATACACAATTTGCTGTAGAACATGATCTCTTTCACTCATATTGTAGTAATAACTGCTATTTGTGGTTTTTGGTTTGTAATCAAGAATTTGGTTTAAGGAAAAGAAAAATGTTCCCACTCCTTACTGTGTGATACATATTCTGTGGCTTGGCGTACCCAAGGAGCTGTTGTGTGCTTTGTTGCATCTCCGACTACCCAAGACTATGTTTGAGGCTTTCTCTGTGGCTTGGACTACCCTAGGGGTCTGTTTGGTGTGTTCTGTGTGGCTTACAGTAATGTAGGAGCCATGTTTAAACTCTCTCTCTGGAGTCAGAGTACCCCACGGGCTATATTTGGTGCCTTCCTTGTGGCTTGAAGTGAAGTATCCCAGGGGTTCACTTAAGATCACTTGTAATGCTCTCCCTGTGGCTTGAAGTACCCTGGGAGGGGTCACATTTAGTGCTGTTCCTGTGGTTCGCAGTGCCTCAGGGGCCACATGTCATGCTCTACTTGTGGCTCCAAGTTAAATATTACAGGGGTCAGAGATGGAGTTCTCCCTGTTGCTTGAGGTACCCCAGGGGCCTGTTTGGTGTCTTCCCTGCGGTTTAGTGTACCCAAGTGTCACGTTTAAACTTTCTTTAGTTAAGAGTACCCGAAGGACCACATTAGGATTGCTCCTTGTGATTTAAAGTTAAGCATGCTTGGGGCCACATATTGCGCTCTTCCTGTGTCTCGAAATTAAGTACCAGAGGGGCCATGTTCCATGCTCCCTTGTTGCTAGAAGTACCCCAGGGACCAAATTCTGTGCTTTCCCTGTGGCTAGAAGTACCCCACTGACCAAGTTGTGTGCTCCCCTGTGGGTTGAATTACACCAGGGGGGCCATAGCTTATTCCATGGACCATGTTAGGTGCTCTCCCCATGGCTTGAAGTACCCTAGGGACCGTGTTTGATGCCCTCCCTTTGGCTTGAAGTACCTAGAGTCTTGCAGAAGTGTTAGTCAAATACACAAGTCCTCTTATGGTGAAGATGGCCAGAGGAGACTAAGAATAATGTTTATTTGGCTCACAGTAAAAGGTGAGGGTCTCACTTGTGTCTCCCGTAGACATGTGATTGCGGACTCATGAAGTGCTGTGGCTGACCCTAAAAAACATTGTCCTGGAGACAGGTGGTGTCTGCAGATTGCTGTGGCCTGAAGATTGGGGGTGGTGGTGGTAACAAGAACATCCTCAGAGGATGTCACCTAGAAAAGTGAATCTGCAGAGCCCTCCATTGACATTTACCTTGATAACCCAGTGAAAAGTCACTGAAGAAGCTCATTTGAGCTGTCTGGACTGCACGTATGGCTAGCACTTCAGTTAACTCCAGTTTGGAAGTACGGATTTACAGAAATAAGGTAAAAACTTCTAAAATAAAGGGGACAGTAAATGTTAGACTTCTAAAAGGAAAAAAAAACCCAAAAGGTCAATTAGGCAACATCCAGTTTTGAAGGCATAGAAGTGAACAATGAGTTTTTCTGAAAGAAGCGGTATTTTTGCAGTCTGTGTATTAACTTCCAAAGATTCATCTCTCTCAGAAGACTGACTTCCAAAATTTGGGACCTAGAAAGAATTTAGACTTCCAAAAAACTAAAGTGACTTCCAAATTTGGACTTGTGGACGTTTTTGACTTCCAGCACTCCCCCACACAAATGAACAAACTCCTGATCACAAACTGGCAAATGTATAGTGGTGGGGGGACAAGATGAGCTGGAGGCCTAGGGGTGTGAGGTTACAGGGTGGGGGAAAGGGGAGGTTACAGTGAATGAACAGCAGGCGGTTCACAGCCTTTTATAAACTTACAGAAGTGGGATCAGCAGCGCTGCTTTGCCCTTTGCAAACACTGAAATCGGCATAGCAAATTGATGTTTGCGGACAGCTGAATCAGTCATTCCCCCCTCCCCAGTGCAGTTATTTCCAAGAATTTTTAGAAGATGGTCCATGGAGGCAATCTCCTGACATAAATCTGACAGCGATATATTTGAAGCTGGGAGAGTCCAGGGCATAATGCTTTACTGTCCTGCGTTACATAGTGATACTGAGCAATTTTCCACTTAGAACTCCAGGGGTGAAATGAAGGGGTTCCACCAAGCTGCAGCAACAGAAATCCCGATGACATCCCTCGCTTCGACGCAGTCTCGCCAACACTGACAAGATCTCATTGCTACACTTGATTGGCGCCAATGTGGAGGGGGCTGTAACTCTAACCCCTTTCTTAAATATCTAACTCCGTGTCGCACAGACAGCGGAGTTAGTGGCATTCTCCCCCATCGAGGTGAAATATCCATCAAAGAAAAATTCTTGTCGATGCAAAGTCCGTCGATGTTGGGGTTTTGATGTCGGGGATTCGATGTCCCTGCATCAATGTAACAACGGTATACAAAATGAAGGCCATCCTTTCTGATGTGGGGCAGTTGAGAAGCATGAACAGAATGGTTCTGAGTGTTAAAATAAAGGCCATCCCTCTTAATATGGGGCAGTTGAAAAATACAGAGAGACGAGAGGTGTTTTTTTTTCCCTCAAATATTATTTCTAGGGACACGGATATGTTGTTCATCCACACTGTCTGGCAGGTATCCTTGCCACTTTAAATCTTGCCGGAAGGTCTTCAAGCTGGCTCCTCCCACCCACCCGGGTGGTAAAACTCTCGGCTCCGCCCCATGACGCCAGATCTTCCTTACCGCTTGGAAGCTCAGGTTCCCTCCTTAACGCTCTGCGTATAAGACTGGTTCCTAATTCTTCGAATTTTCGAAATTAAAAGTTTTTGCTAAAAGACTTGGTCTTCTCTCCCTACAGCTACGATGGACAATCGACTACCGGTTTCGGAGATGCCTTTGTGGGCAGAAGATGTCCGGACGGATCCGCATCCACGTCGTCTACTGTCTAGAGCCTGGAGCACGGCAGCGCGGCCTGCGACCTGTGCTCTTCCTTTTTGACCTCGTCCTCGAAGACCGTGCTGCCTGTTTTACAACTGGGCGTCCGAAGCGATTTCCTCGGTGAAGTCAAAAGAGGTCGCGTCGGCGGTGTCCAGCGGCGGGCTCGGGCGTGATCAGCTCAAGCAGATGATCGCCCTCAAAGAGGAGGCGGCGGCCGCTTCTACCTCGGCTGCGGCATTTGTCCCGCTCTCTCTCGGTGCCTCTTATTCAGCTTCTTTTAAGGAGCTTTGTCTGACCCTCTCTACTAAAGGTGAGGGACCAACTTCTTCTGGACCGTTTTCTCGGTCCAAAAAGAGAGACAAGGGTAAGTCTCACCGTCGACGCTCTTGGGAGCGGGAAAGATCCCTCTTCCCGAGTTGTCGGCCGTCGACTTCGGTCGACTGCTCGGCTTCGGCCACTGGTCTCACGGTGTCCCCGTCAGGCCAGTTGACCGAGACTCCCGTTGACGCGGTTGAGATTTTTCTCGACCCTTTGGACGGGTTGTCGGCAGGAGAAGCTGAGAATCCCCTCTCCCCGGTTCCCCCGGTGGGAGTTGAGGACCCCGTTGGCTCGTCTGTGCCTCCGGTTCCGGAGCCTTGGTTGAATCTTCGAACCGAGGAGTGCCAGTTCCCCGACACCTCCCTGCGTCCTCGGGAAAGCGAGGTTCTCGATCTCGGACTTCTTTGCAGTCCAGCCGATCCCGCCGTCATAAGCGGTCTCGGTCTCAACACCAGCGACAGCGGCCCGCCACTCGTCTCTCTTCCTCAGACGAGGAGGCTTCGCAAGTTGCGGCCAAAGATATGAGGAACTCATGGCAACAGTCTTCTGACGGGAATAAGCCGATGCCGCTGCCTTCCTCGCCATTAGGTTGCTGTTACCTGAGCGGCTAAACAACTTGTTTTATCCGGAGAGCTCTGTTCCTGTACGGTTGTTCGCCAAAACCAGCTGCCCCACCGATTCCGGTGGAACCTCCGCCTCCAGAGCCGTTAGTTGGGGCTCCAACCAAAAATTCTCGGTCGGCTCAGGGACTGCCCCATAGGCTGTCTGTCACCCTCACTCCCGATCGACCTCGGCAGGTGGAGGGTGGCTCAGGCCCGAGGCAGCTCTTTGAGGACTCTTCCAAGTCCGAGGACGATTCCTCCCTTTTCTCCAAGTGAATGGACTTGGAGTCCTCAGGAGGACAGTCGGTGGACGATAGCCCTTCGTCCTTCCTAGGATTGCTTCGGCTCATCTCGGAGTCCACCGGGATGAAGCTCGAACCCGTTTGTAAATGGGCCAGGTATCCCGTCACGGAGATTCTGGACCGAGGGGATCCCCCTACGGAGGCCTTTCCGGTGGCTGAGGCCATAGTGGGCCCGGCCTTGGAGCTCTGGCAGTGCCCTGCTTCCTGCCCTGCGCCTTCGGCCAGAATGGCTAGGAAGTATGCGGTCCCTACGGTTCCTTGTCCGGTTTTGGAACACCCCTCGGCCGAGGGTTGTTACTGACAGGCTTCCCGCGTGCGGAACGCTAGGATGTGGACAAACCTCCCGACAAGGAGTCCAAGAAATTGGACCATGCCGGGCTTAAAAGTCTACGCTATGCCCTCCCTTGGCCTTCGCCAGGCCAGTTCGGCCGTCCTCATGGCACATTTCTCCCATGCCCTGTTGGGCTCCCTGGATGAGGTCATCCCTCATCTTCCCGCGGATCTGCAGACCGCGGTCAGGCAGGTGCGGGAAAAGGGCAGGGCAGTGGCCAAACAGCAGCTCCAGACTGCTTTAGACATTGGGGACTCATGTGCCAGGTCTGTGGCGGCCGCAGTGGCTATGCGTCGTCGGGCTTGGCTGAGGATATCCAACTTCACTACAGATACCCAGCACAAGTTGGCGGATGTTCCCTTTTTGGGGACCGACCTCTTCGGCCCTGGGGTGGAAGGTCACCTGCAGAGGATCGAGAAGTCCAATGCTACCTTGGACTCTGTCTCTTCTGCTCAGAAGGACAAAGGCCGCAAACCACAGCCTAAGCCCTTTCGTCCTTCTGTGCCTGTGGCGCGTCCGGCCCAGCAACGTCAGGGCCAGCAGGCTCGGGCTTGGCATCCCAAACCCAGCCGGGCTTCCAACAGGAAGCAGGAGGTAAAGGCCCAGGAGGTCCCTCGCCGGTCCCTCCTCCAAGCCTGCCCAGTGACGGGCTGAGGGGTGTCGCCCCCAACCCCGTCACCTCACCCCAGGTTCCCCCCGTGGGGGGACAGCTCCGGCACTTCCTTTCCACCTGGTCCGTTATTACCATGGACAGGTGGGTGCTGGAGGTGGTGGGAAAAGGCCTGCCTCTAGAATTCGAGCAGGCCCCGCCCTTCAGAGCCGTCGCACCTCGGGGGGCCTCGGGGTCCGCAGCCTCACTGTCGGCTCGCGGGCCGACATCGCTCTCCTCCTCCAAAAGGAGGTGATCAAGGAGGTGGCGGACCCTCCCTCAGACCCGGGGTTTGTGTCCAGGCACTTCCTGGTTCCAACGGACGGGGCTGGCGCCCATTCTCAATTCCACACGACCTGAACAAGTTCCTAAGGTCTCAACCTTCAGGATGGTCACTCTGGCTCAGATAATACCATCCCTGGAACACGGCGTGGTTCTGCTCTCTGGACCTGCAGGACGCGTTCTTTCACGTCCCTATCCGTCCGTCACATCGGAGATTCCTTCGCTTTCGAGCGGAGGGATCCCTTTTCGAGTTCCGAGCCATGCCCTTCGGCCTGTCTCCAGCTCCCAGGGTCTTCACCAAATGCATAGCAGTGGTGACAGCTTTCCTGCGGCGCCGAGGGGTCCGGGTGTACCCTTACCTGGACGATTGGCTGATAGCAGCCCCCTCCAGACAGGAGGTGGAGCGGTCCAGAGATCTGGCCCTCCAGGTTTGCTCTCAAATCAGCCTTCTCATCAACGAGGCCAAGTCGGAACTCGAGCCGAAGCAGGTGATTCTGTTCATCGGGGCAGAGCTCGACTCCCTTCGAGCCAGAGCACGGCTCCCGGTGGACAGGGCCGAGGTTCTTACCTCCTTTGCCCAGTCATTTCTGGTTGGGCACCGCGCCTGCCTGGGACTTCCCGCGCCTCCTGTCTCATGGCGCCTGTACCAGCGTGGTCCGTCGGCACGCTGCCACGCGCCCCTTCAGTGGGGACTGGCCAGCCAGTGGTCACAACGCCAGATCCATTGGACCAGCTAGTGACAGTGACCCAGGGATGTGGAACGCCTCCGTGGTGGACCGTTCCAGCTCATCTGCAGGAGGGCATCCCATTTGTCCGCCCGGGCGACGGTCTCTTTATCGACCGATGCCTCTCTGATGGGTTGGGGTGCCCATCTGGGGAACACGGGCGCGGCCTCTGGTCCCCATGGGAGTCCCGATGCCACATCAACCTGCTTGGAGCTCCCAGTGGTCCCTAGCTCTCACTGCCTTTGCTCGTTTCTCCAGGGTCAAGTGGTCCGAGTCCAGACGGACAATACCACGACCATGTACTACCTAAACCGCCAGGGCGGGACGCGCTCCATGCTTCTATGCAAGGAAGCTGTCCACATTTGGTCACTCGTGCGCAGCTTGGAGGCGGATCTCCTAGCCATTCATGTGGCAGGAGCCTCCAACACCCTGGCCGATGCCCTGAGCCGGATAGGGGCTGCATCCCACGAGTGGTCTCTCCTGCCAGAGGTGGTACAAGATCTGTTCTCCCATTGGGGCACACCTCAGGTGGACCTGTTTGCCTCCATGGAGAACGCAGCTGAGGCGGTTCCATGCCCGCCCCCCTCAGCAGGGCTCGCTGCAGGGGGATGCCTTCTCGAGGCCGTGGACCCCGGGCCTCTTCTACGCCTTCCCCCCATTTCCCTTGATACACAAGGTGCTTCTCAAAGCAAGGAGGGACAAGGCGCAGGTGATTCTGATAGCCCCAGACTGGCCCCGCCAGTTCTGGTACCCAGATCTCCTCAGCCTCAGCTCCAGGCTCCCGAGGCAGCTTCCAGCTCGCCCGGACCTGCTCTCAGTCAATCAGGGGAAGGTTTTCCATCTGGACCTTCAATCCCTGCACCTGACGGCCTGGTTCCTGAGCGGCTAGAGTTCCAGGTCTTGGGTCTTTCCGACGAGGTCCTCAGTGTAGTTGAGGTGTCCCGTAAGGAGTCGACCAGGAAATGCTATGCCTTCAAATGGAAGAGATTTTCCATTTGGTGTCAGGGCAAGGGCTTGGACCCTTCCTCCTGTCCTTTGGCAAGCATCTTGGACTATTTATGGTCCCTTTCTCGTCAAGGGCTTAGGTCGACGACCCTAAGGGTGCACCTGGCAGCCATCTCTGCTTACCGGGCGCGGGCCGGGAGCAGTCGGTGGCGCAGGAGAAGGTGGTCTGGCGCTTTTTCAAAGGCCTTGATCACATTTCTCCTCCGGTGCGAGAACCTCCACCTCCGTGGGATTTACTGCTGGTACTGGCAAAGCTCATGGGCAAGCCATTCGAACCAATGCACAGGTGTGAACTCTCTCACCTGTCGTGGAAGACCGCCTTCTTGGTGGCTATCACGTCAGCCAGAAGGATGGGAGAACTCCAGGCGCTCTGCATCGAGTCTCCTTACCTGGTCTTCCACAGGGACAAGGTTGTCCTGCGCCCCCACCCGAAATTCCTTCCGAAGGTGGTGTCGGAGTTTCACCTTAACCAGGTGTTGACTCTGCTGGTGTTTTACCCCAATCACACCTCGGAGGCCGAATACAGGCTCCATACTTTGGACCCTAGAAGGGCGCTCGCTTATTATAAGGAGCGCATGGCTGAAATTCGGGGAGAGGTTCGCCAGCTGTTTGTCACCTACGCTGAAGCCGCACCTGGCAGACCTGCAGCCATGTGGACGATAAGCAGGTGGGTCATCTCCTGCACAGATCTCTGCTATAAGTTGGCGGGCATGGAGCCTCCCAGAGGGATAAGAGCTCATTCTACCTGCCATACTGCTGCATCGGTGGCTGCTTCCAGGGACGTCGCTATCCAGGATATCTGCAGGGCTGCTACCTGGAAGTCAGCACACACCTTCATTACCTATTACCACATCGACCTTGAGTCACACCGGGATGCTGGTTTTGGGCCTTGGTTCTCAGTCTCTATTCCTAGAGTAGGGGTGTAGCCTTGCCTCCTCCTCCCGGAGAACTGCTAGGAGTCTGCCAGACAGTGTGGATGAACAACATTTCCATGTCCCTAGAATACAGGTTACTCACCTGTAACAGGAGTTCTAGGAATGGTATATTGTTCATCCACCACATTCCTACGACCTCCCGGCCCGCCATACCTGAGCTTCCAGTGGGCCAGATCTGGCGTCATGGGGCGGAGCCGAGTTTTACCACCGGGTGGGTGGAGGAGCCAGCTTGAAGACCTTCCGGCAAGATTTAAAGCGGCAAGGATACCTGCCAGACAGTGTGGATGAACAACATATACCATTCCTAGAACTCCTGTTACAGGTGAGTAACCTGTATTTATGTTACTAACATACTAACATACTAAAATGCCAGCAGAATAGGCCTAACGGTCTTTCGTGTCTGCTCGTTTGGTCAGCCCCCACCCTGGGTGCTGACCTTGCTGTCCCCCTCGCCTTCTCTGGCTTCTCCCTTCCCAGTTCCAGATATTCTTGCTGCATTGGATTTTACTTCCAGAACCCTTCCCCTGTACCTGTCCCACCCCCTCTTGAACTCCTCCACTGTCTCTGCCTCCACCAGCCCCCTAGGCAGTGCATTCCATGGCTCCACCACCCTCTCAGTGAAGTAGCACCTCCTCCTTTCTCCCTGAATCTTCCCCTCCAGCTTCCAGCCATGCCCTCTGTGCCCCTTCCTCCTTCCTTCAAGCCCCGACTGTTCCTCCCCATTTACCCTCTTCATGTACCTAAGACCTCTATCATGTCCCCTGTCCTTCTCTTTTCCAATGTGTACATATTTAGCTCTTGAGCCCTCCTCTTAGGTCCTGTCCCCAAGCCCCAAATCATTTTGGTTGCCCTCCTCTGGACCCTCTCCAGGAGGTTAATGTCCCGCTTTAAGTGTGGCCTCCAAACTGCACGCAATACTCAAGGTGCGGCCTCACCCAAGCAGTTATACAGAGGAGTATCACTTCCTCCTTCTGGAGGTGATCCCCCTAGCGATACATCCCAGCATCCTGTTGGCCTTGGCTGCTGCCCTCCTACAAGTCTCAGAGTTGTTCATCTTGACATCCACCACCACCCCCAGGTCCCTCTCAGCCATCGAGACTTGTAGCATTCCACCCCCCAGGGTGTACACTTGACCTGGGTTTCTGGCCCCCAGGTGGAGTACCTTGCATTTCCCTGCATTGAACCTCAGCTTCCACTTCCTAGACCATCTTTCCAGAGCCTCCAGGTCCTCCTGTAGGGCCACCCTCCCCTCCTCCCCATCCACCACCGCCCCCAGTTTCGAGTCATCTGCAAAGAGACTCATCTTACTCCTGATTCCTGTCCTTATGTCCGATACGTAGGCGTTGAACAGAAGGGGCCCAGGACTGATCCTGTGGGACCCCACTAATGACCCTCCTTGGGGATGAGACTATCCCAACTACGACCCTCTGGGTCCAGTCCTGGAGCCAATTGCCTATCCATCTGATCATCTGGTTCCCACCCCCATTTCTCCCAGCTTATCCAACAGGCCCACGTGAGGAACAGAGTCAAATGCCTTGCTGAAGTCTAGAAAGAGGACATCCACTGGTCTACCCAGGTCCAAGGCACTTGTCACCCAGTCATAGAACTCCACCAGGTTTGTCTGACACAATTTCCCCGGGATGAATCCATGCTGTCTATCGTCCAGGCACCCTGACTTATCCAGGTCCCCCCCTAGCCTCTCCTTGACAATGCCCTCCATTACCTTGCCCACCACCGAGGTCAGGCTGACAGGCCCGTAGTTCCCTGCCACCTCCCTTGAACAGAAGGGGCCCAAGGACTGATCCCTGTGGGACCCCATTAATGAAAATATGTCCTCTGCATCGGCCGGGAATCGAACCCGGGTCAACTGCTTGGGAAGCAGCTATGCTCACCACTATACCACTAGTGCCCCACAATGTTCATTCAAGACCACAAGCTAGGACTCCAGCTACCTCCAAGCAAGCTGCCCTCTCTACCTGAAACCCTGCTGCAACTTACTCCTGGTCTCCACACCCATCTGTGACACACTCCAGATTACCCACTGGAGCCGGGTACACTTTCAGCCACTTTGGCATGTCTTCCCTGCAGTCATCTGGTTCCTCTGGGGTGGGGGTGAAGATGTGGGTCTCCGAAGAGAGTTGCAGCAAGTCAGAGTGGGCTGATGGTGGAGATTCTTCTGCCTGGTGCTGTGTGCTGAACTTTCTCAGTCCCCACCCACCCACCCACCTGGAGCACGCATCAGGATTGGCTGCCGGTGAGGCCTGATGCAGCCAACCAGTGAGTGAGCTCCAACAGTCCCACCTTTTAGTCATGTATCCACTGCACCACCATATGTGGTCACCAGGGGGCAGTAGAGCAGCAGGACGCAAAACCTTCCCTCCCCAGAGGAGGAGGAAAGCATCCCATAGGATGCTCTCCTCCCCCACCCAGCCAGCCATGTGATGGCCCAGGCTCATTCCTGAACCCGGGTCGTTGGCATCATGAGCAGTAGATCTCCCGCTGCATTGGCAGGCCAGCGGACAGAGAGGTTCTGATGGGTAAAATGAGGGCTGTCCCTCCTAATGTTGGGCAGTTAACAATGAAGATAGAAGGGTTCTGAGTGGTTTGAGAGTTGTCCTAAGTGTGAGACAGTTACGAGGTTTGGTATGGGGTGCACCCCCTAACATGGGACAGTTGGACATAGCATGCCAGGCTCTCTGTTGATGAGTCACTGCAGGTGAGGGCTGTGGTGGAGCCACCTGATGCTTCTGCCACAGTCTCATTTTTCTAGGTATGGACAGTACTGTAGCCTGAAGAGGGAGTCGTTTAGACAAAGACAGAGCAGGGAAAACTTCAGGTCGTTAATCACCAGCTGATTCTTGAGGAAGAATGTGGAAAACCCTTAGGAGTATAGGAGGTTTCTACATCCCACTGGTTTCATTAATTGTCTGAAATAAAATGCTGGGTTCCCACTGAGTTTGAATAAGGATAAAGGCAATTTTTTGTGTATCTGTTTTATTGTAACAAATAGCAACTTTTGCAGACATTGACATTATATTACGGTGTAATGATGCAGAGTAAGTACGTTCTCAGTCAGCAGTGAAACATGGTTACGATGGATACGGAAAGGACTAGACTTAGACACAATTAAGCCATTCTTAAAACTGAGTAGCATTTTCCAGAATGTTGAACAGCCTATGATAATCCTCCCCCCTTCAACCCGACACACACATGCCATAATTGAGGCAAGACACTAAGTCACTGTCATAGAAACGTAGACAGTGTCAGCAGAATGAGACCACTGGTGCATCCAGTCTGTCGTGTCTCTGGTGGCTGCAGCTGCCAGAAACGTGTGTGCCAGCATGCGGTCCTGGGAGGTTAGGCATCTTGGACTGCGGCTCCTACGAAGTTCGTACTGAGTTTCCAAAATGCAGGGAAAGCGGAGGAGATTGGGTCCACATTCCAATGCTGTCAAGGTTTTTGTCAGGGCAAGAACACCTATCCTACTCAAGGTGTTTATTCACGTGTTTGATCAGATATAAAATGTAGACACCTGTGAGGTTGTCCTTGTGGCATCGTTGAGACATTTCCTGGGAACAGTGTGGCTCTTCCCTAATGCTGATACTGTATTTTTGGCTGTTGGGCTCTGCAGTGGCTGGAACTAAGGAACCCCTTTTGACCCGCTTCCACATTTCAGGAAGCCCTGTGCCTTCTGCCTCCTGTGATATGTCATTGTGTGAACTCTGTCCATCATTCTCGGCCCAGGAGAAGTGATATAGGCAGAGTCTGAGCAGGCTCGTACTTTATCCATTTTTGGATTGTGACTGTGCCATGTGGAAGGAGTTCCCAGAAGTTCAGTCCACTCGTGCTCCGTTGCCAAGACGTCTTGTCAGCAATGTTAATTCTTTGAGCTGTTTTTTTTTGTTTGTTTTTTTGTTTAACTTTGGGACAGCTTTTCAGAAAGTAAACATATCCACTGTTATTGTTGTATTTTTATGTCATTATTTCTATTTATTTTAATCTATTTATGCTCCCCCCCAGCTCCGGGCCGGCCTCTCCTTCAGGCCATCCTATGCCCTCCGAGCCACACTGCCTCGGTACAGCCACCTAATCACCCCCACATTTGTAGCCCCCCGGGTAACCCCGGACATAACCCTTCGATGGTGGGTCCTCTCTCCGAGGGGGCACCGTGGGGCAGCCAGCACAATACTTGCCCTGGGTGCTGCTGGGGTGGTTCGTGGTCTGCCTGAGGACTCGTGACAGTGGGAGCTGGTGGCCATCATCCGGTCGGCTGTGAAGTGTTTTTTCCGTTTGTCTTCGCGCGTATGCTACATTAGCTGCCAAGGTTTACGCTGACGCCACCACGCCTCAGTTTTGGGCCCCGTGTATCACTGTACCCTCCAGCTCCGCTAGGGGTCGGCAAGCTCCGGGATGCTTCCCCGCCCTCCCTCCGAGAGAAGGCGAGCAGTCATCCAGTGCTCAAGTCTTCTCTCCCCGGCCAGCCCTCCAGCACCTGAGTCTGTTCCCGAACCCGTGTCGCTGGCATCGCAGGCGGAAATACAAGTGCTGCGCCGACGGGCCGGCCCATTATTTTTGAAATTATTTTTTTTATATTTTTTTATACTTCTCCCATCCAGCAGCTTCCATCAACCCCGTTTCCCAGCCTTGTACCCGCCTTAAATGGAAAGTAAACATTGTGGGGTCATGAAAATTGTAAAAGCCCATGAAAATCTCTTTCAAGTGAGTTGTCAGCTTACCTATGGGTGTCAGGAGTCCTGGGATATGAATATCTAAATCAGCTGTAAATATAATGAAGGCAGCGGTCATCTCATGGACTCTTGAAACAGAAAGTGATGTCGCTGAGGAGCAAGCTGCGATTAACAACACACAACCTCAGTGACATCACTGTCTGGTTCAAGATTCCAGGAAATAGTTGCTGCCTTCATTTCATTTACAGCTGATTTGTATATTCATATTTTAGGATTCCTGATACCTACAGGTAAGTCCAATACTTGGTTTGAAATATATTTTCATTAACTTTCACTTTATGGGTGACCCCTGCAATGTAAATTTCCCCTTTAAAAGCACAAATCTAAAAGCAGCAGCACTCCGTGTCAGAACAAAGGACGTTATCAAACAAACTGTTCTGATAGTCAGACTTCATCGTATAAAAATAATTTATTTATTTATTTAATTAGTATTTAGAAAAGAGCGTGAGCTCTTTTACAAAGGTTCCACGTCAGGGTGGACAATAAGACAATACACATATTCAGTGGTTACAGAGGCCTGATCATTAGGCATTAAAGAGCGATTACATTAGACAAATAGGAGAAAAACAGTGCAGTTGTAATAGAATACTAAGCTATTTCTAATTGGTTGCCCTAGGTAGTACACCCCTGGAAACCTCCAAATCTGTTGATAGACTATGGCAGAGTAACTGCATAGGGTTTAACACTATCCCAGATGGCGAGAGGCTGGGTGACAGTGAAACAAGGGGGATTGGGTTTGAACCTACCGTAGAGAGTGAGAGGTGGGGAGATAGTGAAACAGTGGGGGGCTGTCATGGGGAGGAGCAGCTCCAGAGGGCTTTGTCGAGTAGGGGTGTGTGTGTGTGGGGGTTAGGGAGGGCAGTACCAAGAGCGCTTAAAGAGGACTGATAGCTTACTTAAGCCCCTTGGCTGAGCTGGAATGGAGGCAGGGTTCTCTAGGTAGCTCTGCTGGGTGCTACCTTGGGGGTAGGCCTGTCTATCAAGTGGGGCCTGAGAAGCAGGTGCATTTTGAGCTAGACATTAGGTGCTGTGGTGTCAGGGTGTCAGCGTGGCTCAGTTGGTAGCACATCTGCCTCTGGACCAGAAGGTCATGGGTTCTCGTCCCACACTGGGATTGGACTTGCACCTAAAAATTGCTGGCATCCGAGTGCAGTATTGGGGGGTGCTGTACTGCTGGGGTGTGCTGTACTTCGGATGAGACATTAAACCGAGGTCTCTTCTGCCCATCCTGGTGTTGTCCTGGTGGGTGTCCAGGTGGAAGTAAAAGAACCCAGGGCACTCTTTGCAAAGAGTAGGGAACATTCCCGGTATCCTGGCCAACATTCCCCCTCCCATAAACCAGTTCATGCAATTATCCAGGCTATGTGTGGGTGATGATGTGCGATATGGCCTCCACCACACATTCAGTCACTTCGCTACCAGTCTAGCATTGCTTGTAAAGCACTTTGGGATACACTGTGTATGAAAAGCACTATATAAATGCTGATGATTCTTCTTCTTCTGTTTGAGGCCTGCTTTGAATTGAGACAGGCTGTTGTTTGTTTATAATTTCATCGGGAGTTCATTTATCCAGAGGGGGGCCCAATGGGAGAAAGTGCGCTGCCCTAGTGAGGCTCGGCAGAATGGTGTGGACAGTACTCCATTCTTTCTCCCTCTGGTGATGTGTGATGAGAGAGAAGCCTCGAGCAGGTTTCCTATACAGGGTGGGGTTTTTCCGAGGAGTGCCTTCTTTCCCAGGAGGCAAGTTTGGTATTTGATCCTGTCTTTTAGGTTAAGCCAGTTTGTACGCTCATACAGGGTGCAAGTATGAGTGTAGTGATCTGCACACAGAGTGAGGCGGCATGCCTTATTGAGTGCAATTTGGACCCTTTTTGAGCACTGTATCAGTAGCAGCTCCATAGACCACCAGCCCGTAGTCTATCGTGTTGAGTATGGAGCTGGAGACTGTGATTCGGAGTGCTTCCGGGGTGAGGGGTTTCTTATGGCTATAGAGGACCCCGATCTTTGTGTTTACCACTCTGACAAGGGAGTCTGCGTGATGCGTATAAGTGAGAGAGTAATCAGTGGTGACTCCAAGGTACTTGAAAAAAGTGCACCTACTCAATCTGCTCACCAGCCTTATTGGTGATTATGAGGGGAGCATGCCTGCGTTTGTTGTAGGGGCTGGATTGTAGCATGGCCTTGGTTTTCTTGTAATTTAGTTGCAGCTTTTGCCTACTGAACCAGTCCTTGAGTTTACTGAAAGAGTTCTGTAGTTCTGTTTGTCGGGCAACCTGAGAGGTGCTGCTGCTCAGCAGCACGGCATCGTCCGCATACAGAATAAATCTGGTGTCCCAGGCTGTGGGTGGGTCATTTACAAAGAGGCTGAAAAGCAGGGGCCCTAGAATTGATCCTTGAGGGACTCCTAGGAGTACATCTCTGGAGCTGGATAACGTCTGCCCAATTTTGACTCGCTGGCTCCAGTGTCTTAGGCAGTCATTGAATCAATTTAGGGCATTAGGTGCCACACCTCAGTGCTCCGCCTTATCAGGCGTCTTAATGAAGCCTGATAAGGCGACGCACTGAGCTGTGCTCTGCTCTGAGGGATCTGTGTGGACTTTTTTAAAATTTTTATGCAATAAAGTTTGACTGTCAGAACAGTTTGATAAAGTCCTTTGTTCTGATATGGAGTGCTGCTGCTTTTGGATTTGTGCTTTTACATGTGTGGGTTAGCCAACCCCATTGCAGTACCCCCTGGCAAATCACTAGTGCGTGGCTGTTTTGGAACTGCTTGTACCCACCTTACCTGTGACTTACCTGGACCTCCAGAGAGCTGCTCTGGCCCAGAGTCCCAGAGCAGGTCACTGGGCGTGGAAGAGGAACCCCCAGTGGAGACCAAATTCAGTGCTGAGGTCTAGGACCCAGTTGGGGATGCAGGGCCTGCAGAAAGCGAGGATGTCATTCTGTTGCTAATATTTTTTCCCAGGTTTCTGTCCCTCTCTCCATTTAGTCTAAAAGGGCCAAACGTGGGGAGAGAGAAAGGGAGTGTGTGTGTGTGTGTGTGTGTGTGTGTCTGTCTGTGTGTTTGTCTGTGTATACATGGTAACAGTGTCCCTTTTAGGGGTGTCGTAATATGAACATTTTCATGGTCATGGTATTATAAAAACATCTGATTTGGGTTCTGTGGGAGGGTCCCTCCACACCCTAATTTATTTTTGGGGAATGGGACAGAGAAACTGAATTAGACTTTATTTTGATATATCATGGTACAGCCTGAAAAACGGTTATTGCAGTGTAAGTAAACAGAGGCAATATCCATATTGTTTGTTAAAATGATTGTAGTTATCCTGAAACATGATTATTTTGACATCCCTAGTCCTTTAAAACCCTAATACATGTATATCTATACACACACACACGCGCACGCGCACACACACACACACATATATATATATATACACATATATACATATATACATACTGACTCCAGGTAAACACTAGAAAACAGTGTCCAAGACCTTTGGAACCAGCCAGAAATTAGCTCGACTCCCCACTCTCCCAGTTTTCTTCACTTTGGAGGGCACCTCCCTTGAAGCAGTTTAGTCCTACAAATACTTTAAGCCCCTTTTACGTGGCAGGCTCTGCACCGCATTTAGTGATGCAGAGCAACTGCATCGTTACTTGTTTTGTTGTGAACAAGTAACGCGCACTGCATTGAAAGGGAGTGTTCACTGTCCGCACGTTCCCTGTTTTGGGTGGTTCGTCGTTTCGGTTTACTGTTTTGTGCTGTTTTCTGGTGCTGTCTGCAAACATGACAGCGGTCATTTCGGTTTACACAGAGCCTCTCGCAAGAGACCCTGCCGTCTTGTGGGATCTGGTCCCCATATGTGTCCCCTAGGCTTGTGCGAGTTCTGTGCGCTTCCCATGTCTGTACCCGAGTTCAGCTAAAGATATCCTTAGGTAGCGAAAATGAAGCTGAACTCGGGGGAAACCTGTTACTTTTTGGAAATGAGGGTCAGAAACTACATTATAGTGCTCCAAAAGTGGATCCGTGATACTGGGCATACAGAAATGCATATTCATAGTTTCTGACCCTCGTTTCCAAAAAGTAACAGGTTTCCCGAGTTCAGCTTAATTCACTACCTCAGGATATCTGAACTCGTGTAGAACAATGCTGGCAAACTCACCAGCGGCTCCCGCCCCCCCCCCAAAAAAAGTCTTGGGCTCTTGGATCGCAGGAAAGACAGCAGAAACGCCAGTGAGCCCCGAGATCATTGCACGTGGTATATGTGTAGAAGCAGACCACAACGGCGCTGACAGAGCAAGCATCTGGGAACAGTGCCGTTGTAAGTGCTGTCTGTGTAAAAAGGGTATTAGTGTGTGTGTGGCTTGACAGTGAGCTTGACTTCTCAACCCGCACTGATGCCATGCATGCCAAGCTCTGCCCCAAACCTGGTGCCCTGTACCACAGCACAGGCTGTTTGTCGCTGCAGGTCCTCTGGGAGCTGGTTACCAAAATGGTCCTCCTAGTCTTCGACTGTGCAGATGTGGTCTATGGCACTACACCCACCACTTCCCTTGCCAGACTGGACACCCTCTGTAACACCTTCTGCCACTCTGCTACCAACTCTACCTCTCGTACTCACCACTGCTCCTCTACTCCTCACTATCCATCCTCCTCCTAGCCTCACGTTACCAGTCCCATCATGTATCCTTCATATCCAAATACTGGTTTGGGTCCCTTCCATCATACCTCTTGTCACTCCTCTCTCCCATTTCCCCTGCCTCATGGTCCATCTGCTCCAGGATCGCCACACATTTTCCATTCCCCATCCCCGCTCCCTTACTGGGCAAGCTGCCTTTTCTTGTCATCTTCCCACACTCTAGAACCTGCTGCTCTCCTCCCTCGGCCTCTCCACCTCCCCTGGCTCCCTCATGCACCAGTTGAAACTCCTCCCCTCCCCCACCTTGCACCTGTCACCCCTCTCCTGATGCTTCCCCTGCTTGGAGCCTCTACTGTCCATGAGTTGGACCTCCTTCTGGGTTCTTCCCTAGCCTGCGTCCAGTCCCGAGTAAACTTTACCTCTGCACTGCTATCAGTCCCCTGCACTGGTCTCTCTGTTGGTACATTATTATCGCTCACTCTGCCTTGCCGCTTTGTTTTGCATTTGTAATTGTATTCATTGGTGCACTTTATTTAGTACCATGTAATGTGATTTTGGATTGTTTTACTGTATCTCCCGCCCCCTTACCCCAGGGTTGCACCTGGAAACGAGCCCCAGCTCAGTGTGACTCTTACGACAGTAAGCTATAAAAGCCAGCAGATTTGTTTCAGTGGCAGGCAGTAGAGCCCACTACATTTTGGGTAGCCTTCCTTCAAGGTATAAATTGTAAAAATTCCTTTTTTGGAAAACATGTTTATAAAAATGTGTTAGTGGGAATTTAAAGGCTATAAAACTAATGTGGCTCAGAAAGCCCTACGTGATGTGCTCTGCAGTCGGAAGAGCATAATAGTGTTCTGTAAGTGCTGGACCTAATCAGTGGCAAGTGTAAAAATAGATCCCTGGTGAGAATGGAGCATGTTTCCTCTGAGTACCATGCCTCCATGAGGCACTCCAGCCAGCGCTAAGGCATTGTAGCTGTAATAGCAACTAACAACCTCCTCAGAGAAGCTTTACTTATTCCCTGCGAGAAGCCCGTGCTGAGATTTCATCTAACCCTGGAACCTGGGTCCTACCTTGCTGACCTACAGTTTGAGATTTCCATCTCTCTGCCGTATGTGTGCATTGCTACAGTTTAGGCTTAGTCGTTGCTGTCCGGAAAACCCAGAAAATGTTGGGGGTCTCTATGGGGGACACGGGTGGACAGATTAACTAATGCACACCTTCCCCTCTCTAGTCCAAGGTGACTTTTTGAATTTGAAATGTGGTTTATCAAGCAACGCTAGAACCCCCCCCCAAATAGTCTGAACATTGGTGATCCTGAAGTAATATAACTGAAAGGAGTCAACATATTTCTCTGAAACAGTGCTAGGGCAGAAGAATGCAGCATTTCAGGTATGTGTAACAACGGGGCCAATAACACGCGTATAGCTGCCTTTGGGAGACCATATACAAATATAGCAGTTGTAAGGCTGCATGGAACTTAAACACAGAGGTACCTGTATCTGTATCTGTGTCAGGGATTTTCCAGTATGCTACATGTAGGAGTCAGCTGCCATGCACCTATAGAACACCTGTCTCCCCCGCCACATGGTGGTCGCTGTCTTAGCCCCTACGAAAATGCCAAAGCCAAGCTGGTCCCAACCGGGGGTTACCAAATCAATTTTATTAAGAATTTTGGCATGCAGAATTCCACATCAGTACCACCATTTGTAAAATAACCCCTAGGGGACCCCAAGTTTTTTAGTACAGTATCCCCTCAAAATGCAAGCCAATTAACAGCAATAAACTGGTGTAGTAAACAGTCTTTATTCAGTCCTCCGTATCCAACTCCAGCGCCTCCTGTCCAGCTGCGAAGTCTTGTTGTACAGCCTCCAATATTTTTCTTGCCTCCTGAGGATTATTAAAAATAAAAGTTTTGCCTGCGTGAAATTCACTCAGCTTTTCTGGGAGTTGGAATGAGTGGGATATCCACAGAGACTGGAGTTCTGTCCAAACCGCATCCAAGGCTTTTTGGTGCTGCTGCTTCAAGTAGCTATGGTCAGGGAAACGGGCGTGCAAATCCTGTTGTCCCCTTTCTGGGGCCAGTAAATTTCCTTGAAGTGCAAGTAGTAAGAAATGAGAGAGGATTTCATTGTAAAGTGTGAAGGGCACGTGCAGGTCCAGCTACAGTCGTGGTTGGGCAAATCCTAAAACTTGATTTGAACACCCCTGACGGGAAACAGTAAGCAGGAAAAAGTTCAGTCACAGTGTCGGATCTACCCCTTCCAGTTCCTCCGCTATGCTAGCAGTTGACTATTAGCCATCAAAGCTGTATTTTTCCAGTTGCACAAGGTGGCTGTGTAATAACTTAGTTTTCTTTCTCAAGCACAGAGTGCTGCTGTGGTTTTGTTAGCCGAGCTGCTGGCTGCCTTGGCATCCAAGGAGGCTGTCTGTATCCACCTCGGCTTCCACAGAGGAAATTGGGGAGTTAAACAATTCCACCTTGTGATCTGGATCTCAGATGGCTTGCAGTAAGGCCGGCTTAGATGGCTCATTCAGCGAGATGTTACTCTCTTGTGACACGCTGTCCCTTCCTGCATGCTCTGGTGGCTTTTAGGTTGACATCTTCTCGTTGCTGGGTGTGGCTGTTGGGTGAGGCGTCCCCACCTTAGTGCACCATAAAAAATGTATATTGTTGGGTAGCTGTCACCAAGATCTACACAGTTCACTAAGAAATAAGTGCCTAAAAGTTACAAAATATGCCAAAAACCGAGACAAATAAGGAGCACCTTTGAGGCACATCTGCCCCTGCTGGCTGCAAGCTGTGCCCCTCCTTTTTAAAATGTTTTAAATTTATATTTCATGCCTGTTTGCATTGTTGCAGCCTCCCCGTCCAACCCATGCTTCTTTGCCACTTACTCCCTAAAGCCCATGGTTTACCCCTGTGGCGGGGCCCTTGAGGCCAGGGGGGAAAAAGCCCTTTGGGATGTTGTCTCCTTTGAAGAGACTCCTTAGCAAGAGGCCAGTTGCTGGATAGGGGTCCGAGAGCACCCTTGTATCACCCAGTGGTGCATTGGGGTTGTTTTTGTATTTTGGTTTCTAGGAGCATGGATATGTTGTTTATCCACACTCTTTGGCATGTCCCTTTCCCCTTTAAATCTGGCCGGAAGTCTTCAAGCTGGCTCCTTCCACCCACCCGGGTGGTAAATACCTCAGCTCCGCCCCATGACGCCAGATCTTCCTTTCCGCTGGAAGATTTCAGTTTCTCTCATGCTACTTCTGCAGTATCGTAGGCCCTGGATACTAATCAATGGTTTACGAGTTTACGACTCCGATCCGAGCACATCGGACATGGAGGACAAGTCGTCCCACGGGTTTCGCCGGTGTTCCTGCAGACAGAAAATGTTGCGCACCGATCCCTGCCTCTCGTGTGTCTATTGTTTGGGTGTCGTGCATGACACCTCTTCGTGCACCATCTGCTTGGCCTTCCATAGATACATAGACAGTGTCGGCAGATAAGTCTGCCCATTTGAGCTTGTAAGTTCAGTTTGTTTTCCTAGAAGTCCGTTTCCCCTTACCCCTGACCTCCAGAATTCCTTTATGTCTATCCCATGCATTCTTAAATCCCGTGATTGTTTCAGCCCCCACCACTTCCTCTGGCAGGGTGTTCCACTTGTCCACCACCCGTTCTGTGAAGAAATTCTTCCTCATGTTTCCTCTGAATCGTCCTTCCTCCAACTTCATCCCATGCCCTCTAGTCCTGGAACATCTTTTTCGCTTAAAAATAGTGTATTCCTGCATCCTGTTCCTCCCTGTGAGATACTTGTATGTAGCTATCATATCCCCTCTCTCCCTCCTCTCCTCCAGGGAGTACATGTTCAGTTCCTTCAACCTGTCTTCATAGGACTTGTGATGCAATCCATGCACCATCTTTGTTGCCCTCCTCTGAACCTTCTCTACCCTGTCTATGTCCTTACGTAGGTATGGCCTCCAGAACTGTACACTGTACTCCAGGTGGGGCCTCACTAGTGTCTTGTATAGCGGAATTATGACCTCCCTTTTCCTGGTGGTGATGCTCCTGCCTATACATCCCAGCATCCTATTTGCTTTACCTGCTGCCTTGTCACACTGTTTCCCTAACTTGAGATCATCAGAGATGGTAACCCCAAGATCCCTTTCCTGTTTGGTGCATGCTGTATCCTCACCCCCCAAAATCCCAGCGTTCTGGATGACCGCAAGGCACGCCTTAAGCTGGGGAGACTGGAGCGTCACAATCCACCGGTGAAATCGAAGTAGGCAAGGTGGGCGGTTTCCACGGCCGCAGGATCTGCTGAGCAGCTCGAACAGATGGCAGCATTTGAAGAGGAAGCTGCCCAAGCCTTGGCCAGTCAAGATTTTTTTCGTGCCCCTAAACCTTGGCTCTACTTTCGCAGGATTCTTTCGGGAGCTGTGCCAGTCTCTCCCCACTAGGGGTGAGGCGCCCTTGGGCATGCACTCCTCCCGCCCTAGATAACGTGACAAGAACCCTAAGTCTTCTTCTCGGAGAAGACGTTCCTGGGACCGAGAGAGGTCTGAATCCCAGGACCTTGCAGTCTCTGCCTCGGTCGAGATCGCTTCCTTGGCCGACGGCTTCTCGGACCTTCAGTCAGGCCAAGGCACCTAAGCTGAGGAAATGGCTGAACCGGCTGAGATAGCTCTCAACCCGATCAAGCCGTTGTCGCCGACCCCGGTCGCCGACTCATTGGAGAGGACACCTATCCTTTCCTTCCCCGACTAGGAGACCCAGCCCTCGGGTATCCCGATTGAGGGACAGGAGCCGAAACCTCGGTTTTCACCGACTTCAGCCTCTTCTGTTCGAACAAGCCGATCCCATCGGTCTCAATCGAGGACCAGGACCCCTTCGGTCGAAAAAACGAAAAAAGGTCACAAAGATTCTCAGAAGAGGTGTCGCCACCAATCCTCATCCTCCTCGGATGCGGAGAGACTGCGACAGAAGCTCTGTCGGTGTTATGAGGACCTTATGTGGCAACAGCTGATTCTGATCGGTCATAAGCCATCTCCGCCGGCTACACTGGCCATTACTTGGCCCCAGCCTCTTAGGCCGACGCCGACCCCTCTGGAACCGAACACTCTGGTTCTTCCTCCGGTAGGACTGGCACGCATTCCTGTTCAGCCTGTTCCGGTCTCCCCACCAATTTTGGTGGAGCCACTGCCTAAGCAGTCTCAGGGAGGGACTCCCTCGAAAGAGGACCGGACAGATACGGGCCTGCCCCGTCATCTGTCTATCACTGTTGTCCCTGATCACCCTCGGCATATTGAAGGGGACATATGCGGGAGACCCTTATATCCTGACTCTTCAGACTCAGATACCACTGGTCTACACTCACACCCCGATGATGAGTTGTCAGTGACAGGCTTGGAGGAAGGTCCTTCCTCTTTCCAGGGCATCCTCCGCCTGAGTCAACTGGTATGCCCTTGGAGCCTATCCAAAAGAAGGTGGAATATCCTCTCTTGGATATCCTTAAGAGGCGGGATACCCCGACGGAGGCCTTCCCAGTGGCCGAAGCCATTGTTGGCCTGGCCCTTGAGCTATGGCAGCGCCCTGTCTCTTGCCCAGCTCCATCTGCCCGCATGGCTCGCAAGTGCACTGTACCCATGGGGTCCTTGGCGGGTTTCACAGAGCATCCCTCGGCCGAGAGCCTTGTGATTGCCTCTGTGTTTAGACGCACGGGTAGCTGAGCAGATACTGACTGCCCTCCGGACAAGGAGTCCAAGAATATGGACCATTCTGCCCGGAGGGTGTATGCGGCCTCATCCTTGGGCCTTCGTCATGCCAGCTCGGCAGTGATCATGGCACACTTCTCTCATGTCCTCTTGGGGTCGCTAGATGAAGTCCTCCCTTATCTCCCAGCGGACATGCAGACCACAGTTAAGCAGGTCCGTGACCAGGGCTGTGCTGTTGCAAAACAGCAGCTCCAGACAGCCTTGGATATTGGAGATTCCTGTGCCCGCTCACTAGCAGCCACAGTGGCCACTCGCTGCAGGGCCTGGCTGAGGTTATCCTCTTTCCCAGCGGATACTCAGCACAAGTTAGCTGACGTGCCCTTCCTTGGCACCGATCTCTTCGGTCCAGGAGTGACAGGTCACCTCCAGCGCATAGAGCAGTCCAGTGCCACCTTGGATGCCACTTCTGCAAAGGGTTCTTTAGGCAAGAACCAGCAGAAGCGCAAGAAGAAGCCCTTTCGGCACTCTTCTCTTGCGGTTAGACAGCCCTCCTTCCAGGGAGGTCAGCAGCACCAGCAGCAACAGCAGGCTCAAGCTTGGCACCCCAGGCCCAAGCAAGGTCCCCAACAGCCCCGCAAAGGAGGTCGAGGTGCTGGTCCAGGAGCCTCCTCCTCTTCTAAGCCTGCTCAGTGACGGGTCAGGGGTGGCCACCCCTACACCCATCATGCCAGTTCTAGGTCCTCCCGTAGGGGGCCGGCTCCGCCACTTTCTTTCTGCTTGGTCCGGTATCACTTTGGACAGGTGGGTCCTGGAAGTGGTCGGTCGGGGACTGCCTCTAGAATTCGAGCAGTACCCTCTCTGCCGAGCCCGTGCCCCTCTGGAGGAAAGGATCTCAGTTTGCACTCAGTCGGCCCTTCGGGACGACATTGCTCAGCTCCTCCGCAAGGAGGCAGTAGCTCCAGTGCCGGATCCTCCTACAGACCCAGGCTTCGTGTCCAGGTACTTCCTGGTGCCCAAACGGACGGGGGTTTGGCTCCCCATCCCAGATCTCCACAACCTGAATCAATATCTCAGGTCTCACACCTTCCGGATGGTAACTCAGAATCAGATCATACCATCTCTGGAGCGAAACATGTGGTTCTGTTCACTGGATCTACAGGACGTGTTTTTCCATGTCCCAATCCGTCCATCCCACCAGTGGTTCCTCCACTTCAGGGTGGAAGGGACCCTGTACGAGTTCCAAGCCATGCCGTTCGACCTGTCATCGGCCCCTCGGGTCTTCGCCAAGTGCATCGCAGTGGTGGCAGCCCATCTATGGTGTCAAGGGGTTCGGATATACCCCTATCTCGATGATTTGCTCCTGGTGGGTTCCTCCCTGCAGGAGGTGGCGAGGTCCAGGGACCTGGCCCTCTGAACCTGTTCCCAATTAGGCCTCCTGATCAATGAGGCCAAGTCGGAACTCGTGCCCTCTCAGGTGATGGGCTTTATCGGGGCAGAGCTCAACTCTCATCAAGCCAGAGCTCGGCTCTCGGCAGACAGAGTGGAGGTTCTTTCCTCCTTTGCCCAATCATTTCTAGTTGGGCACTTGCGCCCTGCACGGGACTTCCTGTGCCTTCTGGGTTACATGGCGGTGTGCATCTCAGTGGTCCATTGAGCCAAATTGTACATGTGCCCCCTCCAGTGGGAGCTGGCCGCTCAGTGGACTCAGCATCAGGGTCATTTCGACTAGCTGGTCACTGTCACCCAGAAGATGTGGGACGCTCTCCAATGGTGGACCGTCCCAGGTCGTCTGCAGGAAGGGATCCCATTTGTCCTCCCCGAGCCGATGGTCGTTCTCACAACCGATGCCTCTCTCATGGGCTGGGGAGCCCACATGGGGGACAACCGAGCCCACGGGTTCTGAACCCCCAAGGAGTCCCGATGCCACATCAACCTGCTGGAGCTCAGAGCAGTCAGACTGGCATGGTCAGCTTTTGCTCCTCAGCTCCGGAGTCAAGTGGTTCAAGTCCAGATGGACAATACCACATCCATGTACTACCTCAACAAACAGGACGGCATGCACTCCCGTCTGCTATGCAAGGAGGCGCTCCGGATCTGGACCCTCGGCAGCCGGTTGGAGGCGGATCTCCTTGCCATTCATGTGGGAGGAGTCTCGAACCAACTGGCGGATGCCCTCAGCCGCACAGGCCAGACATCCCACGAGTGGTCTTTCCATCCAGAGGTAGCTTACAATCTGTTCTCCCGTTGGGGCAGACCGTTGGTGGATCTGTTTGCCTCCAGGGAGAACACCAAGCTGAGGCTGTATCATACCCACCCCCCACAGCAGGGCTCACTGCAGGGGGATGCCTTCTCAAGGCTGTGGATCTCAGGCCTCCTCTATGCCTTCCCTCCATTTCCCTTGATCCACAAGGTGTTACTCAAGGTGAGGCGGTACAAGGCGAAGGTGATCCTGGTAGCCCCAGATTGGCCCGGCTAGTTCTGGTATCCAGATCTCCTCAGCCTCAGTTGCACAGCCCCGGAGCAGCTTTGTACACGCCCGGATCTGATATCATTGAACCAGGGGAAGGTATTCCATCCGGACCTTCAATCCCTGCACCTCACAGCCTGGTACCTGAGCGGCTAGAGTGCCAGGCTCTGGGTCTTTCCGAGGATGTCTACACAGTTGTGCAGGCATCTCGTAAGGAATCGACCAGGAAATGTTATGCCTTCAAATGGAAAAGTTTTTCCATTTGGTGTCAGGGTAAGAGTCTGGACCCCTTATCCTGCCCTGTGGCTAACATTTTAGACTACCTTTGGTCTCTCTCCAAAGGGGGTCTACGGTCATCGACCCTTAGGGTGCATCTGGCAGCCATTTCCGCTCACCAGGCATGGGCCAGTCAGCTGACATTGGCACAGGTGACAGTGGTCGGGCACTTTTTCAAAGGCCTGGATCACAAATCCCCTCCAGTGCGTGAACCTCCACCTCCGTGGGATCTTTTGCTGGTTTTGGCAAAGCTTATGGGCAAGCCATTCGAACCCACCCACAAGTGTGAGCTCTCACACTTGTTGTGGAAGACTGCCTTCCTGGTGGCTATCACGTCAGCCAGAAGGACAGGGGAGCTCCAGGCGCTTTCGGTGGACTCCCCTTATCTGGTCTTTCACAGGGACAAAGTTGTCATGCTTCCCCACCCGAAATTCCTTCCGAAGGTGGTGTCAGAGTTTCACCTTAACCAGGTGTTGACTGTGCCGGTATATTACCCTAACTACACCTCGGACGCAGAGTACTGGCTCCATACCCTGGACCTTAGACGTGCTGTCTCCTACTACAAGGAGAGGATGGCGGAAATTCGGAGAGAGATTCGCCAGCTGTTTGTCACCTACGCTGAAGCCGCTTTTGGCAGACCTGCAGCCAAACGGACCATTGCAAGATGGATTACATCATGCATAGCTGTGTGCTATAAGTTGGTGGGCAAGGAGCCTCCCAGAGGGATAAGAGCTCATTCTACCCGCCATACTGCTGCATCGGTGGCTGCTTCCGGACATCCCTATCCAGGAAATCTGTCGGGCTGCTACCTGAAAGTCAGCAAACACCTTCATTACCCATTACCACATCGACCTTGAGTCACGTCGGGATGCTGGTTTTGGGGCCTCGGTTCTCCAATCTCTGTTTCCTAAGTGGGGGGTGTGTGCCATGCCTCCCTCCTCCTGGAGAACCGCTAGGAGTCTGCCAAAGAGTGTGGATTAACAACATATCCACGCTCCTAGAAAAACAGGTTACTCACCTGTAACAGTAGTTCTAGGAGTGGTATATGTTGTTCATCCACACGTGCCCACCCGACCTCCCCGCCTTTAGGTGCACCACCTTGCTTCCAGCAGGCTGAGATCTGGTGTCATGGGGTGGAGCCAAGGTATTTACCACCCAGGTGGGAGGGAGGAGCCAGCTTGAAGATTTCCGGCCAGATTTAAAGGGAAAGAGACATGCCAAAGAGTGTGGATGAACAACATATACCACTCCTAGAACTACTGTTACAGGTGAGTAACCTGTTTTTCTTGTCCGCAACCCACAGGATGCCGATGCGCTAGGGGCTCCAGGCGCACGCATGTTTAGCGTGTTCTGATGCAGAGCCAGGACAGTGTCCTCCTTTCTACAGTGGCTCTACTGCACTACCCACTAGGTCCCCCAGGTAGCAGTGTTAAAGCAGCAGCAGCAAACCTCTATCCCTGAAGGAGACAGGTATCCTCTGGGACCCTCGATCCTCCTGCCCTTGACGACATAAACTCATTCCCGAGCCAGGGCTACCAGTATCACGAGTGGCAGTCTGGCTGCTGTGCCAGCACACCTTCCTCCCTTGCCGGGGTTGCAGCTTCGTGCGAGCAGCCCCATGGGTGGTGGGACAAAGTAGAAGGGTCTAGGGTTCACAGGAGAAAATGATGGCTGGCAGGGAGACGTGACTGACACTCCAGGACCTCGCAACCCAGCCCGTGCTGCACACCAGATCCTGCCAGCGGAGAGCCTCCATAACGGCTCCCCAGGTGGGGGGAAGTGTGGGGGATCCTCTATAAACAGGTAAGGGATCATCAGGTTGGGAGGTTGCTGGGAACAAGCCAGATAGGGGGTGTCCAACCAGAGGGGAAAAGGACAATCATGAAAAAAGCAATTGTTTCTCCTATGTGAGTATAGCTATCCCAATACATGTGTCAGATGTAGCCCTGCCAAACAGAGTCACTTCCTCCATTACTGCCGCCCGCACCCCTCTTCCCACTCGCTTGTTCTCCAGCAAGTTGAAAAGTGCAGACAGAAAAGCTAGATGACAATGTAACCGGGCTTTGACATTTTAAATATAATTGGACATTGGGGGGGGGGGGGTGCATGTGTATTGTCTCCTGTACTGTTTCCTGTGCTTGTTTTGAAATAGTCTTGTTTCCCCCCTTTATAGGGTCCTGTGATGATGCTGCCTGACTCCCACTTAATGTATATATTTCCAATGAAATAATTATTTATTTATTACAGGCTCGGGATTTGACATAACTTTGAGTCAGGGACTCATTTACAAAGATTCCACATCCAAAAAGAAATCATAATAATTAGCTAAATACAACAATGTAACAAAAACACGACAAGGATGCAACAAAAAACAATCAGAGCCGTCATTATATCGGACTTTGTCAAAGATTACCAATCCGTTTCAGAACCCAAAACCCATCAGTTAAGTGGAGGCCTGCCATTCACTCTCTCCTTCTACTGAACTGCCATCATCAGGTTTCATAACCAGCTGATAATTAAAACAAATGAATATCGGATGGAAAAGAGAGAAAGATGAATTAATGTTTTAAGAAGCGAGTCATTCACATTAAGAAGTATTGCAGCCCCCTCTAGTGGTGACTGTCTTTATTGCAGGATAAGAGCGCAGCTGAGCACCACTAGTGAGGACCACAGTGGAATGTCAGAGACAAGACCCTTGATGCAAAAGTGCAGTGGCAGTAAAGGCAGGTGTAAGAGACAGAAAAATGACACATGATTACACATTACACACACATTTCTTCACAGTGATTTGCATTTGTTATGCTTTCCGCTGCGTGTATAAAATTGGGTTTCTTTTATGGAACAGCTCTTGGCAGACAGTTTCTCATTTTTTTTTCTCAGTTCTCTTTATGCCCTTGTGACCGTCTGGACAGGGCCTCCTTTTTCCTCCTGCCAGCGCCTCCTTCTGTCCCACGAGGCTTCTCTTACCTGATCCACTGGGACACCATGGGCCGGCCATGACACACTGCTGCTTGGCCCCCTTGGCTTGCCCCCCTCCCAGGTGGGAACTGTGATCAGTTTCATGCACCCAGTGATCCAAGGCAGTGGTGAAGCCTGGGAGTATCCCCAGTGGTCAGGAGAGGGAGCCTGAGATGGACATGGGGTTGCAGGCAGGGTCATCTGACCGGCACTGATTTGTCCCCTTTCTGTTCCCTTCCCCGGGACTCGGCCGTGAATGATGCACAGGGGACATATCAGTGCTTGCTCAAGTCATGGCAGCGCCGGCCGCATCCTTTACCTCCCGAGCAGAAGCTGCCTCAGCCATGCTGTCACCCAGCCTTCACTAGGTGGTAATTGAAAGGTGGCGCTAGCATGCCCCCCCCCAAAAAAGAGAAGAGCAGCCCAAGAGATTCTCCAACCTCTGTTCCCTGGTTAGCCCCAGATGACTTCTCATTTCTGTCGATTTGATAATCTGCAACCTTCAGAGTGGGAAATGGGCATGGCAGAGTGGAGCAGAATGAGCCACGCTCCCTGGCCGTAGCCCACCTACCCAGATACAAGCCATTTCAGAAGTCCTGTGGTTTCAGAAAGATTTACAGTTAATTGTGACCAGATGGCCATGCTAATTTGGCATTAATCTGTGTCTGTTCCTTTCATACATACATACGAAGAAGCCAGCAGAAGAAGGCCATTTGGTCTATCAAGTCTGCTTGAATTGCAGGGTCCACAGCTTGAGCTAATGTCCCTGCCTCCCTCCCCCACTCCTCCCATTCTCCCTACCCATGATTCTTACCTTCCCCATGCCTGTCTCAGCCCCTCTTAAAGCTGCCCACTGTATTCAATGAGGTGACCTCTTCCGGCAGCGCATTCTAAGTGTCCACCACCCTCTCTGTGAAGCTTCCTGACCTCCCTCCTAAACCTCCCACCATGCAGCTTAAGACTGTGCCCTCTTGTGATATGGTTGCCACTCAGCTTAAAGAGACTCTCCTTATTAACCTTATTTATCCATTTCAAGTACTTGAATGTCCCAATCATGACCACTCTCTCTCTCTCTCTCTCTCTCTCTCCCCTGTCTTCCAGGGAGTACATGTTCAGTGCCCTCAACCTCTCCTCGTATGCCTTGCCCTGCTTTCCCCCCAAACCTTATGTGGTGGTGATTCCATGGGTGACCTTCCCTTTTTCTTTTTGTTTATTTATTCTCCTTCTCCACAGGTCCCACCGCATCCATTAAGTGGCTACCTCCTAGCCCCATCATGGCCACTCTCCAGTACTGAGCATCCCCCCACCACTTGCCCCCCATCACGGGGTTCTCCGAGCAGACCCCAAACTTCTCGTAAAGCATTAATGTGGTGCTCCTTCTGAGTCCTTCAGGCAATGTGGCGCCCATGAGTACTGCAGCACTGCAGTATTATATGTTGGGTTCAGGCTTCTTTCCGTGTTCTCTTTCCTGAGTGGACCTTAATGGCAAGGGCTCCAGCGGAAAGAGGAAGAATAGTATTTATATAGCACGTTTCATCCACATTGTATCCCCAAACACTTTACATGCAGTGGGAGACTGGTAGTGAAGTGAATGTAAACGTGTAGTGGCAGCCATTTTGTACATCAGCACCCACAAACAGGCTGGCACGCAGATCCAGCATTGGGGCCACCACTTGTGGTGCCGACGACCTGGGTTCAGGAGCAAACGTAGAGTGTCAGAGGGTCAGCTGGGGGGAGGAGGATAGAGTGTCTGATGGACAGTGCTGCTCCTCTGAGTGGGGTGAGAGCAAGCCCTAGGCAACAGTCTGACTCCTGGCAGTGGCCAGGAGTCAGTCAGTGTGCTGCATGAGTCTGCAACAGTGGGACTGGTAGTGAGGCAGACGTTGGCGCATAGCTTGTGGGAGCGCTGCACCATCACACACGTGCACTCTCCTTGACATCGGGGGAACCGTAAGCAGGAAACCCGCTAAACATAGCACCATGATAACCAGCTGTGACTCTTCTTTTGACACTGCAAGGACTTGCTGGATTTGCATATTCCCAATCTCTTCTCTTGTTCCCCTCCAGGAAGTGTGTGTGGGGGGCACTGTATGAGTCACTCACGGTCTCATGGTTAATCCCGGGGATGGGTGGTTGCACCATCAGGGATTGAATATGGGGTACATCTGTGCCAGCTCAGGGAGCTATAAACAGAATAAAGAAAAAACACACAGTTGACAATTGCAGGAACCATTTTTATGGGCAGGGGAATGCCAGCCAGGGCACCGGGAAAAATCCCCATCTCTTGCTAAATGTGCCTTGGGTTCTGTCACTTCCATCTGGACACCTTCCAGGAAAGCATCAGAGATGGGCAGAAGGGACCTTGGTTTTAGGTCTTTTCCAGAGGCTGGCACACCCTGTCAGTACTGCACTTGGATGCCATCATTTACAGTATGATCCCAGTCCAGTCATGTGCATGCAGTATGGAGCCTGTCTGTCTCTGTCCCTGCCACCGCTGTCTCACCTACACGTTCACCTGTGGTCCTGCTGGTGGCAGTAGCAAGCGGAGCCAGGTGACTTACCCAAGGGAAGAGAGTGTCCTCAGGAGTGCCCCTTCCTCTTCCCTCTGGCTGACCCTTTGATTTCACATGCTTTACTGCTGCGCTGATGGGCCAGCTGCTCACAGGGTGGTTCTATAGAGACGTGCCCTCCAGTCTCTCTCAAACCTTACCTTTCACTAGTTGTCTGCTCCTGCTCTCTACAGTAATCCAATTTCCAAAGGTGACGGGGAAGTACAGATTTATCTATGCAGCAGCAGGTTGTTGGAATCCACTTCCACATTGCCTCAAAGGTTACTGTACTCTGGGCACTTGCTGCTTACACACCTTAATAAGCCATATGAGATTGTCTAGCCCCGTGGTATAATTTGCAGTATTAGTTTCCTAAATATGAGCACAGTCTTTCACATACTGCAAGATACTGACAGGATCAAATGGATGGAGATGCTTGATCTGGCATCCTGTAGCAGAACCTAGGGACAGGCTCCAAAGCATAGGGGTTCTTAATTCAGGGGTAACAGTAGGAGGCAGTTCTTCGAGAGGGTGGTGAACCTGGGGAACAGCCTACATGCAGAGGCAGTGGATATGGAGACAGTACAAGCCTTGAAGTCAAGCCTGGACAGAGTTGTGCTTATCAAGGGAATCACAGGGTACCCTGAGTAGTAGGGTATGTGTGGTATCACATGGTACAGTGGATAGTAGAGTGGGTGGTGAATCACAGGGTACTGTGGGTAATAGGGTGGGTAGGGAATCACAGGGTACAGTGGGTTATAGGGTGGGTGGTGAATCACAGGGTACTGTGGGTAATAGGGTGGGTGGGGAATCACAAGGTACCCTAGGTAGTAGTGTGGGTTGGGAATCACAGGGTACCCTGGGTAGTAGAGGGATGGGGAATCACAGGGTATCCTGGGTTGTGTGGGTGGGGAATCACAAGGTACCCTGGGTAGTAGAGGGTGGGGAATCCTAGGGTATCCTGGGTAGTAGTGGGTGGGGAATCACAGGGTACCCTGGGTAGTAGTGTGGGTGGGGAATCACAGGCTACCCTGGGTAGTAGAGAGGATAGGGAATCACAGGGTATCCTGGGTAGTGTGGGTAGGGAATCACAGGGTACCCTGGCTAGTAGAGGGTGGGGAGTCACAGGGTATCCTGGGTAGTGTGGGTGGGGAATCACAGGGTACCCTGGGTAGTAGAGGGTGGAGAATCACAGGATATCCTGGGTAGTAGTGGGTGGGGAATCGCAGGGTATCCTGGGTAGTAGTAGGTGGGGAATCACTGGGTACCCTGGGTAGTAGAGAGGATGGGGAATCGCAGGGTATCCTGGGTAGTGTGGGTGGGGAATCACAGGGTACCCTGGGTAGTAGAGGGTGGGGAATCACAGGCTATCCTGGGTAGTAGTGGGTGGGGAATCACAGGGTACCCTAGGTAGAAGGGTGGGTGGGGAATCGCAGGGTATCCTGCCTGGGTAAAAAGCAAAAAGAGACTTGGCACACACCAGCTTATGTGGACAAGAATATTAAATTTATTCATAGCACGACACATTGGGCTAACAACCCTAAGAATCAATTTGGAAAAATGAATCTTTCTCCGGCGGCACAGTTAGCTTGTAACAACACCCCTTAAATTCTCCACTAATTGTAATTACTAATGCATAACACCTTTCATTAGTGGCGTGTGCTGCGTAGACTTCCACCTGCAAATGCTGCAATCTAAATGGATTCAATTGTGCATTCTGCTTGGTGCATGTAAATCACAGTATAAGTATTACAATACAATTTACATATAGTGATGAATATTAATTGTGCTAATATAGAAACATAATATGCAAAGTGCACCAGAAGTGATGCTATAAATACTAAAATACTCTTTAAAATCAATTGTAATGGATTTTCAAAGATTTAAACAGCCACAAATACTATTCATACACTGCTAGGTGTTTTAGGACATTTTATGAAAGGCTTTAATTGTAAAACGTGCAGAAGACAGTTGACCATACATGCTGGACCGATACACCCAGGGGATTCACTTGCAACCAAAAAAGTCTACCACTTTTCAAAAAGAGGGAATCTGGTACTAGTACAGAGGAGGGTGAGCGAAACAGAACATATCAGTATACAATAGTCTAATGAAGAGCAAAAAGGGGTGATAATTCAATCAAAAACAAGAATCTGAGGATGTTAATACAGTTTTAACTAGCAAAGACTAATACATAAGGATTGCATGCTAGAGTGGTGGTGGTGTGTGGGAGAAGGGAAGGACTAAGGATGGGGGGGAGGAGTCCTGCCTGGGTAGTAGGGTGGGTGGGTAATCACAGGGTACCCTGCCTGGGTAGTAGGGTGGGTGGGTGGGGATTTACAGGTACCCTGCCTGGGTAGTAGGGGTGGGTGAGGAATCACAGGTACCCTGCCTGGGTAGTAGGGTGGGTGGGAATCACAGGTACCCTGCCTGGGTAGTAGGGTGGGTGGGGAATCACAGGGTACCCTGCCTGGGTAGTAGGGGTGGGTGGGGAATCACAGGGCACCCTGCCTGGGTAGTAGAGTGGGTGGATAATCACAGGCACCCTGCCTGGGTAGTAGGGTGGGTGGGGAATCACAGGCACCCTGCCTGGGTAGTAGGGTGGGTGGGGAATCACAGGCACCCTGCCTGGTAGTAGGGGTGGGTGGTAATCACAGGGCACCCTGCCTGGATAGTAGGGTGGGTGGGGAATCACAGGGCACCCTGCCTGGGTAGTAGGGTGGTGGGGAATCACAGGGTACCCTGCCTGGGTAGTAGGGTGGGTGGGGAATCACAGGCACCCTGCCTGGGTAGTAGGGGTGGGTGGGGAATCACAGGCACCCTGCCTGGGCAGTAGGGTGGGTGGGGAATCACAGGGCACCCTGCCTGGGTAGTAGGGTGGGTGGGGAATCACAGGGTACCCTGCCTGGATAGTAGGGTGGTGGGTGGGAATCACTGGGCACCCTGCTTGGGTAGTAAGGTGGGTGGGTGGGGAATCACTGCACCCTGCTTGGGTAGTAAGGTGGGTGGTTGGGGATTTAGAGGGTACCCTGCCTGGGTAGTAGGCTGGGTGGGGAATCACAGGGTAGCCTGCCTGGGTGGTACAGTGGGTGGGGATTCACAGGGTACCCTGCCTGGGCAGTAAGTAGGCTGGGTGGGAAATCACAGGGTAGCCTGCCTGGGTAGTAGGGTGGTGGGGATTTATGGGGTACCCTGTCTGGGTAGTAGGCTGGCTAGGGACTCGCAAGGTACCCTGCCTGGGTAGTAGGGTGGGTGGGGATTCACTGAGTACCCTGCCTGGGTAGTAGAGTGGGTGGAGATTCATAGGGTACCCTGCCTGGGTAGTAGGGAGGGTGGGGAATCAAAGGATACCCTGCCTGGGTAATGGGGTGAGTGGGGAAATAACAGGGTACCCTGCCTGGGTAGTAGAGTGGGTGGGGAATCACAGGGTACACTGCCTTGGTAGTAGAGTGGGTGGAGAATCACAGGGTACCCTGCCTTGGTAGTAGAGTGGGTGGGGAATCACAGGGTACACTGCCTGGATAGTAGGGTGGTTGGGATTTCCCTGTAAATAGTACATGTTTGCACAGCATTTTTATCCAGCTATGCATATTAAGCTGGGGTTGGGGAGATGATGGACCTAGAGACCCTTGTGACCTTAAATTACTTTTACTGTGACTTTATACTTCTTGTAGTGTCCATGTGCCAGTGTTTGCAGTAATTAGTGTTATGTTCCCCCCAACTCTTGAGACAACCTGTGTGAAATAACATTTTAAGATATACATTTTGTTTTATTTTCATCAGATAGTGCAGCTGTGGTACAGCCTCTTGTATTATGTGAATACCCCAATTTACCTGTGTTTACAGTTGGGAGGGATGGAAGCACAGGGAGAGGTCAAAGGACTTGCTCAAGGTCACTCAGTAAGCCAGTGGCTGTGGTGGGATTTGAACCTGGGACCTCATGGTTCACAGTTTTGTGCTCTGCCTCCCAATGCTGAAAGTAGAAAATGAAGTTAGAAAATAATGATGTTTATATTTTTGTACTTTCTGTTTATACCCACTTCCTGTCCCTTTGAGACCATCTCCAGCACCTGTCTCCCTCAGGAGCTCCCAAGTCACACCCAACCCTCTGCTCCACCAACCTATGGTCGCCCTCCTCAACAAAGCATTGATTCTTCCCCTAGGCGGGAATGGGGTGAGGGGGGTTTATCCCTGAAACCTCTGTATTGGTGAGGCAGGGCCCAGATATACCTGGGGTTTGTCCTTGTTTCACCCTACCTTCCATGGGTCGTTCAGGGAAAGAACGCCAAGAGCATGCACGCGCAGTGCCTGTCTGCACACCGATGTCCCACCCTACCCTTGGCCCTCTGACTGCACTACAACCTGTGGTCACTGAGGTGGCGAATCGTGGTGGAGAGTGGTACTCTGCCTCCCTGGAGAAGAGAACATCCGCTGGGACGCTAGATCCTCCCCTCTCCCGGCTGGTCCCTGACAGCCCTGGCTCTTTCTCAAACCCAGGTCACTGCTGTCCCGAGTGGTAACCCTGCCACTGGCGGATGGACCAGCAGAATTGCTGTTCAAGCCAGAAGGAGACCTTGTGGTTAGAACCGGAATTGTAACTTTGGTTTGTATTTCCAGCTTCCAGGTATTTATTGGATTTAGGATAGGATAATTGGGATGGGCACAGAGAATTGAGCCTTGCTCCCAGGTGCCACCCGGAGAGTGTTCGAGAAAAGGAGGCGGGGAGTCGATGTAACCCTTTTATTTTGTTCCCTGTCCACACATTGGCACAGCACTCAGTTTGCTCCCATCTGGCTGTAGATACACTATATTCAGTTATATCTAGTTCATTTATTTGTACTTGTTCAGCTGTATTCGTCCTTGTTTGACTTCATTCCTCTGGAACTCACGTATTGGATTTGGTATGTTGCCTTGTAATCTCTGTTGCTGACATGGCAGCTTTGTAAAGAGCACTTGTACTCAAAGCTATTCTCCAAAATTTTAAATAAATAAATGTGTATATTTTACATACGTATTATATATATATATATATATATATATATATAAATTTGTTAATGCACCATTAAGGTTAAAGCATCAAAAGTAGGGAAATGGGCCGGCCAGGTGGCACTGAGGGTTGAGGTGCTGGATGCGACACCTTGCGCCACGCTGGTGACCCAGGTTCGGGAACGAGCCTGGGACATCGGGGGTCAGCAGAGGAAGGAGAGGATTGAGCGTCTGAGGACAGCTCTCCTCTCCCGGGAGGGAGAGGGGACACACGTTCGGTGCCTGACTGGCCTTTGGCAGAAGCTGGAGGCATAGCAGACACGTGAGCGCACAGAGGGGTTGGGAAGTGGCGGGCGTTGGCGGAGACGCCTTGACGTTGGGGCGCAGCCACTCTCCCAGAACATTGGACGAACACCCGTGGCACTCCCGGGTAGACAGAGCACCAGGCCCTGATCCCCAATACCCCTACCTGCCCTGGTGACCGGCCTCCTGACGAGACTCAGAAATTCGGGGTGCTTGCCTCCACCTCATCTCTCACCTGGGGGTAAACCACACATGTGGAGGATGGACCGCCACGGGATACTGGTAGGAGGTGGGGACCAGAACCGCCATAGGCGTCTCCCGAAGGGAGTGGAGTGCCACAGGAGGGAAGGAGTGTAAACAGACAGTAAAAAAAAAAAAAAAGTAGGGAAATGCGACCTTAGGGTTCTGAACCCTAACACCCCACCCCCACCTTGCATGCAGGAACAGGCGTGAGGGGGTGTGCCTTGGGGTTGCGAACCCCATTCCATGAGTAAGTAAGGTAAGATGGGTACAGTATAGGAGATTGGGGTGAGCAGTAAGGTTCACAACCCCAAGGCACACCCCTCACGCCTGTTCCTGCATGCAAGGTGGGCGTGTGGTGTTAGGGTTGGGGACCCTAAGGTCATATTTCCTTACTTTTGATGGTTTAACCCTAATGGTGCATTAACAAAGTTTTTTTGCAGAGAATTTCCTTACTTTTTGAGAAAGTATAATTGTAGCCTTATTTGCTTGTGCCCTGTGTTCCCAACCATCCATCATTTTTGGAGCGATTCTAATTGTATCCTTATTTCACTGTGGGAGCACTCTCCCATCACTCCATAATGGTGTTCATGGGCTCCGCACTCCTATCCATCCTTAAAGGAGAACTGCCTTGAATCTATAAGCCTGCGTTTTCTGTAGTAGCTGCCTTTCTAATAGTGGTTCATATTCTGTTTTTGTTCCATTTGTACTGGCCTTTAAGTAAACTCATTGAGTGTTTCTGCTTTACACTCTGGTGGGCAGTACCATCTTAGAACTGTATGATGTACTTTATGTCCTTGTTACAGAACTTACATTGTTTTAACAATGTGTTCATATTCTACTCTAGAACTTTGTGGCCCAAAGGGGACATAAACTACATCATATAGTCCTAAAATGGCACTTAGCAGCAGTGCGTTAATCAGAAACATCCACTATGTTTACTAAAAAGCCAGTAAAGATGGAACAATAACAGAAGGGGATCAAATATATGGGAAAAAAAGCATCTAGTAGGAAAAATGACTTGTGGATTCAGCACAGTTCTCCCTTAATGGTATCCATATTTTCACGAAACCAGTAAAAGGCACACTGGTGAGGCATGCCTTTTGTACCCTGTAAATTTCACAGCAAAATTACAAACTGTTAGTTCACAGCACAGTGACAAAGAAACAATTGTGTACACCTCTCATGACAATATTATCCTATGTGAAATTATGCAGAATTTAAATCCGCAGTACTCCAAGCCAAATTAATGTATTTTCACCAAACCAGCAAAAGGCACATCGGTGGGCCATGACCCCTTTGTACTCTGTAAATTTCACAGCAGAATTGCAAACCGTTTGTTCACAGCACAGTGGCAAAGAAATGACTGTCTACACTTCCCATTACAGTGTTATCCTATGGGAAATTATGCAAAATTTAAATCTGCAGAACTGTAGGCCAAAGTAGCATTTGTTCACCAAACCAGCAAATGGCACATCTGTGAGGCAAGCCCTTTGTACCTTAAATTTGCAGCCCAAAATTCCAAGCCATTTCTTTGCTATGAAGTGACAAAGAAACAGCTATATAAAAATTATATTTCTGCAAATTGTGAAAAATAATCCTTTGCCAAGCTTCCTTTTCCGCAAATTGCGAAAAAGGGTCCTGTTTCGCAAATCCTTTTCTGCGATTTGTGGTGATGGAAAATACTTTTTTGCAAATTGTGGAAACGGATCCTGTTTCACAGTAAATGTTTTCCACGATTTGCAGCAAAGGATTTCCACGGGTAAAATAAACACATTTCTCAACTTTTTATGAAAAAACTGACCCCAGAATTCAATTCCTGGTACAAGTGTTGGTATTTACCAAACCCCTGTATTATTTTAGCAATTTAAGTTTGTTTCGCTCACTAACTGAAAACAAGATGGTGGCAGCACGAAAAAGTATTTTGCATTTGGAACAAAGGCATTTGTGTTTGTGGCAAAAGGATTCCACATTTGTGATAAAGAATCCTTTGTCGAGCGGGGCATCTAACTTTTCACATAGGAAATAATGGGAAACTTCAAAATTTAATAAATTTGGAACAGATTAATATTTTTTTCACCAAACCTTCAAAAGGCACCACTGTGATCCAAGACCTATATACCCTAAATATTTCAGACCAAAATTCTACAGTTTTTGTGCAACATGGTGGCAACAAATTTGACAAAAAGTGGTAATGTTCATTTTTTTTGACTTTTTGACACTCTGCATCTCTGCACCCACACATCCGACTGGAACAAAACATGCCCCATCAAGAGATCTTTGGTCCCTGATGGCGCTTGCCAAATTTCATGCAAATCACTGGAATGGTTGCGAAGTTAAATTAAAGTGCAAAATTTTCAGTTTAACATAGAAGTGAAGATTTAACCCTAATATTAGAAGTGAAGATTTAACCCTAATATAGGGGCGCAACCATGCTCCTATAATATATCTCGAATAAATGCTGGATAAGTGTGATGGTTAACCAGGAAATAAACTCATTGAGGTTGCAAAGCAGGTCATAAAGACATGAGCCTGAAGCGTGAGTGGCTTTATGGTATGGCTTGCTGCTGAGATGGGTTTATTTCTCAACGTACTGGACATACCCATCATTTATATTGGATTATATATATCTATATATATATCTATATATATATATGTATAGATATATATAAGATTTTTTTTCTTTTTGTCTTTCAGTTGCACTGATAGTTTCTAGGGTTTGACTTTTTTGTTTTTCACTTTGTGTTTGTCCGTAGTGTAGTGACTTTTTTGGCATGTCCACTTCTTTTTCTGCCCCTTTACTGTTTTTGTAGTATAGGGTCTCCCTATGAAAGCAGGTGTCACAGCTGTCCATCCCTTAGTTTGGGACGTTTGCTACTAGGGCTGGTGTGACATCTGTGGTCAGGAGCGGCATGGAGTTTGCGATTGGGAACGTGGTATGTCTGCGGTTGGGACTGGCGCTTTTTTTTCCCATCAGAACCGATATCTGAAGCAGGTCAGAATTGACAGCAGCAACATGGAGGTATGGGGAAACTGAAGAGGATCAGAGTTGGCGTCAGCAGAATTGAGGGCATGGTGTCTGAGGAGAGAGCCGGAGCATTGATGAACTTAGTTGTTTGGTGAGAGATGGGGGATTTCTTATGTTACTGTGAGGCTATAGTTGCTTTTTTTTTTTGTTTGGTCAGGATCAGGTATCTGTACATCTGCGAGTCCTTTGAGTCTGTGTCCTGTGGTAAGTTGCTAATTGGCATGGTAATTGGTGCAGCTGATTTGGTAGGTTTGTTAATGGGTGTGTAAATTGCCTTAATTGGTAATTCATTTGTTTGTTTTGGTCTTTGCAGTGTTCTGTCAGTGTTTTCTTACAGTGGTATACAGCTTTAATTGGTGGTGTATACAGCTTTAATTGGTGGTGTATACAGCATTATTTGCAGAGTTATAAAGTTTTCATTGTGGAGATGTACAGCTTTAATTGGGAGGTATATAGATTCAATTGGGTCATATACAGCTTTAGTTGGGAGGTGTACAGCTTTAATTGCTTGGTAAACATCTTTAAGTGTGAAGGTACACAGGTGTCAGTGTGACTCAGTTGGTAGCACATCCACCTCTGGGCCAGGAGGTTGTGGGTTCTAGTCCCACACTGTGATTGGGCTCATACCTAACCATTGGCACCCAAGTGCAGTACTAGGGGGTGCTGTACTGTTGGGGTGTGCTGTCCTTTGGAGGAGACATTAAAGGTCCCATATGCCCATCTGTGGTGCTGTCCTGGTGTGGGTGTCCAGGTGGAAGTAAAAGAACCCAAGACACTTTTGGCAAGAGATGGGGATTTTTCCCACTGTCTTTGCCAACAATCCTTTCCCATAAAATTGGTTTATACAGTTGTCCAAGGATGTGTGTGGGTGCTGATGTGTGGAATGGCTGCCACTACACATTCAGTCACTTAAATACTAGTGTCTCATTGCTTGTAAAGTGCTGTGGGTTACAGTGTGTATGAAAGCGCTATGCAGGTATGCAGCTTTAATTTGGAGGTATACATCTTTATTGTGGAGGTGTACAGCTCTAATTGTGGAGGTATACCGCTTTAATTTGAAGGTATACATCTTTATTGTGGAGGTATACAACTTTAATTGTGGAGGTATACAGCTTTAATTGTGGGGGTGTACAGCTTTAATTGTGGAGGTGTAAATACAGCTTTAATTGGGTGGTACACATCTTTATTGTGGAGGTGTACAGCTTTAATTGTGCAGGTATACATCTTTAATTGTGGAGGTATACCGCTTTAATTTGAAGGTATACATCTTTATTGTGGAGGTATACAGCTTTTAACTGTGGAGGTGTACAGCTTTAACTGTGGAGGTGTACAGCTTTAACTGTGGAGGTGTGCAGCTTTAATTGTGGAGGTGTACAGCTTTAACTGTGGAGGTGTACAGCTTTAACTGTGGAGGTGTACAGCTTTAATTGCGGAAGTGTACAGCTTTAAAAAGGACCTTCACCAGTCCTTTTGACTTTCATAAATAAATTACCCCTTCTTGCATTGATTCTGGAATTGTATTTCAGTACTATCTGCTGCAGTTAGTTTTTGCATTCTAAGCTGCTAAAAACTGTAGGGTGGGCCAGCCCGCCGGCACAGCGGTTGGACTTCCGCTTGCGACACCAGCGACCCGGGTTTGGGAACGAGCTTGGGTCTCTGGAGGGCTGGCCGAGGGAAGACAGCTTGAGTGTCCCACGACTGCTCGTTGTCTCCGGGGGGGGGGCTGCGACCTGGTGTTGGGCGACCGCTGGTGGAGGCCAGGGATAGGACAACACGTCGGGTTCAGTGTTGGGAGGTGTGTGGCAGACGTTGGCTTTCGCCTAGATGTCCGGCTGCCATGCACCACGAAAGGAAACCAGGAAAAACATCGCTCTCATCCGGCCAGATGACGGCCTCTGGTCCTCTGCCGGCTCTAAGGCCCCCGCCGAAACAGCCTGCCTATACCTTCCTCAGCAGCACCCAGGCCAATGATAGAGTGCGCTGGCCTGTCCCCACTGGTGCCTTCTCCCCCGGAAGGGGGGGACCTGTCCGGTGAAGGGAAATGCCGGGTTACCTGGGGGTCTGCGATATGGGGTTGAAAGGCTGTAGTAGGGTGGCGGGAGCGGCGGAGTGTGCCTAGGAAGACCTGAAGGGAAGACTGGAGGGGAGCACGGGTAGGCGGATATACAAATAACACAAAAAAAAAACTGCAGGGTGTACCAGTGCTTCTATAGCAAGCCTTGTGTTGCTGTGGACCTAGGGTTGTACTGCTGACATCATTATAGGGCAGAGTCAATTTCACACAAGAAACAAAACATACTGACAAGGCATTTGGATTTTGGCATAATGCATTGCTAACAAGGTGTCTTGGGGGAGAGGGAACACAGTATGTATACTGAGTACTGGTAGGTTTCCCTTGCAACATTGTTGCAACTGCATGGTACTGCACAGTATGAGCCACTCCCCTCTCTCCTATAATGATGTCATCAGGAGCTAGCAACGCAGCAGCTGAACAGCAATGGCAAGTGCAGCAGGGCTCAAAAACAAATCCAAATTATGGAAGGCAGAGTAAACCTTGGCCAAAAATAACAAATGCACACACCTTTTCAGGTCTAGTACTGCATATGATGACTACAAGCTCTAACTTTTTGGACCATCATGAAAGTTCCTCTTTAATTGTGCAGGTGTACAGCTTTAACTGTGGAGGTGTGCAGCTTTAACTGGTTTAATTGCTGCTGAGGTATTCAGCTTTAATTGGTTTAATTGTGGAGATCCTGTATACAGCCTTAAAGAGGACAAGAAATTATTTATAATTGTAACATGGCAAATATAAGAAAGGTGAAAACAGCACGGTGGATTGGATAAAAGAGATCAGGTGGTATAGTTTGGAGCGGGCATTAATCCAGCAGTAATGCCGTCCCCAAACTGAAATACCATAGTGATCCACACAGGTTGAGAAGCACTGCAGCACAGAACCAGCACCTGTGTATCCCAACCTCCCACCCAAATCCCGATCACTGTCTGTCTGGAGCACTCACCGGGACTCTGTAGGAGCACGCAGGGTAGCGGAGCAGTGACACGCAGGACAGCAGAGAAACAAGGGGGGGGAAACAGGTCCGGAGCACAACTGACCCTGAGATGGGCTGCAAGAGAAGGTCAGCTATGGCGTCTACCTGTAGTTGCCAAAAGTGCATGGCACGGCGAAGCGGAAGTAGTGGTGTGGGAAACAGACGAACAAGACCGGTAGGAAGTCCAACTGAGAAAGTGAAGCAAGCAAGGGGCAAGGGAAGCTAAGCCAGGAAAGAGAGGTGTCAGCACATCGGAGCAGTACGCTGGAGACACAGAGTAGGTGTGCAGGCATGTAAATGAGATTGCGTGCGAGATAGTGGAACGCAGAAACGAGCATCTCATAGACTTCCCACAGCGCGTATGAGAGAAATAGCCATGCACATCTACATAAATGTGAGACAGAAATCTTAAAATATACTTAGTTAATAGTTATGTGTGCCATAGTTATGACAACATCAGTATATAAATCGCAATCAGTGAAATGTTCAGACAGTGCCGCACAGAAATGACAACATATCAAAATCTGTGTCGATTGTTCTGTTGAGAGTATGAAAATAAATGTCATAGTAAGCAGACAGTATTCAAAGCCATGTTACAAGCGCATTAAGCCACTCCGTAGGTGGCATCTAATGGTGGATTAATGCATAGTTGGGCCATTGTAGGCACTCGGCCTGCGGCCTCGAGCCACAACCCTTCCAACCATGCATTAATCCACCGTTAGAGGCCACCGTCGTCATGGCTTAATGCTTACTTGGCAGCTGTTTATAGTGTTCACACTTACAGAAATGATATCCATAAGTGTAAAGGATCCATATGTTACTGTACCCGAGTAAAAAGTGGTGCAGAAAACTATATTTTGCATTGTTTTGTTTTTATGAGCAGCATTCTGTAACATTTCTGTTAACAGAACCGGTGACTTGGAGTTGTAACTATGTTGTGGTTTGTGTATAGAATTCTGAGCATGTTTCTGATAGGCCAACAGCTCAAGCTTAAAATTCTGTACACAAACCGTGGCATAGTAAACACTCCACGAAGGGAACTGTGCAGAATGTTGCCCACAAAAAAGAAAATTAAAAACACAGTTTTTACATCAGTGTTTTATCAAGTAAAGTTAAATATGGCTCATATGGAGGTCTTTTATTTCTGTTACTAAGGAGTAAGGACATTACTAACTGCTACAAATTAGTACAGATGTCCTGCCCGCCTTAATTGTGGAGATATACAGCTTTAACTGGGTGGTATGTAGTTTTAATTGTGGCGGTATACAGCTTTAATCGATTCAGTTGTAGAGGCATACAGCTTTAACTGGTTTACTGACGGAGATATACAGCTTTAATTGGTTTAATTGTGGAGCTATACAGCTAAACTGCAGCGGCATACAGGGAAATAACTGATAATAGAGCCTACGAAAAGTCACATATATATATATGGGATACATGATGGACACGAGTGTGATATGGAAAATATTTTAACTCCTTTAGAATGACCTCTGAATATTCGCCACTCGTGACTATCCAGAGGTCACTGTGCAGGAGTGAAAATATTTTCCGTATCACACGAGTGCACATCATGTATCGGATTTATACACTAAGAGTGTGTTTTCTGCTGCTTTTTGGTTTGATGACATCACCACGGTGAAAATGTATGCAACAGGTGTCAGGATAAAAAGTGGCAAGTAAACTGAGTTATCTGGCTCACTGTGTGGATAAATGGGGTATGACGTAATCACTATGGGAATAACTTCAAGTTATTCCCATAGTGATTACATCATATCCCATTTATCCACACAGTGACTACCACACAGCCCGCCCTGCCCCCTGCCCCATGCTGAGTCGCCTGTCCACTGACATTATTTTACTTTCCCTAGCATCTGTCTTAACAGGTCTCCAACTGCACCCCTGTACTCTCTCATTCTCCCTGTTGCTGAAACCTAGCCACAGCACAAAACAGCAGTACACAAATGCTTTCTGCCTGCTTTTTACTACCTCAAAAAAATAATTAACAACTTAAGTTGAAGCATTTTTTCTTCCTCCACATGTTCTTATAGCTCTCAGTTCTGCTCGCTCCACTAGCACCGTCGCCGTCTTACCACCAGAACACCACTCATCCTATAACAAATGGCAGAACACCTAAAAAAAAAAAAAAAGTCTTCCCTTGCTGCTTCTTACAGTGAAAAGAATTCCTAACTGAACTCCCTTTTCCACTAAACGAACAGAGCCAGCTGCTGTCGCTAACACGATCCTATGTCTTCCCTCAACGTTTTAAATTCATCCCCGCTCAACCAGTCAGCAGTGATGCCGCGACGTCAATGAGACATCCAAACGCTGAGTGTAAGGCAATCACCATAGCAACGATGCGTAAACAATGGTGGCAAGTTACAGTTTCCTCGAGAAATCCCCTACCTTTAACGAAATAAAAAAGAAATACTTCACACCTGAAAAACTCAACACCTTCACGCAAAGGTCTAAGCCTGTTGCATAAATCAAATATGCGGGGGGCGCATGTGGGATAAGCAAGGTATTTGTACAGTTGCTAGTCACCACTCGTAATCCTGACTCGTAGCTTCGCCACTCGTGAGGTTACTCGAGGTCACAGACAACTGTAGAAATAACTTGCTTATCCCACAGGTGCTCCCGCATATCCCTTACATATATATAAAATATAGAATATATTTATGCAGTAGGCATAGACCCAGAAGTTGGTGTAATCCATTTATTTACGCTGGTATTAAATAAATCGTGGCACCTTAGATTTATTACACCCGTCAATCATTTCCCTGTATACTGTTCCTCTCCCTGTTCTCCACAATACCTCCCACCACAGCTGCTCCCACTATAACACCCTAATTTCCTGTTAACAACGTTTACCATCTAAAAATGCTGCTGTTCTCACTATTGTAACCAGTACAGGCATCGTATACTTCTGAAGCTTTAATTCACTGGGGACAAAATTGGGAAACTGTCTCCCCACCTCCACCCAAGCTGCCACATTACCAGCTCACCTCTCACAAGCTCCATAGTCCCTTTCTCCCTCTTGCTGTAGCAAAACTCGCGTAGCACTGACCATGGCACGTCACTAGATGAACAGTTTTTTTTTCCCCCATTCAGTGTGACTCCACTTGACCGCAACACTTCTCCGCGTGCAGGATCAACCAGGGACACGCTGAACACAGAAAAAAATGGCATAAATACATTTGAATGCAGGATCAACCAGATAACTAATTCTTAACACACACAAAAAAAGTTGGAACAAGTGCACCAACAGTATAGTGACTCCTCACTAAGCGATAAATGGAGCCGCCATGATTACAAAGTTTTGGGTCCTCACGCATGCAAAACCCAACCAACGCAATGTGTGCTTTGAAAGTTTCAAAGTCATGTCCCTTGGAACCAGTCCTAAACTGCGTAGTAACACATAGCAGAGCACAGAAAACCCTTTATTTCATTAAAAAAAAGAAGAAAACTAAGAAAAAAAAAAACATACAAGAGTTAGATAGAGTTCTTCAGGTACATGAAGGGGGTAAACAGGGGAGGAGCAGTCAGGGTGCTTCGAAGGAAGGGGCAACTGAAGGGGGGGAGATTCAGGGGAGAAAGGAGGAGGTGCTAAATCACTGAGAGGGTGGTGGAGCCATGGAATGCGCTGCCCAGGAGGCTGGTGGAGGCAGAAACGGTGGAGGGGTTCAAGAGGGGGTGGGACAGGTACAGGGGAAGGGGTCTGGAAGCAAAATCCAGTGCAGCGAGAATATCCGGAACTGGGAAGGGAGAAGCCAGAGAAGGCAAGGAGGGCAGCAAGGTCAGCTCCCAGGGTGGGGGCTGACCAAACAAGCAGACATGAAAGACCGTAAGGCCTATTCTGCTGCCATTTTAGTATGTTAGTAAGAAAACTACATCCCTGTTGCATAAATGGAGCCTGCAGTGGAGACTTTGTGAAATAAATGATTCATGACCACTCAAGCAGTTTGATCTCGCTTATGCCATTCGTGAGGTTACCAAAGGTCAAACTGCTGTTGAACATGTAAATCATTTAATTCACTTGTTCCGATTGCATATAGAAACATAGAAAGTGACTGCAAAAGGGGACCTTCAGATCCATCTAGTCTCCCTGTAAGCCTATCCCCCCTCCTCAGCTACACCTGTCACATTCATCAGGTAGGGTCAGAAAAGTCTGTATTGAAAATATGAGGTCCAAATACAGAAAAATAACCAGCCCAGTGGTGTAAAGGACTGAGGCTACAGATGGGAATACACAGGGCCAAGAGCCCACCTGGCTGTGGAAGCACAGGGCCCCCATACAGCTGTGGATGCAGAGACTGATTACTTACCCCGTGCGACACAACACTTCACCATCCATCCCAGGCCAGGAGTGGTGTCACACAGCAGTGCCCTTCCTCCAGCCTCGGCCCACCCAGCTGGTTCACTGAGCTGTCCCCTGAACTCAGGTCCCCGACACAGGATCGTAACAAGCTTCCCACTGAGCCAACAGCTGGTCCCGCACACACATTTCTTCCTAACTTTTTTTTCAGACATTTTGAGCCAAAATTTTCAACATACTGTAGGCTTTTTATGATCTCTTCTTTTGAACACAATAGGTGTCTTTTGTAAAATACTGGCCGAAACATCATTTTGCACTGCAAGCGCAGTAACCCATCTTGGGCAGGATTTCAGAAACTACACCTGTCGCATTTATCAGGTGGGGTCAAAAAAGGCTATATTGGAAATCTGAGATCACAATACTGAAAAATAACTGGCCCCATGGCATAGAGGGCTGAGGCGCCTAGTGCCTTACCTCTTTCCACGCCAGTGACCCAGGGTTGGGAACAAGCTTGGGTCACTGGGGGTTGGCTGGGGGGAGGGGAGTATTCAGTGTCCGGAGGACAGATTTCCTCTCCTGGGGTGGGAAGGTTTGTCGGCTTGGCCCTTGGCCGCCCCCTGGTGGAGGTTCAGAAGTAGTGCTGGCAGCTAGAGTGCCACACACAGTAGGGGCCATGGTTACACAGCATGTGTGTGCCTCCACATGCACGCACTTGCGTGATGCCACGGAAGGGGAACCAGGGAAGAAAATGGCGGTTGCAGGTTCCATGAAATCTTGCATGTCCACCCTTGCTACCGGCTCACTGACCCACAAATCTGGATGCTGGGTCTCCGGGTGGGAGGGAGGATGGCCCTCCCCATCCTGTCCCCGCAGCGGGGGGGGGGGGGCAGTTCGTGGGGGATGTGGTGCTTGGTGAGTCAGGCAGGAAGGGAGTCAGTTAGTTGCCAGGTGAGGGAGACAGGGACAGGATGGAGCAGTCACCTGTGGCGCACCCTGCAGAAAAACCTATATGACAGAGCAACCGCCTGCAGCACGCCCTGACAGAAATCTTATATGGAAAAAAAAATACTGAAAAGTAGCAAAGTTATGGGTGAACGCTGGAAAAATGTGTAACTTTGTTAACTTACATTGTACTGCGTTTATACAAATCAGTACAAGCACTTGCATTCTGAACTGAAAAGGAAAGCAGATGACATCAGATTACAGTAGGAGTGTGATGCATCTCAGAACTTTAGTTACTTCATATTGGGGGAATTAACTGAGAAGTCTGTAAAAGATTCAAGTCCAAACAGCAAACACTGCCAAGAACGAGAGAGAGCAAGTCCCAAAGTAAAGGTGATTTAGGAGATAAAGTCCGCATCTGTCATGCATGGATTTTAAGGTCTCTATAGAGTCTAGCAGCATCACTAGAAAAAGCAGGCATTTGACTCCATGAGAGAGCCTTACCCAGTATGCAATGACATTAGGAATACTTGAGGGTAAATCTGTTTAAGTATACAACATTTTTCCAAAAACAGCAAATTATCTCAATACATATTAAACAGCTGTGAACAATATGAAACTGTACTTGCAAACTGCATACAGCATAGCTGGAAACTGTGGCATGAATAGGCTGCAGGTAACAATTTTGAAGCATAGAATGAACGTCTCCACAGACGCCATTAACACATGGCCAGTAGAAACAAGCCAATCAAGAAGGTGCCCTCATTGGTGGGAAAACAGTAAGGGAGATGCCTTACTGAAGAGAGGGTTCTTCATGGGTACCAGCTACCTCATGGTGGGTTGCCATTTTTGATTTTAATTGGTAACTTGGAGCAAGCATAAAATAATAAAAGAAGCAGTCACCCATTCGGGTAGAAGTAGAATGAAGCAGTGCTCAGTCTTTCTTCAGTCACAAAAGCAGCTTTCGGTGAATACCCCACTCATTTAGCTGTCCCTACCCTCTAGTCCAGCAAAGCACATGGTTAAAGTCATACCTGTATAACTTTCAGAATCGGTGTCACTGCCATCAGTCTTCGCCATTGCTGAGCGTAGTTGTAACTTCTCACTCAACCACTGCCGCACACATAATTTGAGGTCCCCTTCCTCCGTACTCTCCGGCAATCCAACAGTTCTCAGGTTCTGTGTCCTGGCTTGATTCTTGAGCAGTTCCAGACGAAGTTGGAGCACCACATTTTCTTTTGTAATGCCAGCTGCCGTGGTAAGGGCTTTGCAGGCTGTATCACTGGCCATCTTTGCGTCCTCCTGGACTCCTGTAACTTTGGCATCTAAAACGGTGACTTTGCCCACCAATGACTCCAGTTTTGTGTCCATACTCCGAATGGCTTTGTGAATCGCTGCATTATTTGGTTGCACTGGGTCTGCATTAGGAGCCTGGGGTTGTGGTTCCCCGTTCCTGGTCAGCTGTGGTGTCTTCTGGTGAGCTCCTTCTCCTGCTGTACCACCTCTCATGTTCTGACACATTTCTCTGAAAAAGAGGTTTGCGCTCAATGAAAATGTGCTGCTGAATACAAATCTGCTGTTTAAATGTCTGTGAACGAGCAGGAAAAGTCAGTATTTTAAGGTTTTGTTTATCTGGTTGCAGAGCTCTTCTCATATGCGTCCTTCCAGTTTGGCAGCAAGCTCCAGCCCTCTTTTATTTTTTTTAATAACATGTATAATTCAGTAACTTAAGTTTAACAATGTGTATTTCAGTGTTCATCGTTCACTCATGTTTGTCATTTTACCATATCTTTTTCACAACATTTTCAACATAATCATTTTATGACCCCACCTCATGAACCTGGTAGGTGAAATTTTTAAAATCCCTCCGAAAGGTGATTTCTCTGAGCAACTGCGAAATCATCTTGTGAGCCAGTCTTGAGAAAAAAGTAAGATCTTTTTCGAGAATATCTCTCATCAAGCTACACCTATGGAACAGTAGCCGTCAGGCACTAGGACCACACAGAAATTTTTGCAAACAGTCCACTAGGGGTCGTTGACATTGTCATCTTCTGTTGGCTCTTCCTATATAAACGTGGACATCTCCTTTCCTTCTCAGTTCTTTTCCTGCCGTCAGCCATTCCTGTCGGACCCTGCAACAGAAACACCATTGCTAATATTGTTTTTTCTCACTTTAAACACAGTCACTTTTTAAAAGTGATTTTCGGTGTCGATGATGGCATCTCCAGAGCCATTGCCATCCATACTGTTTAGATACTGCAAGTGCAGTGAGAAAATTTATTCAAAAGACTCGCATGACCTCTGCATGTGCTGTCTTGTCCTGGACCACAACGTCAAGGCGTGCCCAATTTGTAAGGGCTTTAATACAGCCACCTGGTGACGCAGAAAGGGCACTTTAGAAAAGCATCTCAACAACGCTTAGCCCAAATGAAGAAGGAGCGCCACCAGGAAACCCCTGCTGCATCACCAGCCCACTCTTTGCAATCGAAGGGATCCAAGTCCCAGGAGAAGATGTCTGGGTCTCATCACCACAAACACAGGGATAGGCAGAAAGAAAAGGCAAGGACCTCCCCTGTGCACTCTAGGTCATCCATTCCTCTGGCCTGTTCACTGCTCCGACGGCGAAGAGGCCTGTCGCCCAGACTGTGGACATGGCTGGGTCAACCTGTAGTGCCTCTAGACCTGTTACAGCTGGTGTGTCACAGTCGACGTTGGAGCCCTTGCCTCCTCCCGTCGACCTCTGCCAGCATACCCATCGACACAAACACAGGCACTGATGTTCAGGTGGTTCTAGCATCCTTTACGGACATTCTTAAATGCCTGTTACCTCCTCCTCCATCGAGAGTTTTCTGTTGATGGGGCCTATACAACAAACCCCTGTGATGACGCCTGCCAGGTTGACGCACCAGACATTTTTCAGGCCGTTGATGGCTTCTTCAGCTCTACCACTGAGTCCTCCAGATCATGTTGATAAGGACCAGGATTATAATCTGGATCTTACTCTGGATGAGGAGGAGGAAGAGGGAGAGGAATTTGTGGACACCTATGACAGAATCAGCTCTACAGTCTCTACTGGGAGTGAAGACTCTTCGGTTTATACCCCAAGGTCTCCCCCTGAAGACCCTTCTTTCATAAGAATGATGCAGTAGCTGCAGTCGGCAATGGGGTTTGATGTGGAGGAGCAGGATATTACTAAGAAGAACTTGGTAGACTTCTTAGAATTACCTGGTACTCCAGCCATAGTTATTCCTCCCCTCCAGCCAGCCCTAGAGGATGCCACCTTTGCTGCATGGCACAGGCCTAACATGATACCTGCCATACCAAAGAAGGCAGAGAAGCTATACCAGGCCCACTCAGGCAATCCCTTTTTTGCAGGGCAGCCCGAGGCAGATTCTGTGGTCTTCAACACAGTTCATGACAGATCTGTGGTTCCAAAGCACATTAGTTCCCTTCCTCCTGACAAGGAGTCCAGAAAACTTGATGTCTTGGGCAAAAAAGGTTTGCTTCAGCTTCTCTGTGGCTGAGGGCTGCAAATTACCAAGCATACATGGTAAAATACTAGAGTACTCTTTGGAGGAAGGCCTTGTCTGCAGGTGCCACTGTAGGTAAACATCTCCTATGATCCACCTGTGACATTTTTTCTTTGTTTTTTTTTCCTTCAGTTTTTCAGGCTCCCTCCAATGCCACAGCTGAACCAGTCCCCCAGGGTCCTGCAAGGCACCCGGGGTTATGCTAGGCTGACTGCTGGATGCCCAGGTGCTAAGCCTCCATGCTGCTGTGGTTTACCCCCCCCCCAGGGTGGGAAAGGTGAGAGCAGCCCACTTCTACTATCCCTACCTGTTATTAGTCTTCATCAGGCGATGACCTAGTCTGTCCAAGTTTGGTCCTTCGTAGCATGGTGCCGAAAGCCATCGTTGGGCCAGGTGCAGCGCTTTTCCTACCATTTTCTCCCATCCTGGAGGGAGGCAGCATGCTAGGAGATTCAAGGAGCGTGCGCACACAGTGTGTGCTGCTGCTTCGGATCTTGGCCAACATCCTCCAGACCCATAGCACGCCCTAAGTTGCACCACCACCTGTGATCACCCACCTGGTGATGGTATTATGAGTTTCTGGTATCAAAATGGATGGTTTGTTATGTGTTCCTGATTTCAGAATGATGATATTATGAGGTTTTTTTTTTATCATTGAATACTTTTTCCTCCTTGACCAGAGCAGCCCTCCCCACCGACCTCAGCCGCCAGCACCCGCACCCCCGGACCAGGTCTGTCGTGCGGATTAAATTTATATGCCTACTCACCAGGCCGGCCAATGACGGACCCCCCCCGAAGGGACCCACAGCATGGACACTTGGTGGCTGCGTCTTCACGGGTCCGGGGGAGCAGGGCATGGCCATCTGCCGATGCAGTTGCTCTGCCATTTTCCTCCGTTAGTGAATCCCCCAAGGAGCCGGATGTGCAATGGCGTCAGCACACATACGTGTGGAGACCCGCTGCGCTCCACCCCCTTGTCCTGCCCGCAGCTTACAGTGCACCCAGCTTCCTCTAGGTGCCGCTGTAGTGCAGCGCAGTGCCCTCGACCACCCCAGAGGAAGGAGAGCAGTCGTGGGATGCTCAATCCTTCCTCTCCCATATTATGAGTTTTTGATGTCAGAACAATGTATTGTGAGTTTCTGATGGCACAATGGATGGTATTATGAGTTTCTGATGTCAGAACAATGTTTTGTGGGTTTCTGATGTCAATACAATGATATTGAGTTTTTGATGTCATCGGTTCCCCATGTGAAAAAATGATCACCCATCTGTTACCGACTGAAAACAGCCGCCTCAGCAGAACACAGATACCAGGACATTTTTCTGAAACATTAATTTTCCTTGTTTTCGGCAATTTGATGAAGACAAGAAAATAAATTGCGCAGTTTTTCCTGGACTGCGCTGTTTCAGTTGTGAAATTTGGTGCTATCAGAAAGCACAAAATAAAAACAGCAAAATGTATGCTAAATTGCGAGAAGCGCAAAATTTTAAGAGCAGCCGATATATTCAGGGAAAACTTTAAGAAACGTAATATTTAGACATAAATCAGCTTGTATTTTAGGTAGCTTCTGTACATTTCTCCTCTCCATTATTTATTGCTGAAGAAATTCCCACAACAGCAAGATATTTACCCCTTAGAGTTCATCTGCCTCTATACTTGAAATTATAATACTCTGTTGCGACATCACAGTCTGTTGCCATGGGAATAACTGTTCTGTCACAGCAGGATATTGTGACATCAGGTGGGGAAGTTGCCATAGGAGCTGATAATCCTTAAGGAACAATTATCCTGTTTTCCTACATATGACGTCAGTAATGAACAATGGGTATAAGAAATACAGAGCTAATATTATGTTTTTCAGATTTTCTCGAGGCCTCAGTGGCTCTTTAACTGACGTAAAAGTTTCCCATTTTACAGTAGCAGAGTAATATTTTTTTTTTATCTTCTCTGGGAGTAAAGGAAGAGACATGGCATAAATGTGAAGGGTTAGAAATATTTTAGAGCCGGAGTTCTAGTTCCATGGATGCCCTATGCTTAATTTAGCAGAAACTCGTAGTAAATCTGGTTTCTTAATGGCTTTGCAGACCCTCTCCGTGTCACACCCCTACTCGTCAGCAGTGAGTAATGCTGCATCAAGGACCCTGGAAGAACTGACGTGGCTACTTATGTGCTTCAAGGAGTACATTGTTAGTGGAACTGGTTCTGCCCTCCAGGGTACTTGACCTTTAACCCTCTGTGCCAGGGGTGACGCTTTGGCCATTAGTTGCCATAGAAACAAAGTGCACCGGAGTGCTCTTGACATTAAGTGGCTCGTGCTCCTCAAGTGTTACCATGGTGACCCAAAACTTCAAAAAGGAAGGAACCTGGAGGACTCCTAACTGGAATGGGAGATGCTGAGGGGACTGTAACCTGGCTGGGCAGCTGTGCACAACCAGCCTATGCTGCCGCCGCGGATTCTGATTGTAAACATCACACTTTGAGAGCGAAGCTGGATGGGTCTGATGTAATCAGAACCCCGAGGTGGCAGTACAGGCTGGTTGGGCGTGTGGTTGCCCAACCAGTAGTTTTTATAGTGCATAGTGTTTTTGCTTTGTTTTTATTTATTTCTTAAATGAATGAGGGAGGCAGTATAGCGTAGTGGTTTAAGGCTCTGAACTGCAAATCTGGTGACATCCAGCAAACCAGACGTGGATTTGAATCCCACAGCTTCCACTTGCATACTGTGACCCTGAGCAGGTCACTTAACCTCCCTGTGCTCTCAGGTCACTCCTGTAAAAAAGTTTTCAGCTTAGTGTGCTACTCCTGGTTAAACAACTAAAATAAAAAAATAAAAAAAAAATGTGTTTTCATAGCACTCCGCGACAGAAGTGGTTTCAGTTCAGAACTTGAACTTATGGCTGTGCACACGGCATGCTGTGAAAAACACCAATTGCCTGAAGGATTTCCAGTCAGCCGGCACGTTGTTGTACCCCAGAAGGGTGCAGCCGTGTTCCATGACCTCTGAACTGTGGTACAAGGTTTCTGGAATGGAAGTCCATGCAGAGCAAATCTTCACTATACACTATGATCCAGTTCCCATAAATTATTTATTTTTTTAATTAGACTGGAGTTTGTACTTCCAAGGCATGCAAAAACTGTGAAAGAAGTGTTTTTTTTTATTTTTTATTTATTTTGAATGTTCTCTTAAGTCTGCTGCCTCTTCTGCTGGCACTGCAGTCCGTCTGGTCGTAGTGCAAGGTGGGCCCGCTGCCAGCTGAACACACAGCTTGCTCCGTCAGGGCATTGCTGCCAGTCCTCCTCCTCAGCGGCACCACAGCTTTCCTTCACATTCCGGTATAGCCTATCCAGAGGGGTCCCTGTGGCCATTGGGGAGAGGCGAGGCACATCACATGGTGGAGCGGCAGTTAAAGGGGTGGAGACGACGTGTGGTGTTGGGAAGGCCACTGGAAGTTGTCATCCAGTGCTCCAGAGCCCATTTTCTCCTCTACAAGTGCTCACCCACCTTCCGTGTGAACACACGCAGCGGCATCCGGGGGGGGGGCAACATTGTGTTTTCACCCACTCCGCCAAGGACATCACTATAGTTCCTTCACTAGGAGCTCTTACTACATCCAGGGGGTCGTAACCCTTTCACTTTAGGAGGGAACTGTCTGGGCAGATGATCTTTGCTCTCTCCTACGTTCTCTTCACATCCCGGGCTCGGGGGTGTGAACTCGGGTCACCAGCATGCCATTGCAGTCCCATACTGCTTTTCACCACAGAGTCGTCCCAGAAGCGTTTTATTTCATTGTGTTGCAGCCTGGCAGAGTGTCGGCCGATAACATTGCCTGCCTTTAGTGGTGGACACTGCAGTACACTTGAGCGAGGTGGAGATTTGGGGAACTTAAAACAAGCCAGTGCTAATGTCTTTTTGAGCACCCGACTAAACTAGAAATGTGTCCATTAACCCCATTTCCTCAGAAATATCACATATTGAAAACACTCCCTCGGAAATATCACATGATGAAATTTAGAGTCTGAAGCAGAAACCTGCCCCCTGTAATATCACACGATGAAACGTGGAGTCTGGAGTGAACCATCCAGCCCTGAAATACTATGGGATGAAATTAGGGGTGTGGAGCACAGAGATATTCACTAAAATACTACTGGATGAAATGGGAGCAAAGGCCCACCCCCTGAAGTATGACACGAGAAAAGATGAGTCTGTTGCCCAAAGTCAATACCTGAACTGTCACATGATGAAATGAGTCTGGAGCAGAGAGTCACACTCTGAAGTATCAAAATGAGGGTCCGCAGCACAAAGCCAATCCCTGAAATATCATGCGATGAAACAAGGAGTTTAGAGCTGAGACGCACCCCCTGGAATATCACGCGATGAAACGAAAAGTTGGGAGCAGAGACCCACCCCCTGAAGTGTATCATATGATGAAAGAGAAGTCCAGAGCATGAATCATGAAATATCATATGATGAAACAAGGAGTTTGGAGGGGAGACCCACCCCATGAAGTATCACACAAGGAAATTAGTTCAGAGCACAAAGTGACTCCTTGAAATATCACACGATGAAACAAGAAGTCCTGAGCACAACGTGACTCGGTTTCCTTTCTTTACGTGTCCGGTAGGTATTTATGACCGGAAACACTTGGTGGAATCTGCCAGTTATAGCTGGCCTAGTAATGTGCCCTGGGGTTTGGAAGCTGATTCTGGATGATAGCACCCAGGCTAGTGAATGATGGACAAGATGTGTCATGGAAGTCACGTAATCAGAGTCCCTGAACTAGGGTGGGGGTGGAGTGGAGCTTGATGAGCCACTGTTGCCCAGCCTAAGGAGTTGTGCACTGGCTTCGGATGCCAGAGCTCAGTCAGGTCTCCGTGAACAGAAAGGGACAGAAGGAAAGACACAACTAACCAATGTCAGCACTGACGTGGGGTTGGTGGCAAGGCGGGGAGTGGACAAAGCTATACCAGCTTGCTGCGCAAGAGTTGCGCAGTAGAAGATGGTGGCAAGAGGTGTTGACTGAAGCTACAGCTGTTCCTTGGTCTATAAGTTCAGTGGATTGTCCTCTTAGGGTAAGAATGAGCAACAGTTACCTGTAAGTGCCTGCAGTTTTAAAGGGGTCACGAGTCCCTTGACTGGACGTTGCAAGGGACAAGGGGGTCGGTTGTAACCTCCTGTGGAATGGATAGCTGGATTTTCTGTGGCAGATATTTGAAGTTCTGTGCTGTATATTTTTATATATAAGTCTAGTTTTGATGCTAAAAATAGATCTGCAAGAAGAGGGACTCGAATTATCTGCGAGGTCGACTTATGTGCAGAGCTTACAATGGTAAGCCATTTTGGCAACTGTGTAACCTGATTTTTGTGCCGAGTTCTGGCCACAAAGACAAAAATGTTGTGCTTGTTGATAAAACAGAATTTTCCATTTCATTTGGGCAGCAAAGTAATGTCTATAAATTTGCTAAAATTGCCAAGGTGAAGTCAGGATAGCGTAGTGGTTAAGGGCACTTGAGCTGCAAACCTGGAGAACTGGGTTTGAATCCCACAGTCACTACTTCCAAATTGTGTGACCATGAGCAAGTCTCGTAACTTCCCTGTGCTCCCAGGATGCACCTGCAAACAAGCCTCAGCCGATGTGTCGTTTCCTTGTCAAAAATTGTAAACAAAAAAAGAGGTTGGCCAAGCTGTAGATTATAGTAACAAGGTCAGCAGTCAGCTAGGGCACTTCATTTCTTTCTCAGTATTTCAAATTTATGCACATTGTGCTCTTCATAAAACATAATTCCGATTTGTATGGCTTCCGGTTATGTAATGAGCAAGTTGAGTGTCCATGACCAGGTTTCCAGTTGTCCTGCTATCTTAGCTGGTAGAGCGGCAGAATGGGATTCCAGGCAGGCCTGGGTTCAAATCCCATTTGGGTCCCTTTTTTTCTTTCCTATTTCTAAGTCCTGTAGTAAAATCCAGCAGCTTCTCAGATCTCTTATGGTAACAGGATGTTGTTCTTCTGCAGAGGCCTTCCTGAGTCAGGGTGGAAAATCGATCAGCCCTGCGCGCCTGTGGTTCAGTGGAGCCCCGTGTTCTTCGTTCACATGGCACTCTGGAAACCTTTCTGCTGCACATGCTACTTGGTATGTTAGTACGGATGAGGTGCTGTTGGGGTGGGGGGTATATGCACTCTGAACTGTTTTATGCCTGGCCTTGAACTTTTACACATTTCATAATGCAGACACAGCCCTCCCTCTGCACATTTTCACTCCGGCTCTCTTATGACCTGGCACAGTTCAGATTAGTCAGACATACAAGTCACCATTGCTTCAGCTCAGCTGGGAGGAGCGGGGGAGCTGCCACTTATTGTTGGGCTGATGAAAGACAGCCGGCATTGTCTGCAGGAGCAGAGGGGCCTTTTGGTGAGTGACACAGAAAGCTCTCACATTCAGACTTGGCTGTAAAAAGAGAAAAAAAAAAATCCTTGATCTGTTTCTTGTCGCTGCTGCTGACAGAGCGCTGTCACCCTCAAATCTGTTTGCAATTTCAACATGTGAGTCAGAAAACGGTATCAAAGGGAGCTGGGAAAGTGGTAAACAGGGCCCAAAAGAGACAGAGAGCCTGCTTCTCCGACACCCTGCATCTCTCAGCCACAGCTTTCTTCAATTATCTTCGGCAGCAGCCAGCAGACACCCAAAATCCAAAGCAGCAGACGAGAGCTGTTCCTCACCGCCTGTGATTCATTACCCCATCCTGGCACCATAGCGGCCTGGAGCCACTGGTTTACACTGCAGGATGGTCTGCAGATTGGAAGCAGCTTCGTTCAGGCGGTCTGGATTAAAAGGCCAGCTGTGCGGGGAAGGGAGGGAGGTACGTGCTGACACATCAGGGGTTAAAACTTTCCTCACCAGTCTTTCAGTTTAGAAAGAGTAAACCGTGTGCAGCACAAGGTAAATGAAGCATAGAAGCACAGAAGTTGTCGGCAGATAAGGATCACTTGGTCAATCCAGTCTGCTCCAGATTCCCTACCTATGATGCCACCAGAGGCCATAGCTGGACTCCAGCTTACACCCCCCATTGGCTTTTCAAATTCCCTCGTGTCTTTTCCATGCCCTCTTAAATCCTGCAACCATTTTAGCTTCCACCACTTCTTCTGGGAGGCTGTTCCAAGCATCCACCACCCTCTCCCTGAAGAAGTACTTCCTTGCATTTCCCCGGTGTCCCTCTCTCCCCCCCCCAAACTTCATATTGTGACCGCTTGTCCTTGAATATCTTTTCCTTTGGAAAATGCTCCCTTGCTGTACCTTGTTAACTATCTGTGAGGTACTTGAATGTCTCTATCATAGCCCCCGTCCTTGCTGAGTGAGGGTTTATGTTGAGTGGTTTAACTGTATGCGGGGTTGGAGGATCCTCTCATCGCAAGCAAAGAAGCAGAGTTTTCCACATGACTTAACTCTGAAAAAATTCAAATAAAGTTTTACAAAGGCTGCTTAGTTGGTACACACCACAGTCAAACGGGCAGAAAATATCCATCTCGTAGTTACAATCACAAGGATTATTAGCTAAAGTGTCAAGTCAAGGCTTCCGGCCCCACAGAAGTCCACTTGCACATACAAGCAAACTATCAATTTAACTTGGAAGCACCTTTCATAGTCCGGTTTAATAAAAAAATGTAAACGTTGGAATTTTACCTTTCATTCTTGGTGCTTGACTGGAGGCTTATGTATATATATATATATTTTTTTTTTTTTTCTGGTTTTCACCTCTTCTGATGGGGTGGTCTGTTTGGGCACACCTTTCAGTCTTTGCACAGGTCCTCGTTCATTTTAGGGTAACCCACACTTGCCATTCTGGCTTCGCTTGCCATTTCTAAACCTCCGCAAGCCCCACTTCATAGCAGGGTTTGACCTGCCTGGACCCCTTCAGCCCAGCCCAGAATGGCATCTGGTGGTGTGGGGGACAGAGAGAGAGAGAGAGACACCCTTTGTTAGAAAGGGTGGAGGGGCCAGGTGTACATTAGGGGGGGTGACAGTGACAGTGCTATCTGCTGGATCCAGTCTGGCTGAAAAAACTAGACGCCTGAAATGTGACAGAGACCAATCAGCAATGCAAAGCATCATGGGAAGCATATACAGATCACCATGACATAATTTAGACTGGTTCTGCTTTAAGCAAGAGGCAAGTCTTTAAAAGCTGGCATTACTGCCAGTGCCCTTCCATAGTAACGCATTCCTCAGTGCTTTGGTGCTGAGATAATTTTTCAATATATGTTACACATATCGAGGGTACTTTCCTAATGCATATATTGTTGAATATTTCATTAAACAAAAAAGATATACTTGATACTGTAAATGTTACCATTGGGTAAATAGGGTAATACAACACAGTCAAAAGTCCTTAAAGATGTGGGGAGACATCGAAGCATAAAAAAGAGAACTTAAGAATGACTTAATTGATTCACTCATAGTGGAATTATCCACTGTGAGAAGACTTGTAACAGCAGGCAAACTGCGAAATTAGACTTACTCACACTCTGTATGTAGATTTTACAAGAATACTGCTGCTACTGAGTACATAATAAGAAAAATAACAGCCTATATTAGTACTGCTCCCCACAAGCTGAATATCCTTTTGCTGATGACAAAATAGTTTTTTTGTCTTTAGATGAAATTTGACAGGTTGAATACTCATCTAAAGCCTGCAAGCTGTATGGCACTAGAGACTACCTGTATATTTTTTAAATCATTCCCACCCCCATATATCCCCGTGATCCCTAATCCTGCTGATCGGGGTCACCATAGCCGAACCCTTCCTCTGACGGGGCAGTTCATGCCCAGCAGTTGGGGTCACCATAGCTGAACCCTTCCTCTGGCTAGACAGCTCACGCCTGATGATCGGGGTTACAGTAGCTGAAACCATCTTCTGGCTTGGCAGCTCGCACCTGACAATTGGGGTCACCATAGGTGAACCCGTCCTCTTGCTGGGGAGCTCACACCCAGTGATTGGGGTCACCTTAGCTGAACCTGTCCTCTGGCTGGGCAGCTCACGCCCAGTGATTGGGGTCACCATAGCTGAACCCGCCATCTGGCTGGGCAGCTCACATCCAGTGATTGGGGTCACCATAGCTGAACCGGCCCTCTGGCTGGGCAGCTCATGCCCAGTGATTGGGGTCACCATAGCTGAACCCGCCCTCTGGCTGGGCAGCTCACGCCCAGTGATTGGGGTCACCATAGCTGGAAGCTGCCCTCTGGCTGGGCAGCTCACGCCCAGTGATTGGGGTCACCATAGCTGAAGCCGCCTCTGGCTTTGCAGCTCACGCCCAGTGATTGGGGTCACCATAGCTGAAGCCGCCCTCTGGCTTTGCAGCTCACGCCCAGTGATTGGGGTCACCATAGTTGAAGCCGCCCTCTGGCTGGGCAGCTCACGCCCAGTGATTGGGGTCACCATAGCTGAACCCGCCCTCTGACTGGGCAGCTCACGCCCAGTGATTGGGGTCACCATAGCTGAACCGGCCCTCTGGCTGGGCAGCTCACGCCCAGTGATTGGGGTCACCATAGCTGAACCCGCCCTCTGGCTGGGCATCTCACGCCCAGTGATTGGGGTCACCACAGCTGAACCCGCCCTCTGGCTGGGGAGCTCACACCCAGTGATCGTGGTCACCATAGCTGATACCTTCCTCTGGTTGGGCAGTTCAAACCTAGTGACTGGAGTTGCCATAGGTGAACCCTTCCTCTGATTGGGCAGCTCATGCCTGACGATTGGGGTCACCATAGTGGTACTTTTCTTCAGCTGGGCAGCTTGCTGAAAAACCCTTCTTCTGGCGATATCCTGTTAATGTGCTGGCTGATTAGTGGTGCGGTGATTATGTCGCTGGGGTGTTGCCACAGGCATCTGGGGCTACCTTGATTTGTTGTCGCTCTCTTTGCATAGTGTTAGCGTAAGCAGTTGCACAGCGCTGTCAGTAAAGTTGCTAAAACCACACCTTCTGGTGCTCCTGTACGTCTTTGCCTGACTCGGCATGTGCCCTCTGTCTACCTTGCTATGATGTGGAGTTTGTTATATTAAGTTGAGGGGGATGCGGGGCAGGGCATAGCCCTCCGCAATAATGAAGTTCCATAGTGGTATGTCCTACCCTTCATTTGTGCTTGGTGTCTGACTAATTTGTGCAGGTTTCCCTGTTGATACTTGAATTTCATTTCCAGGGGTGGCGCTCCAGCTCCCAGATGGCAGCATGTCAGGATGTCGTAGGTGTTGTTGATGAATTGCTTGGGCTGTAATTTACATTGCTGCTTTGTATGTCACTGTGGCATAGGTGAACCTCTTCTGGCTGGGTACCCCACACCCAGTGATTGTGATCACTGTAATTGCACCCTTCCTGTGGCTGGGCAGCTCACACCGAATGATCGGGGTCAGCATAGCTGAAACCTTCCTCTGGCTGAGTGGCTAACGCCCGCTGATTGGAGTTACCATAGATAAAAAACTTTTCCACAGGCTGAGCAGCTTGTGTCCAGTGATTGGGGTCATCATAGCTGAACCCTTCCTCTGGCTGAGCAGCTCATGTCCGATGATCAGGGTCACCACAGCTAAACCCTTCCTCTGGCTGGACAGCTTATGCCTGCTGATCGGGGTTGCCATAGCCAGAACTCTTCCTCTGTCTGGGCAGCTCGTCCCTAAGGATCAGGGTCAGCATGGCTGAACCCTTCCCCTGACTGGGCAGCTCACGCCCAGTGATTGGGGTCACCATAGCTGAACCCGCCCTCTGGCTGGGCAGCTCACATCCAGTGATTGGGGTCACCATAGCTGAACCCGCCCTCTGGCTGGGCAGCTCACGCCCAGTGATTGGGGTCACCATAGCTGAACCCGTCCCTCTGGCTGGGCAGCTCACGCCCGGTGATTGGGGTCACCATAGCTGAAGCTGCCCTCTGGCTGGGCAGCTCACGCCCAGTGATTGGGGTCACCATAGCTGAAGCCGCCCTCTGGCTTTGCAGCTCACGCCCAGTGATTGGGGTCACCATAGCTGAAGCCGCCTTCTGGCTTTGCAGCTCACGCCCAGTGATTGGGGTCACCATAGCTGAACCCGCCCTCTGGCTGGGCAGCTCACGCCCAGTGATTGAGGTCACCATAGCTGAACCCGCCCTCTGGCTGGGCAGCTCACGCCCAGTGATTGGGGTCACCATAGCTGAACCCGCCCTCTGGCTGGGCAGCTCACGCCCAGTGATTGGGGTCACCATAGCTGAACCCGCCCTCTGGCTGGGCATCTCACGCCCAGTGATTGGGGTCACCACAGCTGAAACCGCCCTCTGGCTGGGGAGCTCACACCCAGTGATCGTGGTCACCATAGCTGATACCTTCCTCTGGTTGGGCAGTTCAAACCTAGTGACTGGAGTTGCCATAGGTGAACCCTTCCTCTGATTGGGCAGCTCATGCCTGACGATTGGGGTCACCATAGTGGTACTTTTCTTCAGCTGGGCAGCTTGCTGAAAAAACCCTTCTTCTGGCGATATCCTGTTAATGTGCTGACTAGTGGTATGTCCTACCCTTCATTTGTGCTTGGTCTCTGACTAATTTGTGCAGGTTTCCCTGTTGATACTTGAATTTCATTTCCAGGGGTGGCGCTCCAGCTCCCAGATGGCAGCATGTCAGGATGTCGTAGGTGTTGTTGATGAATTGCTTGGGCTGTAATTTACATTGCTGCTTTGTATGTCACTGTGGCATAGGTGAACCTCTTCTGGCTGGGTACCCCACGCCCAGTGATTGTGATCACTGTAATTGCACCCTTCCTGTGGCTGGAGTTACCATAGATAAAAAACTTTTCCACAGGCTGAGCAGCTTGTGTCCAGTGATTGGGGTCATCATAGCTGAACCCTTCCTCTGGCTGAGCAGCTCATGTCCGATGATCGGGGTCACCACAGCTAAACCCTTCCTCTGGCTGGACAGCTTATGCCTGCTGATCGGGGTTGCCATAGCCAGAACTCTTCCTCTGTCTGGGCAGCTCGTCCCTAACGATCAGGGTCAGCGTGGCTGAACCCTTCCCCTGACTGGGCAGCTTACACCCAATGATCAGAGGCAGCATGGTTGAACCCTTCCTCTGGCTAGCAGCCCGTGCCCAATTATCGGGGTCACCATAATGATGATCGGTGTCACCAGAGCTGAACACTTCCTCTGGCTGGGCAGCTTGTCCCCAGTGATTGGGGTCACCATAGTTAAATCTTTCCTCTGTCTGGACAGCTCACGCCCGATGATCGGAGTTACCGTAATTGAAAAACAGTTTCTCTGGCTGAGCAGCTCATGCCCGATGATTGGGGTCACTAGAGCGGAACCCTTCCTCTAGCTGAGCAGCTCATGCCTGCTGATCGGGGTTGCCATAGCGCAACCCTTCCTCTGACTGGGCAGCTTACACCCAATGATCAGAGTCAGCATGGCTGAATCCTTCCTCTGGCTAGGTTAGCTCATGCCTGATAATCGGGGTCACCAGAGCTGAATACTTCCTCTGACTGGGCAGCTCACGTCTGACGAGCGTTTTCACCATAGTTGCACCCTTCCCTTTGCTGGGCAGCTTGAACTCAGCAATCGGGGTCACAATTGCTGAACCCTTCCTCTGGCTGGCAGCTCGTGCCCGATGATCTGGGTCACCAGCGCTAAACACTTCCTCTGGCTGGGCAGCTTGTCCCCAGTGATTGGAGTCACCATTGCTGAACCTTTCCTCTCTCTTGACAGCTCACACCCAATGATCGGAGTTACCGTAATTGAAAAACAGTTTCTCTGGCTGAGCAGCTCATGCCCGATGATCGGAGTCACTAGAGCTGAACCCTTCCTCTGACTGGGCAGCTTCCACCCAGTGATCAAGGTCAGCAGAACTGAACAATTCCTCAGGCTGTGCAGCTTGTTCCCAACAATTGGGGTCCCCACAGCTGAAAATCCCTCTGGCTGGCCAGCTCACGCCTGATTATCGGTGTCACCATAGCTGTACCCTTCCTCAGGCTGGACAGCTCACACCTGACGATTGGTGTCACCATAGCTGTACCCTTTCTCAGGCTGGCCAGCTCACACCTGACGATCGGTGTCACCATAGCTGTACCCTTCCTCAGGCTGGCCAGCTCACACCCGACGATCGGTGTCACCATAGCTGTACCCTTCCTCAGGCTGGCCAGCTCACACCCGACGATCGGTGTCACCATAGCTGTACCCTTCCTCAGGCTGGCCAGCTCACACCCGACGATCGGTGTCACCATAGCTGTACCCTTCCTCAGGCTGGCCAGCTCACACCCGACGATCGGTGTCACCATAGCTGTACCCTTCCTCAAGGCTGGCCAACTCCACACCCGGCCATCGGTGTCACCATAGCTGTACCCTTCCTCAGGCTGGCCAGCTCACACCCGACGATCGGTGTCACCATTGCTGTCCCCCTCCTCAAGCTGGCCAGCTCACACCCGACGATCGGTGTCACCATAGCTGTAGGCTGGCCAGCTCACACCTGACAATTGGTGTCACCATAGCTGTACCCTTCCTCAGACTGGCCAGCTCACACCCGACGATCGGTGTCACCATAGCTGTACCCTTCCTCAGGCTGGCCAGCTCACACATGATGATCGGTGTCACGTTGCTGTACCCTTCCTCAGGCTGGCCAGCTCACACCCGACGATCGGTGTCGCCGTAGCTGTACCCTTCCTCAGGCTGGCCAGCTCACACCCGGCATCGGTGTCGCCGTAGCTGTACCCTTCCTCAGGCTGGCCAGCTCACACCCGACGATCGGTGTCGCCGTAGCTGTACCCTTCCTCAGGCTGGCCAGCTCACACCCGACGATCGGTGTCGCCGTAGCTGTACCCTTCCTCAGGCTGGCCAGCTCACACCCGACGATCGGTGTCGCCGTAGCTGTATCCTTCCTCAGGCTGGCCAGCTCACACCCGACGATCGGTGTCGCCGTAGCTGTACCCTTCCTCAGGCTGGCCAGCTCACACCCGACGATCGGTGTCGCCGTAGCTGTACCCTTCCTCAGGCTGGCCAGCTCACACCCGACGATCGGTGTCGCCGTAGCTGTGTACCCTTCCTCCAGGCTGGGCCAGCTCACACCCGGCGATCGGTGTCGCCAGTAGCTGTACCCTTCCTCAGGCTGGCCAGCTCACACCCGGCAGGTGGTGTCGCCAGTAGCTGTGCCTTCCTCAGGCTGGCAGCTCACCCGACGATTGGTGTCGCGTGGCTGTACCCTTCCTCAGGCTGGCCGGCTCACCCGGCGATCGGTGTATGCCAGTAGCTGTACCCTTCCTCAGGCTGGCCAGCTCACACCCGACGATCGGTGTCACCATAGCTGTACCCTTCCTCAGGCTGGCCAGCTCACACCCAACGATCGGTGTCACCATAGCTGTAGGCTGGCCAGCTCACACTTGACGATCGGTGTCACCATGGCTGTACCCTTCCTCAGGCTGGCCAGCTCACACCCGATGATCGGTGTCACCATAGCTGTACCCTTCCTCGGGCTGGCCAACTCACACCTGATGATCGGTGTCACCATAGCTGTACCCTTCCTCAGGCTGGGCAGCTCGTGCCCAGTGATCGGGGTCACCCTTGTGGAACTGTTTCTCTGGCTGGGCAGCTCGTGCCCAGTGATCGGGGTCACCCTAGTGGAACTGTTTCTCTGGCTGGGCAGCTCGTGCCCTCCTTCCCTCCTTCCCTCCCTCCCTGGGAGCCAAGCATCTTCCCTCCCCAGCATGCTCAGTTCCCACTCAGCCAAAGCACAGCATTCTAGGTCTTGAACACGAACCTCAGTCTCCCATGTGACTGCAGTTGCACCACTTACCCCTGCCCATAATATATGCATGTTTGTAATCTAACTTTGCTGAAGGTGTTCTCCTTTATAGCTTCTGATGGCAACCTGGACACCCTTGCCAGGCCTGCTGTCGTTACTTTCATGGAGGAGGAGCAGGGCCCGATATAGAAGGACTGTGCAGACCCTCCCCCAGTTTGACTGTCCTCGAGCTGCTGTACCTGTGGAGGCATTCTTTGCTTATATCAGTGAGACAGAGCAGAGAACAACATGCTGAAACCTGTTCCATGGAGGACAAATCCAGCAGTCCATTCTGGAGTCCTTGCTCCTGTTGACTAAGTCGAGGAGTCATACCTAATACCCCATAATGTCAACGCCAGCTCAGAACGGATACCTACTGTCTCATGCCAACATAATCCCCCTCAGAACTATAGGTCAGAGCTGACCTAGTCCAGTATGTTTGTACTGATACTGTCTGTTGTACCATTGCTGACCCTGTCCTGTGCGCTGGTAATGACACCTACATTTCGGTATGCCAGGTGTAACACCTTCAGGGCCATATACTGGTGCTGATACCTTCAGGATGGTGTTCCAAGGCTGACACAGTGCCTTGTGCTGCGGCTGATACCGTAAGGGCTGTGTGCAGAGGCTGGCTTCCGCAGTGCCTTCTGTTAGGGCTGACACCATTAGTGCCCTGTGCTGGGGATAATGACCTCAGAGTCATGTACCTGAGCTGAGGCCGCCAGTGTTCTGTAAGAGGGCTGACGTTCATATTGCTGTGTGCCAGTGCTGACGCCTGCATTGCTGTGTGCTGGGCTTAACATACTTGGTGCCATTTGCCAGGGTGGCTGCCCTCGGTGGCATTTGCCAGAGTTGACTCCTTGAGTGCCATGTGCTGGGGTTGACACACTCAGTGCTGTTTGCCAGGGTAATCACCCTCAGTGTCGTTTGCTGGGGCTTGACCCTCTCAGTGCAATGTGGCAACCTTGACGCCCTCAGTGTTGTTAGGTGACCCTTCTTTAAGTGCCATGTGGGGCCCTGGCACCCTCAGTGCTGCATAGTGGCCCTGACACAATATATAATCTGTGCCAGTCCTGATGCCCTTGGTGCTGTTTCCAGCTGTGCCCTCGGTGCTGACTCCAGCCACTCTGCAGTTGTAGATATAGTCTGAACCACGGTGAAGAGAAGTCTAAATCATCATCATCATCAAATCTTTATTTATTCAGGCGAGCATCATTGAGCAAGGCTCATTTACAAGATGGACCTGATAAGGTCAAGGTTCAATAGTTGATACACAACAGATACATCATACTCTTATATAAAACAGTTATACATACAGGGGAAAATAACGTTTATAAACACAGTGATGTACAGTAAATTCACATGATAAAAAACGGTTACAGGAAAGTTAAGCTAATATTTACAGTATGTACAGTATATACATATCCCAGTGGGGGGGGGGTGTCTTATTTTGTACAGGCAGCTGTTTGTTGTAATGCATTGGTAACTGAAGAAGAACAGTTTATCATTTTGAAATGTTGTACATGTAAATGAAGCTTTTTTTTTTCTTCTTTTACTTTTTAATGTCTGTACGCTGTTTTGACACCAGACAATACCCAGTGACTTCAGACTTTGTATTGGCAGGTGCCTTTAGCAATTGGAAATGCTTTACCACAAGATACTGTGCTGATCCTCCAAGCTGTAGCTCCAGACCTCAAGTTTCAGTGTGCAAACTACGACTTGTTTTCAATAATGAACTCTTTGACTTGTGCCGTAATAGTGGGTGGACACATCCCCCCGCCCCGATCTCACTGCTCGTACCTTATTGGCTACTGAAACTTTCTACCCTAATTGGTCAGCTGTGCTCCAGAGTCCACACCCCTATTGTTTTCCCTGACTGACTGATAGATATGTTTTGCTGTGTTGTTAACCATTCACTTCCTGTCTTTTCTTTTACTCGTGTTTTCCAGTAACTCAGATCCCTTCTGGCATATATGGGTCATACAGCATTGCTAATGTGACTCCAGATGTGGGGTTCAAAACCCCAAAGCTCAGTGTTTCTGAGAGTACTTAATTCAGTTGCAGACTGTAGCGATTTATTTTTAAAAGCTGCCAGTGCCTCCTGTTAATTCTCCAGGTGTTTTTTCTTTAGCTAGTCAGTCAGTCTTGTGCCTGACAGGACAGAGTAGGATGTGTTGAGTCAGTGATGACAATGATCAGAGACCAGGCAGGGACGTCTTCTCCAGTTCTCACAGCAACAAAGTGATGTCCTTTCCACTGGCTGACGCTCGCTCGTAGTCAGAGTTGTCCACTGCTGAATTGTACTCCTGGCTCTTGAGTCACACCGTTCAGATCTGAGTCTGTATTTGAGTCAGACAGAATACCTGCTTTTTGGAATGGAAAAAGTAAGCCATGTAAAGTAAACAACAGAGCTGTGCCATTAGTGCCTGTTGTAGCCCGGTGCAGCGGTCGGGGGTTTCTTTTCAAAATTACTTACTGGTGGCCAGTGTTCTTGCTCATCATCATCTTTACGTGACTTACCAGTTTTTTCTTTCCTGTGTATATTTTAACTAGTAAGCAAGTATTCTTGCTAGACTGTTTTAAATTGTTAATTGCTGCTGTCCTTCCTAGGACCCTCATGAAACCGAGATGGCGCAGCTCGTAGGTTATCCTGGTTGTAGTAGTTTCAAATAAATAAATAAATCCACGGCTGTATGTGCAAAGCAGAGGGAGTTGGGTGCACGGTTTTCTAATCTTCCCTTGTCCATCTTCACCATTCATTACTGCTGGGTGTAAGGAGTTGGCGCCGACGGCGCTGCCCTCATGTGCGTCGCACTGCTCGGTGTGCGCAGGGTGACTGTTAGGCGCTGCAGACTCCTCCTACATCCTAGTTCTGTTTTTCCCGCCATCTAGGCTGCGCTGCTGTGCGAGTGACAGTATTTTGCTATGCCTTTAAGCCTTCAACTTCAACGCCAAGTTTTGGATGCCGCTCCTTCATTCTGGTTCTCCATCCCAACGCCGTTGAACTGGGTAAGACCGTTCTTTTATCTTTTTCAACAGCGCCGGGATCTTTTGCTTATTATTGTTTCATTTCGCATCATGTCCGGTTCGGGGGCCAAACGTAAATCTAAAGCAGACTGTGCCCCCATGCATCGGTCCCCCTGTGGCCGGCACTTCTCATTACGGATTGGCATGATGTTTGTCTTCGGTGCCTGGGACCCTACCATGATATGGACCACTGTAATGCCTGTTTCTCCATGGACTGCCGCGTCTTGGAAATCCGCGCGTTTAAAGTCGGCAGGGCCCCGCTGACTTTTGGAGGCCGATGTCACCCGCGGGTCTCTCAGGCCAGAACTTTAGACCCATCCTCCGGGTCCCCTCCTGGGTCTATATGGCCTTGCAAGGAGGAGGAGGAGGCCTCCTCCTCCACTTCCAGCCTTGCCAAGGAGGTTTCTTCTGCGGTGCTGGAGGAGCAGCATGATTCCTCCCAGAGTCGCGCTGCTAGCGCCACCCTGGCAGTCACCTCCATGGAGGTGCAGGCTCCCCCGGTGTTGCAGCCTACGGTTGCTAGGCCCGGCACTGGCAGACCCTCGGTGCCACTGAGAGGTGCTGTTCTGGATCCTGGTGCCATTCTTAGCGGCGGTAATTGGGACGGTGCTGCGGGCGATGCCGCACTGGGTGTCAGTGCCGTTCACGGCACCGGCGACTTGAGCAGTGCTGTCGGTGGTGCCACTCTGGGTTCCGGAGCCATTCGTGGCACCGGTGACTTGGGCGGTGCCGTCGGCAGCGCCACTCTGGGTTCAGGGCCGATCACATCGCCAGTGACTCGGGCGGTGCCATCGGCGGAGCCGTGCCCTGTAGCAGTACTGTTCATGGTGCCATTGCCTGGAGGTCTTTCTGGTCGCCTCCGCCTCGGAGGGGGATGACTCAGAGTTGGACCCGCACTGGCGGCCTGACTCTTTGGAGTTGGAGGACTCGGTGGGACGCGGCGTCAAGCAGCCAAGCGGCCCTATCCCTAACTCCCCAGACTATGCTGCTGGTGAGCATCCTTCGGCATCCCACGAGGGCGATGACTCGGGGACTCGGGATGGGGTGTCCCTTTCTGTGGAGGCTGCGGCAGCTGCCATTTTTGGTGCTGCTACAGCCCCTCGGGAGGGGGCAGGGACCCCTGCTACTGTGGCCTTCCTTGGGCCTGCGGAACCGGGGATCCTTACGCTGGCCTCGAGGAAGAGGGCTGCCTCAGAGTCCGAGGGGTTGAGAGGCTGGGGCGAGGTGTGGTGACACTCTGTCACCACCCTGCGGGGGGGAGGAGTCACAGCGATGAGCCCTGCCTTTTCCTCGAGGGCTCGGGGCACCCTTGGGTGGCAGCGCAGAGGGTTGCCCTTCTGGACTAATGCAACCCCAGATGTGTCATAGGGGAGACTCCCCTTCTGGGCTGTTCCGGAGTTTGACTTCTCAGACTTATTTCCTTGCAACCTGGTACTATCTCAGGGCCCCCAGTCATGGTGGCATTGTCCCTTGGATCTCAGAGCCCTGACAGAGGCCGGGCACTTTCTCTTAGGTGCCCATCCACCCATCCCTTTGCAGACACTCCCTCCTTTTCCCTGGCCATGTGGGTCCTACGGGGCCGTTAATCTGGGAAACGTTCAGGGCCACTGTGGCGCCCTTTCCTTCCTACGTTAGGGCCATGAACTAACTGGTCTTCTGCCTGTTCCCCCACTGTAGGAGTCCTCTGAACATTTGAGCTCCACTTCCTCCTCGCCTCCCTCTCCTGAGGAAGAGGAACTTTCTGTCCACCTGTCCTCCAGTGCTGATTTCACTGAATATCAACGGTTCCTTTCGAGGCTGGTTTTGGAGCTTCGTATCTCCTTCATCCACAGGGACAATACCAAGTGGCAGACGCGTGCTTTCCTCAGTGAATTCAGTGCTCGCCACCTCGTGGTGCCTTCCTGGCCCATTCCTTTCCAGGAAGCATCTTCCGCACCTGGAAGTCTCCAGCCGCCCCTTCTCCAGCCCCATCAGACTGCAGGAGATGGTAATGTGCCCCCCCCCCCGCCGGGAGTCTCTAGGTTCCCTACCTCACCCGCCTTCAGGCCTGTTGTCCTTAGACACTGCCTCCAGGCCTTGGTGCCTGGCACATGACCGACCCTCGGATCAGGATTCTTTTCAATTCCACCAGTGGGGATGAAGAGTTTTCTCTTCGGCTCATGCGTTAATGTGCATAAGTTCGCATCAGGCACACCATGCTGCCTATAACAGGCATCTGTGGTCGATGCTAGCCCAGGCCCTAGCATTGCTACTTGATATGGAGCAATCTAGACAAGCCTTGGCCCCTCTCTGCTCAAGGTCTGGAATTGGCAAGGCACCAAGCAAGGGCATCTTTTGACAGCAGTGAGGTGGCTTCCAGACTAGCGGGGGCAGCGATCTGCATTAGGCAGATGGCGTGGCTTCGTCTATCCAGATTGTCACCCATTGCCCGGCATAGGGTGACCTCCTCTGCCTTCCGGGGGACCCATCTATTTTCCCATAGGGCAAGGAGGCTTCTTAAGGGGCACCCTCCGTTTCCCCCCTCCGTCCATAGGGGACACCTCCTCGCTCTCCACAGCCTTAGACTTGCTTAGTCTAGTATGGCTAGGTTCTCCCCTCTTGCTTCTCACCAGTAGGAGGCTGAGGGATCTGTTCCCTCAGGGATGTACTGTGTCCCCTACGGGGGGCTTGGTACTCACCCGACAGTAATGAATGGTGAAGATTGACAAGGGAAGATATGAAAATTACGTACCTACCATAATTCTTGATCTTCTCTTGTATCTTCACCATTCATTACTGATTCCTGCCCACTTTCCCCTTATGGGCCTCAATTCTTAGGCGTTTCCTCCACCCTGCTTGCCCTCCCCCTCCTTGAGGCCAATTGGGTACTGAGTCCCCCTGGTACCTCAGAGCTCTCTGTTCCTTCTCTAAAGCCACAGAGCATTCACCCTAGAGGATGGCGAGTAGGGTCTTTGCCCTGAGCCCTCTGAGGAAACTTCCTCTGATTCTCTTATTTCTAGGGTGTCCCCTGTTGAGGGTTGGATCATCCTATTTCTTGTCACCCAATAACTGTCATTTCTTCAATGCAGCACTAGGAGAGTCCATGGGAGTTTCCTCCCTCTCTTTTTTCTTTCCTGACTGTCCCGTGTACCAGATTTTTCCCTACACTTAAATCAGAACTCACTCCTCTTCTGAGTGGAACTGCTTCCTCCCGAAGGGCAGTTTATAAGACCTACAGTCTAGGTTACATAAGTTTTCGGATAAATGGGTGGGAAGAGAAGTCTGCCTTCTCCAAGCCGGTCAAGGCCTATAGTTCAGCCTTGAATTGTTAACCCTTAACTGGTGGGATCCTTGCTCCCTCGTCTTCAAACCCTGTTGGGAATTTGAAGATTTCAAGCCAGTGGTCTTCCAATTTACTTTGGCAGATAGTCCTTCTTTCCCTCCCCTTTATCCCTTTCTGCTTCTTCCTGTCTTTCTTTTCCTATTCCTTACCTTCTTCTTCTTTCCCTTAAACTGCCCGCGGATTGAGGCCCTGTGGCCACTTAGAGTAGGGTTCTCTTTTTCCTATCTCCAACTCGGCTTATTCCTTTTTAAGTTTATTTCCTTTCCTTTGTCTATCCCTCGGCTCCCTTGCCTCGCTCTCTTTCTATAATCTATTTCTGCCTCTCTGGCTACACACAGCTGAGATAGAGGAGGAGTCTGTGGCGCCTAATGACCGCCCCGCACACACCATGCAGTGCATCGCTCAAGTGGGTGGCGCCATTGGCGCCAACTCCTCCCTCCAAAGAAAAAAAGCTCCTGTGTCGGGTACGCACATCCAGCTTACACCCATCAGTAATGAACGGTGAAGATACAAGAGAAGATCAAGAATTATGGTAGGTACGTAATTTTCATTTTTTGGTGTTGCTCTGGTCTCTAATATATTAATGAAGCCAAGAGGTATACAGCTGAAGCCCCCTTGTCCTACTAGACCTCACGGACTTGATATTAGAAGCCGTGGCCAAGTCAGGATTCCACTTGCCCTTTCTGTGATGAGCGCTATTATTCCTACTTTTCCCACCTCCCACCACTGTAGAGATGGGCAGACCAGGCAAATTGTACTAGCGCCGAGCCAGGGGTCTGGGCTTGGCTCTACAAGCTAAACCACTGTTCGAGCCACGGGAGCTGACAAGAGTTAGCATTCATGTCCTTCATTAGTTACAGGGTTGCATCACTGCATTAACTGGGTTCAGGCTGCGAAAAGACTGGGACTGATTACTACTGGCTTGACTCGATTGCTTAAGAATCTGGAGAGGTGAGTGAGAGTCAAGTACTGGGCTCCAGAGAGGCTGGTGGCACCCTTGGCTTGTCCAGCTCTTCATCATTGGTGCCACAACTGTAGCCATGCGCCTGGGCCACCAGGTGGTGCCTGAACACCAAGCATCCAGCCTCACCCCCATAGATCAACCATGTAATATGTTACAGTAATATATAATACTGCAGTAATAATTTAATACCATAGTTGTATGTTACGTTATTATATAATACCACAGTAATAATTTAATGCCACAGTAAGATTTGAAAGTAATAAAAGTTTTACTGCAGTAATAATTTAGTGACACAGTAATATGACAGTAATAATTAACACTACAGTAATTATGTTAATTCCACAGTAATATGAGACCGTAGTATACAATACTGCAGTAATAATTTAACATCATGTATATAATGCAGCAATAATTTAATACCACGGTAATATGTGACTGTAATATGTAATACTGCAGTCATAATTTCATACCAGCATTAGCATATGACAGTAATGTATAATCCTACAGTAATTTAATGCCACAGTAATGTGTGATTGTAATATATAATGTTGCAATAATAATTTAGTTCTACAGTGATACAAACATGCGAAATAGCCAGCAGAAGGCATTACGATCTGTTGAGCTTGCTCGATTGTGGAGTCTCTAACCTAGAGATTGCAGTGGGCCCCGCCCGGCTCCCCTTCAGTCCTCACACCTCCTTCGCCCTGTCCCACCTTTTTTTGAACCCCCCTCCTCGCCGCACTGTCTTTTGAGTGACGACTTCATCTGGGAGTTTGTTCAGTCAGCACCTCTCTCTGTAAAAGAGTGCCTCATGACCTCCTCTTTGAACCTTCCCCCTCCAACTTATAACAGTGCCCCCCCCCCTTTTTGTTTTCACTAAGACATATAAGGTCCCTGATATCTCCCTTGTTTATACCTCTGAGGTACTTGAAGGTCTCAGTCATGTCCCCTTTCTTCCTCCTCTGTAGTATGTGTCAGTTATATATAATGCCTTTTTAACGTGCAGTTAGTCATGCCTTCCATCTCTGGCACCCACTCTCTCCAAGCTTCAGGGGTACAAGCTAACTCGCCTGCATCTCATCAACTGCTGTTGGCCCTCCATGGAGAAGTGGTTTGTCCTCTAGGTGGAGTCTGAGGCGGTGGGAGGGATATACCGCTGAAATCTCAGGTCTTGTCAGATGGCAGCTGCTAGGTGGATGTATTGGTCCCTAATATTTCCGTGTCCTTTGCCTCGGAGGCCGAAGAACATTTTCGGTTTTCTTTACACAGGTTGTTGTGGTGCTGGGGGTGCCAACGGGAATGCACACAACGACAGGTCCTCCACGCACTGTGCCAATGCCTCTCTTCCCTACCTGCCTGTCAGTGCACTGCCACCTATAGTCACCGAGCTGATAGCAGTGCAGCAAAGGCAGCGATCCTCTTCCACTGGAGGAAGCGAACACCTCTGGGACACTCAGTCTTCTTCACTCTATTCAACCACCAGTGACCCAGACTCATTCCTGAATGCAGGACAGTAGCATCGCAGAGACTCATATTTGAATCCAGCTACCACCATCTGCCCACTGTCTGACCTTCAGCAAGTCGCATAATCTCCCAGTGCCTAATCGCAAGTCTCCCCTCTCTCTTTCCTCTCTCTCTCTCTTTCTCTGTCCCCTGCTCTCTTCTCCCTTTGTCCCTTTAACTGCTCTGTGCTTTCCTGTCTCCCAAAACCTCCCTTTCTCTCTGTGTGCTTAAAGGCCACTAAAACTGTTTATGAATTGTAAAGCCTTTTGGTATACAGTGTCCACAGACATGGCTATATAAAATCCCATTCCTCTCCTTACTCTGAGAATGATCGATATGGTCCATGAGCCCAGTGACGCCACGTTACACTGCCACCTGTGAGACCAGGGTTCGTGTGTGAATGCCAGAATTTCTCACTGTAACTGGCTGAAGGGTGGATGTACAGCGGAGGTGAGGTGCTTGACTCTCAGGGTGGGAGGCAGGGTGCAGACTGCCTGACGTTTGTGTGACCCCTGTCAGCTGAACAAGGAGTGGTACTGGCATCGGCTGTGAATGCAGCAGCCTACCCATCCGCCCTTGTGTTGGTGGAAGAGTGCAGCTATGGTGACCCTGAACATGGGCACTGGGGAAAAGGGGAAAATGGAGAGCAGGAAAAAAAGGGGCAAAATGAAAAAGGAATTGTTGACATTTCGGTTCCACCCTGAATGTGGGCGTGGGAAATGGGGGGAACCAGAGAGCAGGAAGAAAGGGGCAAAATAAAAAAAGGAATGGTAAATGTTTTGGTTCCGCCCTGAACATGTGCATGGGAAACGGGGAACCAGAGAGCGGGAAGAAAAGGGATAAAATAAAAAAAGGAATAGCTAATGCTCTGGTTCCACACTGAAGTTGAACATGAGTGTGGGGGAAAGGGGAACCAAAGAAAGGGGGGGAAGGGGCTAAATGAAGAAAAAAAAAAGGAATGGCAGTTCTTTGACCTGAGTATTATGCTGCAGTGGTGCGAGGATGTGGACAGCAACCATGGGGCTAATGAGTACTACCAACCCATCCGTCTTACCTCTGTTGTGTGCTGCGTGTCCTTCCCCCACACCCACCTTGTTTAAACCCAACATTAAATGAAACACTGGTGACTTCGGGGTGCTGTTCCTTTTTGCAAGTTTGTTCAGGGAGATGCTGTTCTCTATAACCTTCTTCTGTTGTTGGGGGTGCAGTTCCCTGTTCACTCAGATTGCCGAGCTGTTTCCTGTTTGTAAATTTATTTGTTTCTGGGATACTGTTCTGTTCTGTTTGTAAGTTTGTTTGTTTGGAGGGAAATGCTGTTTTGAATTTGTGGAGGGGGATGCTGTTCCCTGTTTGTTTGTTCGGTGTGGAGGGAGGCAAATGCTGTTCCTTGTTTGCTGAGGGGAGGCGGTGATGCTGTTTCCTGTGTGTACTTTTTTTTAGGAGGGGAGGTGTTGTTCTCGGTCTCGATATTTAATGACTGCTTATCCGAGATCCAGGGTTGGATGAGTGCCAACTGGTTGAAGCTAAATTCAGACAAGACTGAGGTGTTGGTTGTGGATCCGAGCCGCCGAGTTAAGGGGTCTTCGGGAGGTCAGGCAACTGGTCTTGTACTAGGGGTCTGCCAGCTGAGGGCCTATGAGCAGGTGCGGAGTCTGAGTGTTATTCTTGACGAGGGGCTGACCCTGAAGGTTCAGGTGTCATCTGTTGTCAAGACCTCATTCTACCATCTCAGGAATATCGCCCGGATTAAACATCTGGTTCCTCCTGATGACTTGCTGACATTGGTCCATGCCTTTATGAACTCCCCACTTAGATTACTGCAACTCCCTTTACCTAGGGCTGCTGGGGACTGATGTCCGCCAGCTGCAGCTAGTGCAGAATACGGCAGCCAGGATACTGACTGGACTTCCTCGATCTAGCCATATTACACCTGTGCTGCACGAGCTGCACTAGCTGCCAGTACTGTGGAGGATCACCTTCAAGGTCGGTTTGCTGGCCTAGAAAGCCCTGCATGGACAAGGACTGCACTACCTGCAAGAGCTTCTGTGCCCCTATTGCCACTCTCGACCACTCCGCTCCACCGACGAGGGATAGCTGAAGGTTCCCAGGGTTTGGTTGAAGTCATCTGGTGCTCAAGCGTTTGCTTATGTAGCCCCTACCCTGTGGAATTATCTACCTCGTTGGGTTCGGAAGTGCCTGACGGTGGGGAGCTTTAAAGCCACACTGAAAACATATCTATTCAGTCTTGCCTTCTGTAATGAGTAATTAATAAGGGTGGATTTTAGTATTTCTGTCTGTATTTTAACAATTTATGGTTCTGTTTTAATTCTGTTACTTTTGTAAAGTGCTTTGATATTTTGAATTGTACTAGAGAAATAAAGTTTATTATTATTCTCTGCAAGTTTGTTCGGCGTGGGGTGGAATGCTGTTCCCTGTTTTCTCAGGGGGTGATGCTGTTTCCTATTGGTAAGTTTGTTTGTATGGGGGGGGGTTGCTGTTCCCTGTGTGCAAGTTTGTTGGGGAAGGGAATACTGTTCTCTGCAAGTTTTTTGGTGAGGGGGTGCTTTTCCCTGTTTGTAAGTTTGTTCGGAGGGAGATGCTGTTCTCTGTGTCTGTTTTGTGAGGGGATGGGATGCTGTTCCTTGTTTGCAAATTTGCTCAGGGGGGTGATGCTGTTTGTAAGTTTGTTCAAGGTTGCTGCTCCCTGTTTGTAAGTTTGTTTGGGGATGCTGTTCTCTTCAAGTTTGTTTGATGTGTGTGTGGGGGGTGAGATGCTGTTTCCTGTTTGTAAGTTTGTCTGGGGGAGATGCTGTTTTATGCAGATTTGTTTGGTGTAGGGGGTGTCATTCCCTGTTTGTAAGTTTGTTGGAGTGAATGCTGTTCCCTGTTTTGAGTTTGTTGAGGGGGTGCTGGTCCCTGTTTGTTGGGAAGGGGGAGCATGCTTCTCCTTGTTTTTAGTTTGTTGGGGGCATGCAGTTCCCTGTTTGTTGGGATGCTGTTCCTTGTTTTGAGTTTCTTGGGGGTGCTATTCACTGTTTGTTTGTAAGGGAGAATACTGTTCCTTGTTTTGTGTTTGTTGGGGGGGAGGGTGCTGTTCCCTATTTGATAGTTTGTTGAGTGGGAATACTGTTCCTTGTTTTGTGTTTGTTGGGGTACTATTCCCTGTTTGTTGGGGGGAGAATGCAGTTCCTTGTTTGGAATTTGTTGGGGAGGGTGCTGTTCCCTGTTTGTAAGTTTGTTGGGCGGAAATGCTGTTCTGTGTTTTGAGTTTGCTGGGGGACGCTCCTCCCTGTTTGTAAGTTTGTCGGGGTTGGGGAGAATGCTATTCCCTGTCTTGAGTTTGTTGGGGGAGGGTGCTGTTCCCTGTTTGTTGGGGATGGTGTTCCCTGTTTTGAGTTTGTTGGGGTGGGACTGCTGTTCCCTGTTTGTTAGTTTGTTGGAGGATGCTTTTCCCTGTTTTGAGTTTGTTGGGGTGGGGGTGCTGTTCCCTGTTTTGTTAGTTTGTTGGGGAATGCTGTTCCCTGTTTTGAGTTTGTTGGGGGGTGCTGTTCCCTGGTTTGAGTTTGTTTGGGAGGCTGTTCCTGTTTGTTGGTGGGAATACTATTCCTATTTTGAGTTGTTGGGGTTACTGTTCCCTGTTTGTTTTGGGTGGGGAGGTCCTGTTCCATTTGTTAGTTTGTTTGGGGGTGCTGTTCCCTGTTTTGAGTTTGTTGGGGTGCTGTTCCCTCTTTGCAGATTTGTTGGGGGTGTTGTTTCCTGTTTTTAGTTTGTTTGGGGTGCTGTAAGTCTGTTTGGGGGAATGCAGTTCCCTGTTCTTTGTTTTGAGCTTTGGGGGTGCTGTTCCCTGTTTGTTACTTGTTTGGGAGGGAATGATGTTCCCTGTTTTGAGTTTGTTGTGGGGGATGCTGTTCCTTGTTTGTAAGTTAGTTGGGGGGACTGTTTTGAATTTTTTGGGGGAGGGTGCTGTTCCCTGTTTGTTGGGGGAAATACTGTTCCCTGTTTTGAGTTTGTGGGACGGAGGTGCTGTTCCCTGTTTGTAGGTTTATTTGAGGGGGGAATGCTGTTCCATGTTTTCAGTTTGTTGGGGTGGAATGTTTTTCCCTGTTTGTAAGTTTGTTGGGGGGGTTGTTCCCTGTTTTGAGTTTGGAGGGGATGCTATTTGTTCAGGCATTTGCCTGGTTACAAGATGAGATGAATGGAAAATGTGAGGCATGTGTCCAAAAGTGTTAAATTCCTGCTGCCTTAAATTTCACAGCCCAACTCACGGGGTTTACAGGATTTTACAGCAACCCCCCCCCCCACACACACACACACACACATGACTCAGAGTCTCACTTCTTTTTTATCACAGACTCTTTTTCTCTCCACCCCCCGCCGCTGGACACAGTCAGCCAATCAGAACAGCCCGCCCATTTCTCGTTGCCACAGTGACAGCAGCATGGGGGGTGGGGAGACCATGAGAGAAAGAAAAAGAGAGAGAGAGAGAGAGTGTGTGCCTGTGTGTAAGTGTCTATGTACTTGAGCGTGAGAGAGGTGGTGACGCAGTGTGTAGAACCAGAACTCTTTAAGAAGCTCCCCCCCATATCTAGGGCAGGTTAGATGGGCCAACCGGGCCTTTTCTGCCGACACATTCTGTGTTGGTATGTTTATTTATTAAAAGAATTGGAATTTAATTTTTAATTTTATTAAACTCTAGGATTACAAATACCTTTGAGCAGGAACCGCTCATTTACAAAGGTTCCATGTCAAAGGATGTAGGGTAACATACATACATAGACCAGTGGACGTCCTCTTTCTAGACTTCAGCAAGGCATTTGACTCTGTTCCTCACGTGGGCCTGTTGAATAAGCTGGGAGAAATGGGGGTGGGGAACCAGATGATCAGATGGATAGGCAATTGGCTCCAGGACCGGACCCAGAGGGTCGTAGTTGGTGGGATAGTCTCATCCCCAAGGAGGGTCATTAGTGGGGTCCCACAGGATCAGTCCTGGGCCACTTCTGTTCAACGCCTACGTCTCTGACATAAGGACAGGAATCAGGAGTGAGATGAGTCTCTATGGATGACTCAAACTGGGGGCGGTGGTGGATGGGGAGGAGGGAGGGTGGCCCTGCCAGGGGACCTGGAGGCTCTGGAAGATGGTCTAGAAAGTGGAAGCTGAGGTTCAATGCAGGGAAATGCAAGGTACTCCACCTGGGGCAAAGAAACCCGGGACAAGTGTACACCCTGGGGAATGTTACAAGTCTCGATGGCTGAGAGGGACCTGGGGGTGGTGGTTGATGTCAAGATGAACAACTCTGAGACTCGTAGAGGGCAGCAGCCAAGGCCAACAGGATGCGAGGATGCATGGCTAGGGGATCACCTCCAGAAGGAGGGAAGTGATACCCTCTGTATAACTGCTTGGTGAGGCCACACCTTGAGTACTGCGTGCAGTTTTGGATGCCACACTTAAAGAGGGACATTAACCTCCTGGAGAGGGTCCAGAGGAGGGAAACCAAAATGATTTGGGGCTTGGGGGACAGGACCTATGAGGAGAGGCTCGAAGAACTAAATATGTACACATTGGAAGAGAGAAGGGACCTTAGGGGGACATGATAGAGGTCTTCAGGTACATGAAGAGGGTAAATAGGGGAGGAACAGTCAGGGTGCTTTGAAGGAAGGAGGAGAGGGCCACTAGAGGGCATGGGTGGAAGCTGGAGGGGGGAAGATTCAGGGGAGAAAGGAGGAGATGCTACTTCACTGAGAGGTGGTGGAGCCATGGAATGTGCTGCCTAGGGGCTGGGTGGAGGCAGAGACAGTGGAGGGGTTCAGGAGGGGGTGGGACAGGTACAGGGGAAGGGTTCTGGAAGCAAAATCCAATGCAGCAAGAATATCTGGAACTGGGAAGGGAGAAGCCAGAGAAGGTGAGGGGGGCAGCAAGGTCAGCAATCAGGGTGGGGGCTGACCAAACGAGCAGACACGAAAGACCGTTGGGCCTATTCTACTGGCATTTTAGTATGTTAGTACAAAGGTCAACAATAGTTACAGTCTTAAAAACACAAAGATGTCTAAGCATTTATTATACAGCCAAAATTGGAGAGAGACAACATAAGCCAGCTTCAGACAAGTTTCAGGGTGAGCAGTATATAGTTAGTATAGGGTAGGAGGGAGTCAGGAAGAAGTAGGCAGGCTAAAGGGCCATTGTCAGCGGATAGAGGTGGGTGGCAAAAGTGTGAGGCGGATAGTCTGGAGGCCCCATATCTGAAAGTGCCATTAGAGAGGGAGGGGTGGGTGAGGCATTGTGGTGTGGGGGGTGAGGGAGGGAAACTGGTACCAAAAAGTGGAGCGTTAAGGGAAGTTACAGGTCACCTCCGACTAGGGTAAAATGAGGAGGCAGTTTCTTAAGAGAGGCAGTCGCATTGAGTGGTAGAGGCGAGGAATAGTCGGAGTTGCTGGAATTACAACCTTTGAGTCAAAGACTCCTTTGTAAAGGCTGCACGTCAAAAATGAAATTACATAACCGGATACAAGAAAAGACAAGAACAGAGCAATATTACAATGTTAACCGGAGGACAAGTTACAAATTCAAGGGTGGAGAGAGGTCCAGCCCGAGTCAGACAGTGAGCAGTAATCAATAATAGTTACAGTATCGAAAGGAACTGTGTTCAATAAACAACAGTCTGGTTACAATTTCTACAGGGTCAGGTGGTAGGGGCAGACCCCAGGTCAAAGGGGAAGTGAGGGAAAGTGGTGGGTGACTTGCATCCACTTTGCAGATAGGGACTAGTCGCAGTCCATCACAGAAAAAAAAAGAGCTTCAGGGAAATATAATTTATAGAAACAATTTGCTAGTCTTCGGTATTTACATTTCACATTGTTTTTATAACTCAAAACATTAACATTGAAGCTGGATCACTGGTCCAGATATTGAAATGATGAGCGCGGTGCTAACAGCATTAGCGCCATGCTACTTGGTTATAGTGCTGCCAGAATCCTATTGGTGCGGCTGCAGCTACTGTATATTCAGAGACCCAATTAGCACAGCCCTAATCAGGTAGCTTTAAGGAGCTAATTGGTACCAGGGACCTATGCAAATGAGGGTGTCCTCACTGCATACAGGTCGCACAGGTATAGTCAATGGTGCCGGAACGGTTTGAAAAGTGGTAGGGCCAAGGACGTAAGGGGTAAATTTTCCCCTATTAAATATATTACCAGGATAGCAAAAAGTGATAGGGCCACTTATGAAAGTGGTAGGGCCATGGCCCTAGTGGCCCCCGCGTTCCGGCACCTATGGGTATAGTCAATGGTTTCTGGTGGATTTGTAGACTGGCAGCACAAGTTAATGCTTCCAGAAGCAACACTGTAACACTGTGCTAATAAAGAGCTGTTATAAGTCATGACCCCCACCCGTCAATACCCAGTCTGTAAGGAACAAAATATTCCTGAAACTCCTCCTGATCCTATCCCTTCATTAAGTAATTAGGCAAGACTAGGGTTATGTTACTATTCTGTTAATCACCCTCTAGGGGTGTAATGTGGCATGAGGCATAGCGGAGTGCCACATGCCTCAAGAGGGTGATTAACTGCCATTAATATAACCCCAGGGACTAAGTGCCTTATTGCTATTATAATAAATATGTTAACTTTTTTTGAAATAGTGTTGTGCCTTGTTCAGCATAAAATTAGGTGCTACATGTATGTTAACCAGAGATTAACATCAGTCCGTAATCTTTATTTAACCAGATGGAACACCATTGAGAAAAACTCATTTACAAAGTGGGCCAGGACAGCAGTGCTATACAGATATACAAACATAGGTAAACAGAGTAAAAAAAAAAAAGACATTACATACATTACAGTACATGAGGGCCTTCTAATTTGGCTATACAAGGAAGGAGGGAGATATTTACAGGATAGATGTGGTGTAAAAAACAGAAATATAGTTACAATGTAACATGGAACTATGACACTAGGAATTTTGTGCAATGAAGAGTAAACAAGCAGCGCTCTTACAAGGTCTGTAACTAAGTGTATTTTAATATATACAGTAGGCAGTATAGCGCAGTGGTCTAAGGCTCTGAGCTGCAAATCTGGTGACATCCAGCAGACCAGACCTGGGTTTGAATCCCACAGCTTCCACTTGCATACTGTGTGACCCTGAGCAAGTCACTTAACCTCCTTGTGCTCCCAGGTCGCTCCTGTAAAAAAGCTTTCAGCTTAGTGTGCTATACCTGGTTAAACAACTAAATAAAAAAAAAAAATAACATATGGGTTCTTAAAATAATATAATTGAAAAGCATACAAAAGATCCTGGTAATACCTTCGCTCCTGGAGCGATAATACTACTGTTCCCAACTGATAATACTGTTGTTCAGGTGCCGTAATACTATCGTTCGGCACCTGAACGATAGTATTATCATCAAAGCTAAAGAGCGCACATGCAAGTCTGTCCCCGTCTTCCAAAGCGTGCCTTCTGATTGGCCGCTTTTCCTGTATGGGCGAGCAGAACAAGTCTGAAAACATGGCAGCTTTGCTCGCTCACTTAGCGAGAGAATCATTGGCGGCACCAGCAACAGTTTTCTATCCTTTTTAAAACGTTCTCTTGAGGATTATCAGCAATCTGACTCGCTTTCCCCGGCTCTTCTTCTCGCAACCGTGGCTCGACTGATACCGCCACCAAACAGTTTAAAAAATGCGGGACTAAACAAAGCCCACACACCACCTGCTGATGTACATAGCAATGGGGGAACCCTGCCGGCATGCACATGGACCCGCTGACTCCACTGGCGAAATGGAGATGAGTCAATTCACCTTGGATCCATATATTAAAAAAAATAACAAATATGTTGCTGTGCATTACAAGATTGAAATCCCATCTCGAGGTTCTGGGGACATGAGAACCTCTCGAGCTTCGCTCTCAAGGTTCCCTGTGTCCCCATAACCTCTTGATGGGATTACTGCCTTGTAATGCATAGTAACATATCTATTATTCTATTTGTAATACTACAAAACAGTTTCATGAGGTGACATGAACAGAAAATTGATGTAAAAGGAGAGCACATTTAAGGCTAATAGAACACTCAGAGCCTGTCAGAAACTGTTATCAATCAGAAGCCTTTTAATAGTTTGTTTATGCTGATGATCCTGTTGGTCTAGAGGTTCTCCTGCCTCCCTCGCCTGATCCTCTTGCCATCTCTATTTATTTCATTTGAACGTTTGTTACCTGGGAGAGGCACTGGCTCGTTTCCGGGTGCGACCCAGGGTGCAAGGGAAGGGGAATATTTGTACAAATGTAAACTGACTTACAGAACCAGATTTTACCTGTTGGTGGTATTTTAGTGAATGAGGGGGAATTTGGCGAGGACACCGGGGAAATTCTGCTACTCTTATCGAGAAGTCCCATGGGATCTTTAATGTCCACCTGAATAACCACCAGAACAGGCAGACGTGACTTCGGTTTAACTTCTCATCCTAAAGACAGCACCTCAGGAGTGTAGCACTCCCCTCTTGATGCCCAACAGTTTCAGTACTGGGATTTATCCCATGTTCCTGGTGTGGAGCTAGAACCCACCACCTTCTGATCTCCCAGCCTCAGAGGTGAGTGTGCTACCTGCTGAGGCACTGACACTGCTCCCTTTGTTTAGTTAATGTCCCTGGCAGTCTAGCACCACCCTTTCCCCAGTTCACCCATATAGGGGATTTGCCCCAGTGTCCTGACCAGCATTCCCCTTCCCATAAAACCAGTTTATGCAATTGTCCAAGGCTGTGTGTGGATGTTGATGTGCCAAATGGCTGCCACTACAACGTCTACAGTCACTTCACTACCAGTCTAGTATTGCTTGTAATGCACTTTGGAATACAGTGAATATGAAAAGTGCTATATAAATGCTGATTCTTCTTCATGTCAGGTGAAGACCTGAGCCCAAGCAGATGATGACTAGAGAACAGGGACCTTAGCTTTAAGTCAGTGCCTACTGTTATAATGAAAAGGGGAAGCTACATTTAGAATGTCAGATGTCCTCCTAAGGGGCCATGGGCTCTTTAAGAAGTTACTATCCTCCTGTAGGAAACTGAGTGAACCCGAAGAATCCTGAAGAAAAATAACCAGGCCCCCCCACCCAGAATAGGCCTGACACAAGCTTCAACACTACAGGTCAGATTTCTTTAGTTAAAAGCAAGCTCCTGTTACTCTCACTGTTGCTAATGCCACTCAGTGTTGCTAATGAGGTAATCTGAGCAGGGACTGAGGTAGCATGGCTGCTGTATCACACATGCCACGGCTCACCTTGTCCCTCGGCCACGTGCTGAGATGAGTGGTTCAGCTATCATTCTGAGATCAGCAGATCAGTGAGCCCACAGCTTTTGAGAAGGGGAAGGAGGACATTTCTGCGTTCTGCTGCTGTAACCTTTCCTGTTCACGACAGGCTCGTGCTCCACATTAGCTCTCAGTACTACCTGCCAAGTAGGCCAGTGAGTGCCCAACCGCACCCTCCCAGTCTGGGATCTGCTGACTGCACATCCAGAGCACTTGCATGCTGTGTAAATGGCATCATAGGCTTTCATTCCTATGGGCAGTCAACAAGCTGCACTGTACACAGCAGTGCCCCAGATTATATGTCTTGTACAGATCTTCCATTCTGTGGAATACAGCTTGCACATCTGTACTGAAATGGGATTTGGGATCGCACCACTGCTAGAAGTTATCTTGTCTTTCAATGAGACATTAAACCAAGGTCCTGCCTGCACATTCTGGGGGTTGTTCAGGTGGACTTGAAAAGATCTTATGGCACTTGACTTCTCCAAAAGCGTAGTGGGACTTCCCTGTGTCCTGGCCAACATCCCCCCATTCACTAACCCAACAACAGATTATCCTGGTTCAAGATGGGTGAGGCAGTGTAGTGTATAGGAATCCCACAACCTCCAACTGCATATTTGGTGACCCTGAGCAAGTCATGTAACCTCCTTGTACTCCGGGGACACACATGGAAATGAGGTATGGCTCAGTGTGCCTTTCCCGACCAAAAATTCTAAAATAAATGAACATGAAATTAATATTAATCCGTTTGCATCTGAAACTCATGAGAGCAGGAGAGATTTTGTGTGGCATGTTATTGCAGAATGGCTGTCACATGCCACCCCAGAGTTGGCTATTATGTAGCATGCTGGCACAGAATGACTGTTATGTTCCACCCTAGAGCTGGTTGTTGTATAGCGTGCTGGCACAGAGTGGCTGTCACTTTCCACCCCAGAGCTGGTTGTTGTGTAGCATGCTGGCACAGAATGACTGTCATGTTCCACCTCGGAGCTGGTTGTTGTGTAGCATGCTGGCACAGAGTGGCTGTCACTTTCCACCCCAGAGCTGGTTGTTGTGTAGCGTGCTGGCACAGAGTGGCTGTCGCTTTCCACCCCAGAGATGGCTGTTGTGTACTGTGCTGTTGCAGAATGACTATCATGTTCCACCTCAGAGGTGGCTGTTGTGTAGCATGCTAGCACAGAGTAGCTATCACGTTCTGCCTCGAAGACGGCTGTTGTATTCCACCACAGAGATGGTTGTTGGGTACTGTGTTGGCACAGAAGGGCTGTCACGTTCTACCTCAGAGATGGTTGTTGTATAGCGTATAGGCCTTAGAGGCAGAAGTCTCCTCTCTACTACTTCTGCAAGTAGTAGAGAAGGTACCTCTTTATCACAGGGGAAAAGGACTGTATTCCAGATACTTCCTTACCCCAAAAAAGACAGGGGAGTGGTGACCCATCCTAGATCTAAGATACCTAAACAAACATATACTAAAGCCAAAGTTCAAAATGGTGACTCTGTAAATAATTCTTCCCTCTCTGAGACCAGGAGACTGGCTAGCCTCCCTGGATCTCAAGGATTCCTATTTCCACATACCTATCAGATATTCCCACAGAAAGTACCTCAGGTTCGAGTTGCCCTCAGGTCACTACCAGTTCAGAGCAATGCCTTTCGCCCTAACATCTGCTGCAAGGGTGTTCACCAAGTGACTGGCAGTAGTGGTGGCCTTTCTCAGGAGACAAGGCATCTTACTGTTCCCTTACCTGGACGACTGGCTCATAGTGGGTCAGTCCTCAGATCAAGTGAAGTCGGCTGTAGAGGTCACTCAAAAGCTTCTGGATTCCTTAGGATTCATCCTAAATCTAGAAAAGTCTGTTCTGGAACCAGCCCAGCTCCTCACATTTATGGGGTAGAACTGGACACTGTCCAGGCAAGGGCCTTTCTTCCTCTTTCAAGGGTACAATTCCCTCATCACCCTGGCTTCCTCTTTTCGTCCATTAGTGTCTCGGCCAGCCAGGCATTTCTTACAGTTGCTAGGCCACATGACAGCTTCCACTGCAGTAGTGCAAGGGGCAAGATGTCAAATGAGAGATATTCAGTTTCATCTAAAATCTTTTTGGTCTCAGAAAAAAGACCCCCTTTCCAAGTTAGTTCCAGTGTCTCCAACTCTAGTTCAGGCTCTTCAGTGGTGGCTGGAGGAGGACAATCTAAGACAAGGTGTCCCCTTAAACCATAGTTCTGACATCACTACTACGGTATGATAGGTTTTCTGTACCTAAATCCTCATGACAGTCATTCCCTCAGAAACCCCTCATTTCTTTTAAGAAAACAAAAAACAAAACCATTTTTTGTGATATATAGTTGCTTGGATTTGTTATTTTGGTTAACTGTTGTCTGTGTTTTATATGACTATGTGTTTTGATTTTTGTACAGCGCCTTGATAACTTTAAAAGGCGCTTAAAAATAAAGTTTATTATTATTATTATTATCCCACACCCAGCTCCTAAGTGCTACCAACCTGGTGTCAAAAAGAAAGTTTTTAACATTTTTTTTTTTTTGATATGCCCCCTCCGTCTCTGGTGTCTGACTCTTTGGGGATCCCATAGCAACTTTCTGGGTCCTTGCACTGCCCCATGCTTCGTCCCTTCCACAGAGCTGTAGTTTACCCCTTACGGTGGGGTTTGGGGGTGGCCAAGACCCCTGAGTCTCACAGGTTCGTGAGGTGACATGTGGCATGGTAACCAATGCTCGGGTCCCAGAAGTACCAGGATCCCATCGCCTACAAGCACCGGGGCTATTTCCTGTTTTCTTCCCACTGGGTGATGGCACGCAAAGGCGCACGCATACTCAGTGGCGCATTGGTGTGCGAACCAGCCATCACCCAGACCCTAACCTGCCTGCTTTCTGCTCCCCCTGGAGGAGACGCACATCCTCTGGGATGCTGTAACCTCCTCCTCCTGGAGGAGACACGCATCCTCTGGGATGCTGTAACTTTCTCCCCTTGGAGGAGACGTGCATCCTCTGGGATGCCATAACCTCCTCCCCCTGCAGGAGACGCACACCCTCTGGGATGCTGTAACCTCCTCCCCCTGCAGGAGATGCGCACCCTCTGGGATGCTGTAACCTCCTCCCCCTGGAGGAGATGCGCACCCTCTGGGGTGCTGTAACCTCCTCCCCCTGGAGGGACGTACATCCTCTGGGATGCTGTAACCTCCTCCCCCAGAGGCGAGCACCCTCTGGGGTGCTGCCAACCTCCTGCCCCTGGAGGCAGCGCACCCTCTGGGATGCCTTAACCCCGAGGCATCCTCTGGGATGCTGTAACCTCCTCCCCTGGAGGGCAGTACCCTCTGGGATGCTGTAACCTCCTCCCTGGAGGCGGCACCCTCTGGGGTGCTGTAACCTCCTCCCCTGAAGAGGCGTACATCCTCTGGGATGCTGTAACCTCCCGGAGGCGCACATCCTCTGGGATGCTGTAACCTCCTCCCCTGGAGGAGACGCGCACCCTCTGGGATGCTGTAACCTCCTCCCCTGGAGGATATGCGCACCCTCTGGGGTGCTGTAACCTCCTCCCCCTGGAGGGACGTACATCCTCTGGGATGCTGTAACCTCCTCCCCCTGGAGGAGACACGCATCCTCTGGGATGCTGTAACTTTCTTCCCCTGGAGGAGACGTGCATCCTCTGGGATGCCGTAACCTCCTCCCCCTGCAGGAGGCACACCTCTGGGATGCTGTAACCTCCCTCCCCTGGAGGAGGCACCCTCTGGCATGCTGTAACCTCCTCCCCTGGAGGCGGCACCCCTGGGATGCTGTAACCTCCCAGCGCAAGGAGATCGCACCCTCTGGGTTGCTGTAACCTCCTCCCCTGGAGGCAGTACATCCTCTGGGATGCTGTAACCTCCTCCCCAGAGGAGGCAGGCACCCTCTGGGGGTGCTAACCTCCTCCCCTGGAGAAGCGTACATCCTCTGGGATGCTGTAACCTCCTCCTCTGGAGAGGCAGCGCACCTCTGGGATGCTGTAACCCCAGAGAGCGCACATCCTCTGGGATGCTGTAACCTCCTCCCCTGGAGAAGACCGCACCCTTTGGGATGCTGTAACCTCCTCCCCTGGAGAGCGTGCATCCTCTGGGATGCTGTAACCTTCTCCCTGGAGGAGGCACGCACCCTCTGGGATGCTGTAACCTCCCCCCCCCAGGAGGAGACGCGCATCCTCTGGGATGCTGTAACCTCCTCCTCCTGGAGGAGGCACGCACCCTCTGGGATGCTGTAACCTCCTCCCCCTGCAGGAGACGCGCATCCTCTGGGATCCTGTAACCTCCTCCCCCTGGAGGAGACACGCATCCTCTGGGATCCTGTAACCTCCTCCCCCTGGAGGAGACACGCATCCTCTGGGATCCTGTAACCTCCTCCCCTTGGAGGAGACGTGCCTCCTCTGGGATGCTGTAATCTCCTCCCCCTGGAGGAGACGGGCACCCTCTGGGATGCTGTATCCTACTCTCCCTGGCTGGCCCCTGATGACTCAGGCTCACTTCCAAACCTGGGTTGCTGGCACTGCGAGCAGTAGCACTACTGCTGTGCTGATGGACTGGCAGCATTTTTCCTTTTAGTATGCTTTTTCCCTGCTGCAGAGGCTCAGCCCCTGCGCATCCCAAATCACCTCCTCGTCCCCGGGATTTAACTCCAGGCAAAGCATACCCCCTAGATTGCCCACCTCCCCAGGTCAGGGCCACTGAAACGGCACGAACCCGCATGACAATGGGAGGAGAGTTCTAGTAGGGGAGCCTGCCAGCATTGCCTCCCTGACTTACCCCCCAGGGCAGGGCATGGAGTCAGGCCGGTCACATTGGAAGATGGGATAGTTCAACAGCCGGAGTGCCATGGCAGGCTACCAGACCAGGGAGAGCAGGGTGTCATGTAGGCAGACACTGTTTATTTGATTAAGTTCTGGATAGGAGGTGTGGTGTGCAATGATGCAGTGATATAGAGCGTCAGCATCTGGCATGCCTCCCAGGAGATTCCAGGTGCCGGTCATGATGGAACCCCCAGCCTCCACCATGGGTCCTTAGTGCACCAGTCACACAACCTTCCCTCCCCCGAGAGAAGGAGAGCTGTCCCTTGGACGCTCAGTCCTTCTCCCTTCTGGCTGACCCTCCGAGTCCTGAGTCTGTCCCCGAACGCGGGATGTCGGCGTCGTAGGCGGACTCCTTGTTTCTGCGCCAGTGGGCTGGCCCTCAACATTTTGTTTTTAATGAGTAAATTTAATTACTGTCCAAAAACATCCCACACAGGGTAAGTCTCATTTCTAATTAAATGCTTCTGTTTAAATCAGCGTTGCGCTCATCAAAGGTGAGGCTCTTTTTCAATAAAGATCTCTACTTGGTGTGGCACATTTTTCAAAAGTAATTACTTTTACTTAATAAAACAAGTGTTAAAATTTTAGTTTTGTCACCTAGTGGGTAGGACTAATGAGCCGGATGTGGAGTAGTTTTTGTCTTTTTTTATTCCAATGCAAAGTTTCTTGTTTGGGTGACACATGAGAAAAACTAGTGGAAAAAAAATAGTATAAAGAATAAATATGGGCAACCATGCCCAGCCTGGTGTGTGTTTCCATCTCAGGGTTGAGAGAAAATCCGTGACCTCTGTCTGGTCTAAGGGGCTAGTAAGTTAAACGTTGCAGGGCTGGCTAGGCTGTGTTATGTGGTACCAAGGTAAATCAGTCTGTACGTGATATGCGTGGTGTGCTGTGTTGTGTGCGAATACTGAGGTGAATCAGTCTGAACAGTGATCTGTACGATGTATGGTGTGTTGTGTTTTGTGTGAATACTGAGGTGAATCAGTCTGTACAGTGATCTGTGTGGTGTGTGGTGTGCTGTGCTGTGTTGTGTTGCGTGTGAATACCGAGGTGACTCAGTCTGTACAATGAATTGTACGGTGTGTGGTGTGGTGTGCTGTGTTGTGTGCGAATACCGAGGTGAATCAGTCATAGTTGTACTCTATGAAAAGGATGTGTTGAACAGGTCATTGCTAAACAGGTGCATTTCTCTATCTTCAGGTAGACATTTTTTTAAGTCTGTGACCTCTACCCCCAAACAGATTTTCAGGGGTTCTGGGACCCTTTTGATGAGATTAGAAAAAGCTCTGTCTAATCTTGCCTGTTAACCATGTAACTCTGGACAGCTTTATTTATTTTTATTTATTAGTTTTTGTTGACCGGGTGAGTGCGTTAGGCAAGGACCTGCCTATTTCCAAGCACGACCCAGGAGGATACAAGATACAGTACAATCAACAAGCGAGACATAGGAGAAATTCAAATAGCAATTGACGTTTTACAACAGGTAACTTGGCAGATTACACCAGGAAATACAGCGTACATGTTTAAGTCAAATAAGATACAGACAACAGTGAGTGCTTAACAAACATCGCTATCCTCGCAAGGGTAGAGGGGGTATAAACCAGCTGGTAGTACACATCAACACAGGGAAGGAAAGGGAACGGAATAACAAGCAGGCACAATGCAAAGTTTTCAAGAGCCATGCAGTAGTAGATAGGAGGAAACAGGGGCAAGGGTAGGTTAGGAGCAGTCACAGGGATCAAGTGCATAAAGGTAGGAGAAAAGTGCAGACGTGAAGGAGGAGTGAGATGGTGAGCTCTTCAGAGTGGGAGGCAGAGAGTTCCGGAATTTAGGGGCGAAGTGAGAGAAAGCTTGCACCCCCATTCTAGTAGAACAGAGTGGAACGGAGAGTAGTAAGGAGTTAGAGGACCTAAGTGGGCGGGAAGGAGGCACAGGGTGAGCATCACCCCGAGACTGCCAGGGCGGGGGATCCTAGTCGTGGAGTCAGTGGAACAACGCGGGGAGTAAGACCTCAGATTTTGGGGGGATAGCCAGTGTAAGGAGGAGTATAGGAGGCAGTGGTGCATAAGGCGAGGGACGGATAGGGCAAATCTGCAGATATTGTTGAAAGTGGTGACCCATTTACGAAGGACAGAAACGTTGGCATGAGAAAAGATAGGGATGGCATACCGTAGTCTAGGGAGCAAGCCACCTCTTAACTCTTTGTTTTGTGAAGTACTTCGCCATAAGGTGTCTATGAATGGAACTGTATAAATCCGAATTATATTCTATTCTAAAACCCCTTCCACTATCAGTGTCTACTCATTGCTTTGTAAATCACTTTGGGGCACAGTGTGTAAAAGGAACTATGTAAAGTCTTCCCTTGCCGGGAGCCTACAGTCAGGTCATGGAAATCACTGCCTGCTGGAGGAGGCCTTGCTCTGTATTTTTCTGCTGTGCTTTTCTCAGCCATATACAAGGAGGGGAAGATATGATACGAGTCAGTTTGAAAAACAGACTTGGAACTATACAAAACCTCTGCCGGCTGTGTTGTGTTGGCCTCGGTGCTTTATTTCACACCCTCTTTCAGCACTTTGTGTGATCTCAAAGCTACAAGTTTCAGCACTGAGTGTACAACGACAGGTTCAGTCTCGTGCCGCACAACATTGTTCCAGGGTATTCACTCCTGAATAATCCGTTGCTACAGGGTACCACATTCTCGAAGGCCATCTCTGTGGAGTAAGTTGTCATTGGTGGATAGTTGTTCAAGTGTCCCCAGTGCCCAGTGACCCACTGCTGAGGCATACCCTAACATTGATGCTGGGTGAGCACTGTAGGATAAGCTGTAATTAATTGTCCACTGATTTGTGAGGACATTATCAGTTGCTCATTGTCACGGGGTGACCTATCATGGCTGCCGGATTAGTTATGGACAGTTGTCACTGAGTACCCAATCTTCATCGACCTATCACTAAGGGGTGACCAGTCTTTGGCAGTTAGTAACTCTGGGGTGCTCCATCTAACATGGTGGCCCACTGTCATGGGGTGCCCTGTCATCGATGGCCCATGGTTGTGGGTGCCCTGTCATCGATGGCCCATGGTTGTGGGTGCCCTGTCATCGATGGCCCATGGTTGTGGGTGCCCTGTCATCGATGGCCCATTGTCATGGGGTGCCTTGTCATCGATGGCCCATGGTTGTGGGTGCCCTGTCATCGATGGCCCATTGTTGTGGGGTGCCCTGTCACTGTTTGCCAGTTGTTGTGGAGTGCCCTGTGTTGTTTGTGAATACTGAAGTGAATCAGTATGTACAGTGATCTGTATGGTGAATGGTGTGCGTGTTGTGTGTGAATACCAAGGTGAATGAGGCAGTACAGTGATCTGTACGGTGTGTGGTGTGTTGTGTTGTGTTGTGTGTGAATACTGAGGTGAATCAGTCTGTACAGTGATCTGTACGGTGAATAGTGTGCATGTTGTGTGTGAATACTGAGGTGAATGAGGCGGTACAGTGATCTGTACAGTGAATGGTGTGCGTGTTGGGTGTGAATACTGAGGTGAATCAGTTTGTACAACAATCTATATGGTGTGGTGTGTTGTGTTGTGTGTGAATACCGAGGTAGTCAGACTGTACAGTAATCTGTACGTTGTATAGTGTGCTATGTTATGTGCAAATACCTGGGTGAATCAGTCCTAGGTGTAGTCTAGACTTGTTTATTTTTAAGTCTGTGACCTCCATCCCCACACAGATTTTCAGGGGCCCCGGGCTCCTTTTGATGGGGTTAGCAAAAGCTCTGTCTGATGGTGCCTGTTAGCGATATAACTCTCTGGGCAGCTTCCCCTCACATATTGTACTAGTCCAGCCTGTCACCATCTTAATCTGGGCAGTATCTAACTCTTTGTTTTGTGACGTACCTAGGAGTAAGGTGTGTATGACAGGAAGTATATAAATCCAAATTATATTCTGTGCTAAAACCCTTTCCACTATCAGTATCTACTCATTGCTCTGTAAACAACTTCAGAATACAGTGTGTATAAGGAACTATATAAAATCCCAATTCTAGGGACATGGATATGTTGTTCATCCACACTGTCTGGCAGGTTCCTTGCCGCTTTAAATCTTGCCGGAAGGTCTTCAAGCTGGCTCCTCCCACCCACCCCGGTGGTAAAACTCTCGGCTCCGCCCCATGACGTCAGATCTTCCTTACCGCTTGGAAGCTCAGGTTCCCTCCTTAACGCTCTGCATATAAGACTGGTTCCTAATTCTTCGAATTTTCGAAATTAAAAGGTTTTTGCTAAACAGACTTTGGTCTTCTCTCCCTTGCGGCTGCGATGGACAAATCGACTCCCAGTTTCCGGAGATGCCCTTGTGGGCAGAAGATGTCTCGGACGGATCCGCACTCCACGTGCGTTTACTGCTTGGGCCTTGAGCACGACCACAGGCCTGCGACCTGTGCTCTTCCTTTTCGGCCTACGTCCTCGAAGACCATGCTGCCCGTTTACAACTAGAGGCGTCCGAAGAGATTTCCTCGGTTAAGTCAAAGAGGCCCGGTCGGCGGTGTCAGCGGCGGGCCTCGGAGGATCAGCTCGAGCAAATGATACGCCCTCGAAGAGGAGTGAGCGGGCGCTTCTACCTTGGCTGCAGCATTTGTCCCGCTTTCTCTCGGTGCCTCTTATTCGGCTTCTTTTAAGGAGCTTTGTCTGACCCTCTCGGCAAAGGTGAGGGTCCAACTTCTTCTGGACCGTTTCTCGATCCAAGAGACAAGTAAGTTTCACCGTCGGCGCTCTTGGGGCGGGAAGATCCCTCTCCCTAGTTGTTGGCTGTAAACGGTGACCCCTCGGCCGGCCACTGGTTCCACGGTGTCCCCGTCAGGCCAGTTGATCGAGACTCCCGTCGACAGCAGTCGAGATTTTTCTCGACCCGTTGGACGGGTTGTTAGCTGAGAGCTGAAATCCCTCTCCCGGTTCCCCGGTGGGGTTGAGGATCCGTTAGCTCGTCTGTGCCTCCGGTTCCGGAGCCTTGATTGAATCGTCCGACTGAGGGAATGCCGATTCCGACACCTCCCTTTTGCCGTCCTCGGCCTAGCCGAGGTTCTCGATCTCGGATGTCTTGGCGGTCCAGCCGATCCGCGCCGTCATAGAGTGGTCTCGGTCACCGGCACGCGGCTTAAGCGGCGCCCGCCGCCTCCTCTTCTTCCTCCTCGGACGGGGAAGCAGCGCAAGTTGCGTTGGAGGTATGAGGAACTCATGTGGCAACAGCTCCTTCTGACCGGGAATAAGCCAACGCTGTCGTCTTCCCCGGCCATTAAGTGGCTGTCACCGGAGCGGCCGAGACAACCTTCGTTTTAGCTGAGGAGCCTGTTCCCAGGCTGGTTGTTGACCAATTCCAGCTGCCCACGATTCTGGTGGAACCTCCGCCTCCAGCCGTTAGTTGGGGCTCCGACCAAAAATTCTCGGTCGGCTCAGGGACTGCCCATGAGGCTGTCTGTCACCCTCACTCCCGATCAACCTCGGCAGGTGGAGGTGGCTCAGGCCGAGGCAGCTCTTTGAGGACTCTTCGAGTCTGAAGACGATTCCTCCCTTTTCTCCAAGTGAATGGACTTGGGTCCTCAGGAGGACAGTCGGTGGACGATAGCCCTTACGTCCTTCCTGGGATTGCTTGGCTCATCTCGAGTCCACGGGATGAAGCTCGAACCCATTTCTAAGCGGGCAGGTATCCCTACGGAGATTCTGGACCGAGGGATTCCTGGAGGCCTTTCGGTGGCGAGGCCATAGTAGAGTCCGGCCTTGGAGCTCTGGCAGCGCCCTCACGTCCTGTCCTGCGCCCTGGCCAGGATGGCCAGGAAGTATCCGGTCCTACGGTTCCCTGTCCAGTTTTTGGAACACCCTCGGCTGAGGGTTGGTTACCGACAGCGTTTTCGAGCGTGCGAGCGGCTAGGGATGGACAAACCTCCGACAAGGAATCAAGAATTGGACTATGCCAAAGCGAAAAGTACAATATACTGCGTCCTCTCGGCCTTCGTCAGGCCAGTTCGGCCGTCCTCATGGCACATTTTTCTCATGCCCTGTTGGGCTTCCTGGATGAGGTCGTCCCTCATCTTCCCGCGGATCTGCAGACTACGGTCAGGCAGGTGCAGGACCAGGGCAGGGCAGTGGCCAAACAGCAGCTCCAGACTGCTTTAGATATTGGGGACTCATGTGCCAGGTCTGTGGCGGCCGCAGTGGCTATGCATCGGCGGGCTTGGCTGAGGATATCCACCTTTACTTCGGATACCCAGCACAAGTTGGCGGATGTTCCCTTTTTGGGGACTGACTTCTTTGGCCCTGGGGTGGAAGGTCACCTGCAGAGGATCGAGAAGTCCAATGCTACCTTGGACTCTGTCTCTTCCGCTCAGAAGGACAAGGCATAAACCACAGCCTAAGCCCTTTAGTCCTTCTGCCCCTGGCGCGTCTGGCCAACAACGTCAGAGCCGGCAGGCTCGAGCTTGGCATCCCAAACCTAGCCGGGCTTCCTCAACAGGAAGCAGGGAGGTAAAGGCCCAGGAGGTCCTCGGCCGGTCCTTCCTCAAGCCTGCCTAGTGACGGGCTGAGGGTGTCGCCCCAACCCCGTCCACCTCACCCAGGTTCTCCCCGTGGGGGGACGGCTCCGGCACTTCCTTTCCGCCTGGTCCGTTATTACCACGGACAGGTGGGTACTGGAGGTGGTTGGAAAAGGCCTGCCTCTAGAATTTGAGCAGGCTCCGCCCTTCAGAGCTGTCGCACCTCGGGGGGCCTCGGGGTCCGCAGCCTCACTTGAGCCGACATCGCTCTCCTCCTCCAAAAGGAGGTGATCAGGGAGGTAGCGGATCCTCCCTCAGACCCGGGGTTTGTGTCCAGGTACTTCCTGGTTCCGAAACGGACGGGGGGGCTGGCGCCCCATTCTCGACCTACACGACCTGAACAAGTTCCTAAGGTCTCGAACCTTCAGGATGGTCACTCTGGCTCAGATAATACCATCCCTGGAACACGGCGTGTGGTTCTGCTCTCTGGACCTGCAGGGACGCGTTCTTTCACGTCCCTATCCGTCGAGCGTTCCTTCACTTTGAGAGGAGGGATCCTCTTGATTCGAGCCATGCCCTTCGGCCTGTCTCCAGCTCCCAGGGTCTTCACCAAATGCATTGCAGTGGTGACAGCTTTCCTGCGGCGCCGAGGGGTCCGGGTGTACCCTTACCTGGACGATTGGCTGATAGCAGCCCCTCCAGACAGGAGGTGGGCGGTCCAGAGATCTGGCCCTCCAGGTTTGCTCTCAAGTCGGCCTTCTCATCAGCAGGCCAGAGTCGAGACTCGGGCAAGCAGGTGATTCTGTTTATCGGGCAGAGCTCGACTCTTTCAGCCAAACCACGGCTCCGGCGGACAGGGCGAGGTTCTTACCTCCTTGCCCAATCATTTCTGGTTGGGCTATTGCACCCTGCCCGGGACTTCCTGCGCCTCCTGGGTCTCATGGCGGCCTGTACCAGCGTGGTCCGTTGGGCACGCTGGCACATGCGCCCCCTTCAGTGGGGACTGGCCAGCCAGTGGTCACAACCCTGCGATCCATTGGACCAGCTAGTGATGGTGACCCAGGAGATGTGGAACGCTCTCCGGTGGTGGATCGTTCCATCTCATCTGCAGGAGGGCATCCCGTTTGTCCGCCCCGAGCCGACGGTCTCTCTATCGACCGATGCCTGTCTGATGGGTTGGGGTGCTCATCTGGGGGAACACCGAGCGCATGGCCTCTGGTCCCCGCTGGAGTCCCGATGCCACATCAACTTGCTGGAGCTCCGAGCGGTCCACCTAGCTCTCACTGCCTTTGCTCCGTTTCTCCGGGGTCAAGTGGTCCGAGTCCAGACGGACAATACCACGGCACTATGTACTACCTAAACCGCCAGGGCGGGACACGTTCCATGCTTCTTTGCAAGGAAGCTCTCCGCATTTGGTCACTCGTGCGCAGCCTGGAGCGGATCTCCTAGCCATTCATGTGGCAGGGCCTCCAACACCCTGGCCGATGCCCTGAGCGGATAGGGCTGCATCTCACGAGTGGTCTCTCCTGCCGGAGGTAGTACAAGATCTGTTCTCCCACTGGGCACACCTCAGGTGGATCTGTTTGCCTCCAGGGAGAGCGAAGCTGAGGCTGTTTCATGCCTGCCCCTCAGCAGGGCTCGCTGCAGGGATGCCTTCTCGAGGCTGTGGACCCCGGGCCTCTTCTCGCTTTCCCCATTTCCCTTGATTCACAAGGTGCTTCTCAAAGCAAGGAGGGACAAGGCGCGGGTGATCCTGATAGCCCCAGACTGGCCCCGCCAGTTCTGGTACCAGATCTCCTCAGCCTCAGCTCCAGGCTCCGAGGCAGCTTCCAGCTCGCCGGACCTGCTCTCAGTCAATCAGGGAAGGTGTTCCATCCGGACCTTCAATCCCTGCACCTGACGCCTGGTTCCTGGAGCGGCTAGAGTTCCAGGCCATGGGTCTTTCGCGAGGTCCTCAATGTGGTTAGGCGTCCCGTAAGGAGTCGACCAGGAAATGCTATGCCTTCAAATGGAAGAGATTTTCCATTTGGTGTCAGAGCAAGGGCTGGACCCTTCCTCCTGTCCTTTGGCAAGCATCTTGGACTATTTATGGTCCCTTTCTCGTCAAGGGCTTGAGTCGGCGACCCTAAGGGTGCACCTGGCAGCCATCTCTGCTTACCAGGCGTGGACGGGGGCAGTCGGTGGTGCAGGAGAAAGGTGGTCTGGCGCTTTCAAAGGCCTTGATCACATTTCCTCGGTCGAACCTCCACCTCGTGGGATTTTTACTGCTGGTACTGGCTAGCTCATGGGCAAGCCATTCGAACCAATGCATAGGTGTGAACTCTCTCACCTGTCGTGGAAGACCGCCTTCTTGGTGGCTATCACGTCAGCCAGAAGGATGGGAGAACTCCAGGTGCTCTGCATTGAGTCTCCTTACCTGGTCTTCCACAGGGACAAGGTTGTCCTGCGCCCCAACCCGAAATTCCTTCCGAAGATGGTGTCGGAGTTGCACCTTAACCAGGTGTTGACTCTGCCGGCGTTCTACCCCAATCACACCTCGGAGGCCGAATACAGGCTCCATACTTTGGACCCTAGAAGGGCGCTCGCTTATTATAAGGAGCGCACAGCTGAAATTCGGGGAGAGGTTCGCCAGCTGTTTGTCACCTACGCTGAAGCCGCACCTGGCAGACCTGCAGCCAAGTGGACGATAAGCAGGTGGGTCACCTCCTGCATAGATCTCTGCTACAAGTTGGCAGGCATGGAGCCTCCCAGAGGGATAAGAGCTCATTCTACCCGTCATATTGCTGCATCGGTGGCTGCTTCCAGGGACGTCCCTATCCAGGAAATCTGCAGGGCTGCTACCTGGAAGTCAGCACACACCTTCATTACCCATTACCACATCGACCTTGAGTCACGCTGGGATGCTGGTTTTGGGGCCTCGGTTCTCCAGTCTTTATTCCCTAAGTAGGGGGTGTGCGCCTTGCCTCCCTCCTCCCGGAGAACTGCTAGGAGTCTGCCAGACAGTGTGGATGAACAACATATCCATGTCCGTAGAAATACAGGTTACTCACCTGGAACAGAGTTTCTGGAATGGTATATGTTGTTCATCCACCGACCCACCGGCCTCCCGGCCAGCGCACAGACACTGAGCCTCCAGCAGGCTAGATCTGGCGTCATGGGGCGGAGCCGAGAGTTTTACCATCCGGGTGGGTGGGAGGAGCCAGCTTGAAGACATTCCAGCAAGATTTAAAGCGGCAAGGAACCTGCCAGACAGTGTGGATGAACAACATATACCATTCCTAGAACTCCTGTTACAGGTGAGTAACCCGTATTTCTTGAGCTGGCCGGATGGCGCTGAGGGTTGAGGCGCTGGACGCTACACCTTGCGCCAAGCCGGTGACCTGGGTTCGGGAATGAGCCTAGGCTGTTGGGGGTCGGCAGGGGGAGAGAGGATTGAGCATCTGGAGGACTGCTCTCCTCTCTCGGGGAGAGAGGGACTGGTCGTCCTGCTCACTGACTGCCCTCTGGCGGTGGCTGGAGGGCAGTACGGGTCAGGAGGCCGGAAGTCAGCATTCTTGCGTCAGCAGGGATGGGGGCTGGCTGAAAATAGGAAAAAGCGAGCCTGGCAGGCTCGATGGTGATCCGCCACTCCCGGGAGCAGCCCCCAGATTCTAGATTGGGTCTGTGGGAGGGGGGAGAAGCTGGCAACCTCCTCCTGGCCCTGCCACGGGACCGGAGAGGGAGTCCCTCCAATTGGAGGGCCGTAGCCACCTGCCAGGGCTCAGGAGCAAAAACTACAAATAAAAAAATCCAAATTCTTTTTATTTCTCTTCCATTGCCGGGAGCCCACGGTCATGTCATGGAAATCACTGTCTGCTGGAGGAGGCCTTGCCCTGTATTTTCCTGCAGTGCGTTTCTCAGCCATGTGCAAGGGGAAGACGTGATGCTTTAATGTAGAACAAAAACATGACTTGTGGCCAGGCAGTTTGAAAAATAGACTCGTAACAACACAAAATCTCTGCCGGCTGTGTTTTGTAGACCTCAGGGCTTTATTTCACACCCTCTTTCAGCAGTCTGTGTGATCTCAAAGCTACAAGTTTCAGCACTGAGCATACAACGGCAGGTTCAGTCCTGTGCCGCACAACATTATTCCAGGGTATTCACGGCTGAATGATATGCTGCTACAGGTTACCACGTTATCGAAGGCCATCTCTGTGGCATAAGTTGTCACTGATGGATAGTTGTTAAAGTGTACCCAGTCCCCAGTGGCCCACTGCTGTGCCCTAGCATTGATGTTTGGTGACCACTGTGTGATAAGCTGTAATTCATTATCTACTGAAGTGTGATGTCATCATCAGTTTCATATTCACGGGGTGATCCATCATGGCTGCCAGATTATTTATGGATAGTTGTCACTGGGTACTCAGTCTTCAGTGATCCATCAGTGAGGGGTGCCCAGTCACTGATAGTCAATCCGGAGTGTTCCATCTGGTATTACGGCCCATTGTCATAGGTTGCCCTGCCATTGATGGCTCATCGTTGTGGAGTGTCCTGTTATTGCTGGCCCATTGTTGTGGGGTGCCCTGTAATCGATGGCCCATTGTTGTGGGGTGTCCTGTCATCAATGACCCATTATTGTGGGGTGTCCTGTCATCAATGGACCATTATTGTGGGGTGTCCTGCCATTGATAGCCGATTGATGTGGGGTGTCGTGTCATTGATGGCCTGTTATTGTGGGGTGGCCTGTCATTGATGGCCCATTGTTGTGGGGTGCCGTCATCAGTGGCCGATTGTTGTGGGGTGTCCTGTCATCGATGGCCTGTTGTTTTGGGGTGCCCGGTCATTGATTGCTGTGTGGTATCCTGTCATTGATGGCCCATTGTTATGGGATGTCCTGTCATCGATGACCTGTTATTGTGGGGTGCCCTCCAATTAATGGCCCATTTTTTTGTGGTGTCTTGTCATCGATAGTCCATTGATATGGGGTGTCCTGTCATTGATGACCCATTGTTGTAGGGTGTTTTGTCGTCGGCCCATTTTTGTGGGTTATTCTGTCATAAGTGGCCCATTGTTGTGTGGTGTCCTGTCATCGATGCCCCCATTGTTGTGGGTGTCCTGTCATCGATGACCTGTTATTGTGTGGTGTCCTGTCATCGATGCCCCCATTGTTGTGGGTGTCCTGTCATTGATGACCTGTTATTGTGGGGTGCTAAGTCATTGATAGCCATTTGTTGTGCAGTGTCCTGTCATAGATAGCCTGATATTGTGGGTTGCCCTGTAATTGATGGCCTGTTATTGTGGGGCGTACTGTCATTGATACCTTGTTATTGTGGGGTGCCCTATCAATGATGGCCCATTATTATGGTGTGCTCTGGCATGTCATTGATAACCTTTTGTTGTGGGATGTCTTGTCATAGATGGCCTATTATTGTGGGTTGCCCTATGATTGATGGCCCATTCTTGTGAGGTGCTCTGTCATCAATGGCCCCTTGTTTTAGGGTGTCCTGTCATTGACGGCCCATTGTTGTGGAATGCTCTCTCATCAATGGCCTGTTATTGTGGGGTTCCCTGTCACCAATGGCCATTGTTGTGGATTGTCCTGTCATTGATGGCCATTGTTGTGGGGTGTCCTGTCATCATTGGCCCACTGTTGTTGGGTTTCCTGTCATCAGTATTCCCTTGTTGTGGAGTGCCCTGTCATTGATGGCCTTTTGTCACACAACCTCCCATTACCAGTGGGTGGTTGTCATAGAGTGCCCCACACTCAAACCTGCTGTTGCTTGGTACACAATTAGTAATGGCCCATTTCCACTTGGCACACCCTCATGAGCTGTTGTTAATGTTTCGCAGTTATATGGCACCTCATAGTCAATGACCCCTGTGAAACCCCAACCTGTACTCAGTGACCCTCTGTTATATGGCACTGTTTGATCAAAGGCTGTTCGTTGGAGGGTGCCTTATCCCCAGTGGTCTAGTGTTGTGAGATTTGCTGTCCCTGTTGTTGTGATGTCATGGGGTGACCTGTTTTGAAACAGTTTTAGGCAGGGTGCCACAAACGGGTGCAGAGGACTGTGCTGCAGTCTTTCACAGATGCCTTGTGTTCTACACACAGATACACAGAAGGTGACGTCAGATAAGGACCGTATGTCCTGCCTAGTCTGCCCCTTTTCCCTACCTGATGCATTACCTCAGACTGTATTTATTTATTTTATTTTTTAACCCTATTTATTCACCTCCACCACCGGTGAAGTCTCTCCGGTGACCTCCAAGCACTCCGGTCTCTACCTCCCGTCATGGTGCCTACCAGCTCTGCATCCCACGGGTCTGAACCACTCCAGGAAAGGGCCTTATCGACCAAGCGCTCTATCTCTAGTGTTGAGCTCCGGGCTTTGGGGGACCCAAGAGAGGCGTCCGACATTGGGAGTGTGGATCGGAGGAGGGGTGCGCCGCTATCACCAGGAGGAGGATATTTCTTAAGTAGTCCTTCCCCCATTGGCTCGGACGTGCAGTGTGCCCCAGCGCGGGCATGCATGCTTCCGTGCATGCCTACAGGGTCGCTGCTGCAGCCAATCCCCATTAGTTCTGGATCTAGGGCTTGTTGTACCCTTATTCTCTGCCAGGAGTCCCTAGAGCCGGGGCAAAGTCCCTCCACACGGGACAGGAGAACCCTCCTCTGGAGGCTCAATCCTGTCCCTCTCCTGCCAACCCCCGATGACCCAGGCTCGCTCCTGAATCCTGGTCGCCGGTGTGGCGTCCAGTGCCTCAACCCTCAGTGCCACCGGGCTAGCCGCTGCAGACCCTAGTTGATCTGCGGCTTACCCTCTGTTCCCTACTGCGAGAGTACTCTTATGTCTATCTCATGCATTCTGTGAATTCCCCTACTGTTTCTGCCCCCACCACCTCCACAGGGAGGCTGTTCCAAGCATCCACTACTCTTTCTGTGAAAAAGTACTTCCTCATGTTGCCCCTGAGCCTACCCCCCTCTAGCCTCATATCATGCCCCCTTGTTCTTGTACACCATCTTTTCTGAAAGATGCTACCCTCCTGTACCTTGTTTACACCCCTGATGTACTTGAATATCTATATCTTATCACCCCTCTCCTCCCTCTCCTCCAGGGAATACATATTGAGGTCCTCTAGTCTTTGCTCATATGACTTTTGGTACAGTCATTGCACCATGTTTGTTGCCCTTCTCTGGACTGCCTCTGTTTTGTCGATGTCCTTCCAGAGATGCAGGCTCCAGAACTGGACACAGTACTCTAGAAGAGGTCTCACTAGTGATCTGTACAGTGACATAACCACCTCCTTTTTTCTGCTGGTGATACCTCTCCCTGTGCACCCTAGCATCCCACTGGCTCTCCCCACAGCCATCTCACATTGTTTGGTTACCTTTAGGTCATCAGATATGATTACCCCCAGGCCCTGTTCTTGACTGGTGGCCGTCTGTAACCCCCCCATCTCGTACGCCTCCCTTGGATTTCTGCGCCCCACTTCTTTGCATTGAATCTTAACTGCCAAACCCTCGACCATTCCTCAAGCATGTTTAGCTCCTTTCTCATTTGCCCCCCCCCCCGAGTGTGGACCTTGTTGTAGATCTTAGTGTCATCTGCAAAGAGGCATACCTTCCCCTCAAGCCCCACTGCAGTGTCACTTATGAAGACATTAAAGAGGACTGGCACCAGCACGGATCCCTATGGCACCCCGCTGGTTACCCCCTCTCCTCAGATTGAATGCCATTTACCTCCACCCTCTTTGTCCTGTCACTCAGCCAGTTTCTGACCCAGTTTACCAGCTTAAGGCCCTACTGCCAGGCTGCCCAACTTATTTATCAACCTCCTATGTGGGACAGTGTTGAAGGCCTTGCCAAAATCTAGGTAAGCCACATCCTCCGCCCTCCCCTATCTACCTCCCTGGTCACCCAGTCAAAGAAATCTATCAGATTTGTTTGACAAGACCTTCCCTTTGTGAATCCATGCTGCCTTGGATCCTCTGCTCCACTGGATTCAAGAAATATCACAATTCTTTCCTTTAGTGGTGACTCCATTCATTTCCTCACCACTGAGGTCAGGCTAACTGGCCTGTAGTTTCCAGCCTCCTCCCTGTTCCCACTTTTGTGGAGAGGGGCTACATTTGCTCTCCTCCAGTCCCCTGGAACCACCCCTGTCTTTATCGATTTGTTAACTAGGGCTGTTGGTGGTGCTGCCAGCACCTCTGTTCTAAGCTTGCAGTTGTGTCCAGCTCAGAGGTACCCTCTGTTTGACCAGGAGGGGGGCTGAGTCAGCTTCGATCAACTTAGGCTAGCCAGGAAACCACCAGTTTTGGAGAATGACACAGCGTCTGGGAGGGGGAGGTAGATTCATACCCAGAATGTCTGTACTGGAAGGAAAAGAAAAAAAAAAAGAGTAATTAAAGTCGAGAATACAGGCACGTATAGACACACACGCGCACACACACACACACACAGTACACTCACACGCATGTATACATTCACACTTATTGTATCTCACACACACTTACATACTCGTGTCCTGTGTCACAGTAACTGCCAAAGAATGCAATTACAAACCCCAGCCCATTGCATTTAGTACCTGTCTGTCTCTGGAAAACAAATGGCCAGCGGTGTGAATGAAAGAGTTGGCAGCCTGGACTGTGAAACCAGCTTACACCAGCAATTTGTTGCCCCAGCTGACAGAAGAATGCATGGCTTTTTTCATGTTGTCCAGTCACTTCACTGATTTCTTCCTAAACCCTCCCGCTCGATCTGAGGCACTGAATGTTTCACTCTGCAGAGTAGCCTTGCTATTGTGAGCAGGACTGAGAGGGGGGTTGTTGAGGGGAGGCATAGAGGAATGTAGACTATGCCCAGAGCTGAGGTGGGCACTGAGATCCCCCGAGAAGGACGTGACTATGAAGAGGTGGCTCAGCAGTGGTGATGTTAGCATGTGAAACGCCTGCTTCATGTTCTTAAAGTGGTCTTTCAGGTGTCTTGCAGTTCACCACAGTATCTTGGCCACAGCTCAGTCTGTGCTCTGGGAGAAGAGCACTTGTGATGAGACATTGTCTGGGCCTGGAAGCAAGACTTATCAAAAATAAAACTCAGTTGTACACTGAATTTGCAGCATATTGCAACAGTCTATAAATCTTATACCTTAGTAGGGAAATGGTGAATAATTGGTGGTGACCTGCGTAACTATTGTTAGAATTTGTGCCTAGAGACTGTTTTCGATTGTTTCTTGCTGTATCTGTATCTGTGGAATATAGCTGTATTCTTGTTTGTGTCATACTTGACATGGAACCTATGAAAGAGATTTCTGATCAAAGGTGTTAATCCAAGATCTTAATAAAGAAATAAAGAATAATTGTGACAGCATTGAAGCAGTTAACTGGTATCATGACTTCTCTCCTCTACAGATAACCCTCAGCTGCTGTTGAGGGATGCAGTCAGATGGGTGAGGGGCCGGTAGTGGTACTGTGGACATGAGAGTCAGCAGGACAGAAACCTGCTCTAGAGATATCACCAGTCTGTAGCTAGGCTCTCAGGTGGACGGTCATGCTGTCCTAGCTAGTCATGTTTCAGAGTCCCTGCCGCTGGGCCCCAGTCCCCTCCTGTCTCATGTCATGGCAGTCTGTGGGGTTATAGTCCACAATGTCATTGCTCTCAAATGTAGTATACTGTTACTTTATGTTCTCTTACTGTTTAGTCAGTAAGTCTCCCAGGTTGTGCCTCAAAATAGGCAGTTACATGCCTAGTGTATCGTACTTGATATCAAAAACAAATAAATAAGTTCTCTCCTATCACCCATCCCAGCAGTCTGTGGGGTTGATAGTCACCACTGGGCCTAAGGCCTCTTTTATCACCTGTCCCTGCAGTCTGTGGTGTTTATAGTCAATGCTCGGCCAGAGTCCCCTACCATCACCTATCCCAGCAGCCTGTGGGGATTAAAATCACCACTGGACCCCAGTCCCCTGCTATCACCTATTTCAGCATTATTTGGGGTTTATAGTCAGTGCGTGGCCTAAGTCACCTTCTGCCACCTGTACCAGCAGTATTTGAAGTTTATAGTCAACGCTTGGCCTAAGTCACCTTCTGCCACCTGTACCAGCAGTGTTTGAGGTTTATAGTCAACGCTTGGCCTAAGTCACCTTCTGCCACCTGTACCAGCAGTATTTGAAGTTTATAGTCAACGCTTGGCCTAAGTCACCTTCTGCCACCTGTACCAGCAGTATTTGAAGTTTATAGTCAACGCTTGGCCTAAGTCTCCTTCTATCACTTGTCTTAGCAGTCTGAGGGGTATGTGCTGAGTACTGGGACCCGGTCCCCTGCTATCACCTGTCCCAACAGTGTGCAGGGTTAATAATTAATAATCTATGAGCCACTTCAGTTTAATATTACCTACATTCATTTCTGTCTTGCTAGGATGAGGGCCAACTTATATTGTGAATAACTGTACTGAGCTGTTTAAGTCCACTTGCTGTGCTGCTGTTCCAGGATGTGGGGTTCTCTCTGGTAACAGTCTCTCAAGTTTTACTGAACAGATGTCTTTCTGACCTGCAGCCGCTGCAGAGAGCGGTCGATTTCCTTCCTCCCTCCCTGTGCTGAGCCATTTTCGCCAGAAAAGGTCAGACATGCAGCTGGATCAATGCGTATCCTGCCGGCTCCACCCTGCAGCGGCTAATGGAAGCCAAGGCCCTTGGAGTCTCTACTTTGCTGGTGCCTTGAGACCCTGTGGTCTGGGCTGAGACTGCCTTTTTAAGTGCTGCTGTTAGTACGCTTTGTTTTTCTTTTTAATTTTTAATTTTATGTTTGTTGAAGTTTTCCAGAAGTAATACAGAATTTAACAAGGCAGTACAGGATATTCATCAGACAGTCATGAGCTTATAACATAGCGAAGTGCGTGTCATATACAGAGTAGCACATGGCTTAACAATTATTGTCAGTGTAGTAAACTAATGTGAAATAAACCCCGGTCTCTGTTTCAGCATTTACTGTTTACAATATCTTCCTCCAAATCCGTGCAACCTCGGTTTGCTTTCCAGTGGGCCAGCAGCAGCTCAGAGTGGCATCGTTCAGAAGGCCTGAGATTGGGGCGGGCTTGGGTTGTCACATCGGGAGGCCGGACAGCCTGAGGTAGTTGCCGTGCAGCAGCATGTGCCTCGGCTAGGGAGGGCTGGCGGCAGGTTCTGGCACTACGGTGACCTCGGCAGCTGGGCAGGGAGCATGCTCTGGCATTAGGGCTGACAGTGACTATTCTCTCCCCAAGGAGTGGGTGTGGGGGACCGTGGGCTCAGGAAAAAAAAACAGGGACAGAATGTAGGGGCACACTGAGTCATTGAAATGCTTGTCGCTGGCACCCTTGGGTCCTGCTCCTGTGGGTCCTTACTGGTATAACAGGTGGGGCTGAGGGGTTGGACAGCACAGACCCGAAGGTGAGCCGCTAGTGGTGGCTCAGGGGCCAAAACGCCATAAAATTAACCTCAATTAAGGAGTAATGTTGCTAGAACAGAACATATTTACTGACTTGAGTTATTAATTACAAATCTAGTAAGAGAAGCTGGATTTCTTTACCTTCCCTGAGCCTTTCAGGCACCCCTCTCCTTCCAGCCCCACAAGCCCCTGCTGCCTACTGAGCTTCTAACTTGCTGCTGCCAGTGATCACAGAGGTCCCCCGATATCTGTAGTCTTCCCTGTTGGGTTCAGAGTATCCCTGTCTCCATAACTTTCTCTTCACCTAGTTAGAGAGACAAGAGAGAAGGGAGAGTGAGGGTGGACCCTCCTTGGGATGTGTTTTCTGGGGTGAACAGGGTGATATGCCATAGGGCTTGGTGACGTGGGAGGGTATGGGGTCATTATCCGATACCCAGAAATGCCATTTTCACCTGGCTCTGTGGCACCGGCTGGTGGAGCACTGATCTATTACGTGGGAGAGCTGGGATCAATCCTGGATCCTGACTTCCTCATGCAGGCCAGTGAGGTCTGGACCTTGTGAGAGGGTACAGAGCTTTTGGCTCTCTGAGCACCAGCAGCTGGCATCGTCCCACCCTGTGCTGTGTGACTGCACCACCTCATGCGGTCGTCCAGCTGGTGGTGGCATTGCAGTGGAGCTTGAAGTCCTGCCCCCTGGAGAAGGAGCCTGAAGTCCTGTCCCGTGGAGGAGTACCCTGAAGTCCTGCCCCCTGAAGGAGGAGCCTGAAGTCCTGCCCCCTGGAGGTGGAGCCTGAAGTGCTGTCCCCTGGAGGAGTACCCTGAAGTCCTGCCCCCTGGAGGAGGAGCCTGAAGTCCTGCCCCGTGGAGGAGGAGCCTGAAGTCCTGCCCCCTGGAGGTGGAGCCTGAAGTCCTGCCTCCTAAGAGAAGGAGAACATCATGTTAGATGCTCGAACTTCGTACCCCCAGGTGTTCCTCAATGTCTCTGCCGTATTCCAGAACCCAGGTCACCAGTGTCACGAGCAGTAGCCTACTGCTGAATTGACAGGCTGGCTTAAACATAGAAACATAGAAGTTGACAGCAGATAAGGACCGCAAGGCCCATCCAGTCTGCCCATTATTTCTACCTTATGAATGTGCCATAGGCCTGTATTCTGTCAATGGCCTGTCTATTCATACTCATCTGTATTGCTTCCTTATGCCTATCCTATGCATGTTTGAAGCCCTGCACTGTATTCATATCCACCATTTCCTGAGGTAGGCCGTTCCGTGCATCCACCACCCTTTCTGTGAAAAAGAACTTCCTCAGATTCCCCCTTAATCGGCCTCCCTCTAATCTCATGCCGTGTCCTCTTGTCCTGCTATTTTTGTTATATTGAAACATGTTGGGCTCTTTCACCTTGTTAATGCCCTTAAGATGCTTGAATGTTTCGATCATATCACCTCTTTCCCTCTTTTGCTCTAGGGTATACATATTGAGCTCCGTTAATCTGTCCTCATATGTTTTCTGATGCAGTCCCTGCACCATTTTGGTTGCCGATCTCTGGACTGCCTCTATTTTGTTAAAGTTCTTGTGCAGGTGCAGCCTCCAGTACTGCACGCAGTATTCCGGATGGGGCCTAACCAGTGTCTTGTAAAGAGGGATCATTACCTCCCTCTTCCGACTTGCAGTACTCCTACTAATACACCCTAACATCCCTCTAGCCTTACCTACTGCTTTAGTGGTCTGCTTGGATGATTTCAGGCAGGGCTCCAGATAAGATTTTTTGGGATGAGTATTTTACTCCTCATTTTGAAAGTGAGGTGAGTAAAAACAAATTCAGATGCGTACAAATATCTGGAGGGAGTGGAGTGAGGAGTACATTTTTAAAAACGGTGTAGCTTCTTTCTAGATAAGAATTGATCAGGTGCCAACAGCTAATGTTGGCAGGTAGAAGTAATTTACTCACCAGTTTAAAATATAGTGAGTAAAACAAAACTGGGATGTGTGTGAGTGTTGTAAATCTGGAGAAACTGCTCCTTTTGAATCACCGGTTATGTTATGAAGCAGTATTCTTTGGAGTGTACAGCATTTAAAAATGTTGGGTAAGTACCGCTACTCATTAAAAACATTTTCTGAAGAGTATTTCCTTAAATGAGGTGAGTAAAATAAATGGGTACTCACCTTATCTGGATCCCTGATTTCAGGTCATCTGTGTGGCTTTGAGAAGTTGTTTTTAAAAATATCTAACAGAATTAAAAACATACTAATGAGGACACTAAGGATGTCAGAAATACGTTATTGCATTTAGGGATTAAAGTTCTGTTAAATCTTTCCAAACACCATGCAGTAAATTATAATTGTCTGATTTCGGCAGTAGAGGCAGACCTCAAGATATGGCATGAGCTGCCTCGGCAGGTGGAAGTTGTCCGGATAAATATCATACCTAGGTTTTTCTGCCTCTTTTCCTCACTTCCAGGTGAGTCCCTGGAGCCACCTGGAAAAGGATGAAAAAGGTGCTGACTACGTTTATTTATAGAAAGACTAGGCCCTCAACAGAGGTGGTGATTACTGCTTCAGGGAAGAATATGGGAGGATTGGACCTGCTGGACTTCCGTGTATATTATCAAGCCTATCAGTTCCAGCATTTATTTGCTGACATGAAATAGGAGACCGCCCCTGATTGGGTGGCACTAAAGGATGGGGGTCTGAAGGTAGAGTCCATGGAAGCTATAGCTTTGAGTCTAGTAGGTTGAAACATAATTAGCACTGGCAACCCATGGGCTCAATATCTAATTAAAATGTGGAAAGGAGTACAGAGACAGCAGGGTGATGACAGTAGAATGAATGCCTTTACTTCAATTAGAATGGCTACAGGGTTTGTACCATGTTGGATGGATGCTACTTCTAAATCAGAAGTGCAGTGGAAAACACTTTTCCGAAAAGCTAGTTTGAGCTACAGTCAATAAAGATATAAGCACGCCTGTCAAATGACCCTTTCTAGATACCTCCTGTGCTGCCATGATTATTTTACATAGAAACATAGAAGTTGACGGCAGATAAGAACCGCAAGACCCATCCAGTCTGCCCATTTCTTTTTCTACTTATAAATGTGCCATCGGCCTTTGCTCTGTCAGTGGCCTATCTATTCATAGTCATTTGTATTGCTCCCTTATGCCTATCCCATGCCTGTTTGAAGCCCTGCACTGTATTCATAGCCACCACTTCTTGTGGTAAGCCATTCCATGCATCCACCACCCTTTCTGTGAAAAGAATTTCTCACATTCCCCTTAATCGGCCTCCCTCTAATCTCATGCTGTGTCCTCTTGTCCTGCTATTTTCTTATATTTAAACATGTTAGACTCTTTCACCTTGTTTATGCCCTTAAGGTGTTTGAATGCCTCGATCATATCACCTCTCTCCTCCTTTGCTCAAGGGTATACATATTGAGCTCCGTTAATCTGTCCTCATATGTCTTCTGATGCAGTCCCTGCACCATTTGGTTGCCCTTCTGGACTGCCTCAATTTAGTTAATGTCCTTGTGAAGTGTGGCTCCAATACTGCACTGAGTACCCAGATGGGGCCTAACTAGTGTCTTGTACAGAGGATTATTACCTCCTCTACGACTTGTGATACCCTACTAATACACCCTAACACCCCCTAGCCTTACCTACTGCTTTAGAGGTCTGCTTGATGATTTTAGGTCATCAGTGATGATGATGCCAGGTCTCTTTCTTCCTTTGTGACTGCTAGCAACTCCTCCCAGCCTATAGGTGGCTTCAGGGTTTCTCTTCCCTATGTGCATGATTTTGCATTTCTTTGCATTAAATCCCAGTTGCCACTCTTCTGACCATTCTGCTAGTTTATCCAGATCTCTTCTCATTCTGCCCACCCCATCTGGATCATCTACTCTGTTGCAGATCTTGGTGTCATCTGCAAACAGACAAGCCTTACCCTCTAGTCCATCTGCAAGGTCACTAATGAAGATGTTGAAGAGGACTGCCCCAGGACTGATCCTGAGGTACCCACTTGTGACTTGCATCTCTTCTGACTGTAACCATTTACCACCACTCTCTGTTTTCTGCCCGTCAACCAGTTTGCCACCCAGTTGACCAACTTCGACCCACCCGAGCCTACCCAGCTTATTTATCAATCTTCTATGTGGAACAGTGTCAAAAGCTTTGCTGAAGTCAAGGTAGGCGACATCAACTGCCTCCCCTTGGTCCACCACTCTGGTTACCCAGTCAAAGAAATCTATGAGATTAGTTTGACAGGACCTTCCTTTTGTAAACCCATGCTGTCTTGGATCCTGTGCCCCTATGGATTCCAGGTGTTGCACTATCCTTTCCTTAAGGAGTGCCTCCATAATCTTGCCCACTACTGAGGTAAGACTGGCCGGTCTGTAGTTCCCGCCTCCCCTCTCTGCTACCACTCTTGTGGAGGCGGGATCACATGAGCCCTTCTCCAGTCTTCTGGGACTCTCTGTGCTCAGAGACTCACTAAACAATTCTGCTAATGGCTCTGCTAGTTCCTCCTTTAGCTCCTTAAGTACCCTGGGATGTATGCCATCAGGTCCCATTGCCTTATCCACCCTGAGCTTAGCAAGCTCTTGTAGGACCCTTTCTTTTGTGAAGGGAGTAGTGCTCCTCCCTCCCCCTGTGTCCATGATGCTGAGCTGTGGGCCCTGCCCTACCTTCTCTTCAGTAAATACTGAGCAAAGTATCTATTTAGGATAGATGCCTTTACAGGGTCCTCCTCCTCACATGCTCCTTTTCTCCATTAAGCTTAGAACCCCCTCTGGACTTTCTCCTTTCACTAATGTATCTATAGAAAGTCTTGTCACCTTATTTTACTGTTAGGTACTAGTGTTTCCTCAGTTTGGGACTTTGCCTGCCTTACTGCCTTCCCTGCTCCTTAGGGCAGTTTAGTGCCTCCTATCTTCATCCCGCTGTGTTCCCTTATATTTCCTGAAGGCCAGCCTTTTGGCTCTGACCTTTTCTGCTACTGTATTTGAGAACCAAAGTGGTTTCCTTCTTCTTTTGCACTTCCTTTTCTGTCTAACACAATAGGATGTTGCTTCAAGTATTGCATCCTTAATGCTTGCCCACTTTGCCTGTACACCCTCACCTGTGTTTCTTTTTGCCAGGGCTAGCTTAACTCTGTTGGCCATCTTATCAAAGTCAGCTCCTCTGAAGTCCCATATTTTTGCCTTGGAATGGGATGATTTAGATGTAGTAGCCAAATTGAACCATACCATGTGATGGTCACTGGCCCCAGGTGACCTTCTACCTGGAGATCTGTGATCCCTTGTTTGTTAGTCAGTACTAGATCTAGGATAGCCTTGTCTCTTGTGGGTTGCTGTACCAGTTGTTTGAGGCCCTCCCCCTGCAGGGAATCCACTATGAGTCTAGTTCTGGCAGATGTTCCTGCTGGTATTGACCAGTCTGTATCCGGCATGTTGAAGTCTCCCATTATCAGAACCTCCCTTTAGCTGTCATGTTTTGTATTCTTCTAACAGTAATGTGTCTATGTCCTCCCTCTGGTCTGGGGCCTGTAGACAACCCAGTTCTTATGGCTGTCCCATTTTCTGTTTCCAGGGTGACCCACAGTTCTTCTGGCTCCTATGTGTATTCTGAATTTCTGTAGCTTTGATATTTTCATTAACATACAGGGCCCTCCTCCCCCCTTTTGCACCTCGGTCTCTTCTGAACAATACATAGCCAGGTACTGAAGTCTCCCAAGTGTGGTTACTGGTAAACCACGTCTCACTAGTGCTACTATGTCCAGTTTAGCCTCTGACATTATTGCCTGCAGGTCTGGGATCTTATTTCCAGGCTGTGAGCATTTGTGTACATGATTTTCCATAGGCCAGATTTTGGTGTGTTAGTTGTTGGGTGAAGTTTGGCATTACCCCTGTGCGTCGTATGGGGAGACAAACCTTTTTTCTTACCTGGTGATGCAAATGAACGGCAAACATGCTGAATTCCTGTTTGACCACTAGCTGAGGGGGAGGGATGTTCTTCCCATTCGACGTATGGGGTGCTGCACCCCTCTCCCCATTTGCTAGTTTAAATATTCTGCAAAGATGTCAAACTTCTGCCCCAATGCACTGACTCCGACGTATGGGGTGCTATTGTATTTTCTCAATCCTAACCCTTGCTAGGTCTACAGAACTATTTCTAAGGCAGACGTGGTGGCCATCTTTTTTCCTTGAGAAAAAAGTAAATTAAACCATTTATAAAGTACTCTAATTTTGGTGGAACTAGAACATTTTACCACCAAATAAAACTGGAAGATTCCTGGAATCTTTTGTAGCGAAAAAGATGTAGAGTCAATTTTTTTTTTGCCCATAAAAATTGTGTGTTCTAGGATCGTGAATATGTTGTTCTATCCGCACTTCTTGTTGGCAGGTACCTAGCTGCTTTAAGATGTGCCGGAAAGTCTTCTGGCTGGCTCCCCCCACTCATCCGGTGGTATAACCCTCGGCTCTGACCCATGATTCCAGATCTTCCTTTCCACTGAAAGCTTTAGGTTCCCTCCTTATCACTCCCCCATGTAGTAGGTCCTGGCTCTAGAATCTTCGGATTCACTTCTAAAACTTATTTTAAAACTCTCTTGAGTTTCATCTTCACCATCTTCTCTTGCTACCGTGATGGAAGACAAATTGGTTACTGGAATTTCACCGGTCCCCCTGTGGGCAGAAGATGTCTTGCAGCGACCCACATGCCGCATGCGTCTACTGCCTGGGAGACGACCACGATCCGCAAGCGTGCAATCACTGTTGGTCCTTTTCACCTTTGGTTCTGGAAGACCGTGCTGCCCGGCTTCATCTGGGGTGACCAGAAAAGCGTTACCCGCCAGTTAAATCCAAGGGTGCCTGTTGGGTGGTCTCCATGGCTGTGGGGTCTACCGAGCAGCTGGAACAGCTTAAGGCCTTCAAGAAGGAGGCGGCTCAGGCCACGGCCGGCTCCTCTTCGGCTTTGGCCTTCATTCTGCTACAACTGGGATGCTTCTATTCTGCTTCCTTCAAAGAGTTGTGTCAGTCTCTCTCTACCAAGGGAGAGGGCCCTTCGAGGTTGCATGTTTTGTGATCTCGGAAGAAGGTGTCGAAAAAGAACAAATTGCAACATCGATGCTTTCGGGACTGGGAGCGGTCCCGCTCACAGGAAACTCCTGTTTTGACTTCGGTCAAAGTTGCGGCTGAGGCCGCTGGTTTCATGGTGACCCCGTCAGACTAGTCGGCTGAGTCGCCTGTCAACGTGGCCAAGATTTTTGTCGAGCCGATCAGCGGGTTGTTGCCCGATCCTGCCAACGACTCTTTATTTCAGACTCCGGTGCTTCCAGTGTCCTTGGATGGGTTGGCTCAGCCCACTGGGCAGGACCCGCCCACCCAGGAACTTGAACAGGAGGCTCCACGGGTTTCCCCGACTCCTTATGAGGTCCCCCGTCAGCCCCTCCAATGGTCAAGGTCTTGGTCTTGGTCTCGTTTCTCAACTTCGACATTGAACAAAACTCATACTCATCGGCGATCTTGCCCCCGTTGCCATGATAAGTGGTGGTGCCGCTCCTCATTTTCATCCTCCTGGGGTGAGGAGAGGCTCTGGCGCAAGTTGCATCAGCGCTACGAAGACCTAATGTGGCAGCAGTTGGTCCTGTCCGGGTCTAAACCGATTCCAGTTTCTACCCAGGCCATTAAGTGGCTTTTGCCCGAGCGACCGATGTTGGCCACAGCCACCGTCACCAAGGTGCCATTTAAGGCCCCGCCGTCTCAGCCGAAGCTGGCTATTCCACCAATCCAGGTGGAGCCACCACCTGAGCAACCGAAGTCCAGGGCTCTGACCAATGATTCTCAGTCGGCCCAAGGCCTGCCCCATCAGTTGTCGGTCACTCTTACTCCCGATTGCCCAAGGCGGGTTGAGAGTGACACAGTGGTTGCCCACTTTATGAGGACTCCTAGGAGTCCGAAGATTCCTCCATAGTCTCCTGCCCTATCGACGTTGAGTCTCTTGGAGGCCTCTCCGTCGCTGAGAGCCCTACCTCACTTATGGAGATTTGTTGTCTCGTTTCCGAGTCCACGGGAATGCAGCTCACGCCTGTGCAGAAATGGGCCAAGTATCCCCTCACAGAGATTCTGGACAAAGGGGATACTCTGATGGAGGCATTTCCAGTGGCTGAGGCCATTGTGGGCCCAGCCTTGGAGCTGTGGCAGCTTCCTGCATCTTGTCCTGCGCCTTCTGCCTACATAGCCCACAAGTATGTGGTCCTTATGGGGTCCCTTTCAGGTATTTCAGAGCACCCCTCTGCAGTGGGGTTGGTGGCTGACTCCGTCTTTCGGCGCTCAAGCAACAAAGGGGAAGTGGACAGACCCCCGGACAAGGAATCCAAATAACTGGACTTTTCTGGGAAGAAGGTCTATGCAGCTTCCTCCTTTGGCCTTCGTCAGGCCAGTTTGGCCGTTATCATGGCACACTTCTCCCATGCCCTGTTGGGCTCTTTGGATGAGGTGATCCCTCATCTCCCGGCGGACCTCCAGACCACGGTCAAGCAGGTCTGGGACCAGGGTAGGGCAGTGGTGAAGCAACAACTTCAGACGGCTCTGGACATTGGTGACTCCTGTGCTCATTCAGTAGTGGCCGCAGTGGCCATGCACCGCAGGGCTTGGCTGCGCATCTCGACCTTTACAGCTGATACGCAACACAAGCTGGTAGATGTCCCCTTTTTGGGCACCGAACCTTTTGGGCCCGGCACGGAGGGCCACCTCCAACGTATAGAGAAGTCCAGTGCCACCTTGGACTCCACCACATCTGCGCAGAAGGACAAGGGCCCCAAGCATCAGAACCACAGGCCCTTTCGCTCATCCACTCCTGTGGCCAGACCGGCCCAGCAGCAGCAGGGCCAGCAGGCTCAAACTTGGCGTCCTCGGGCCAAGTCCATGGCCTCCTCATTTAGGAAGCCTGGGGGGAAGGTCCCGGCGGCTCCTCCGCCAGATCCTCCTCCAAGCCTACCCTGTGACAGGTTGGGGGGCGCCTCCCTCAATCCTGTCACACCTTCCCTGGGACCTCCCTTGGGGGCCGGCTGAGCCACTTCCTTTCTGCCTGGTCCATTGGGTTCTGGAAGTGGTCGGTTGAGGCCTGCCTCTGGAATTGGAGCAGGCCCCTCCATATTGAGCCCACGCCCCACGGGGGGATCTGGTGTCCGCAGCCTCTCAGTCGGCTCTCTGAGGTGACTTAGCTTAGCTCCTCCTCAAGGAGGTGGTGCACAGAGTAGTGGACCCACCTTTAGATCCAGTGTCCGTTTCCAGGTACTTCCTGGTACTGAAATGGATGGAGGGCTGGCGTCCCATTCTAGATCTGCATGACCTGAACAAGTTCCACAGGTCCTGCACCTTCAGAATGGTAACTCTGGCTCAGATCATACCATCCCTGGAGCATGGCATGTGGTTCTGCTCACTAGATCTTCAGGACCTGTTCTTTCACATCCTGATCTGTCTGTCCCATCGACAGTTCCTCCGCTTTCAAGCTGAGGGAACCCTTTACGAGTTCCAAGCCATGCTCTTCGGCCTGTCTTCAGCCCCCAGGGTCTTCACTAAATGCATGGCAGTGGTGGCAGTTTACCTGAGGTGCCGAGGGGTCTGGGTGTACCCTTACCTGGATGACTGGCTGATAGCAGGTCCCACCAGGCGGGAGGTGGTGCGGACCAGGAATCTGGCCCTCCAGACTTGCCTCGACCTTGGCCTCCTGATAAGCAGGGCCAAGTTGGAACTTGTGCCTTCACAAGTGATTCAGTTTATTGGGGCAGAGCTCGGCTCGCGGCGGACAGGGCAGAGGTTCTCTCCTCCTTTGCCCAGTCATTTCTGGTTGGGCAACTGCGCCCTGCCTGGGACTTCCTGCGTCTTCTGGGCTACATGGCGGCTTGCACCAACATGGTCCAATGGGCCCGCTGGCATATGCGTTCCCTCCAGTGGGAACTGGCCAAGCAGTGGTCTCAGTGCTCAGGTCATCTCGACCAGCTGGTCTCTGTGACCCAGAGGATGTGGGACGGCCCTCCAGTGGTGCTTGTCCCATCCCACCTGCAGGAAGGGATCTCGTTTGTCTGCCCCAAGCCGACAGTCATCCTGACGACCGACTCCTCTCTGATGGGTTGGGGTGCCCATCTGGGGGAGAGCACAGAACCCACAGGCTCTGGTCCCCCCAGGAGTCCTGATACCATATTGACCTGCTGGAGATTCGAGCTGTTCAGCTAGCCCTGACAGCATTCACTCCGTTTGTTCACGGTCAAGTGGTCCAGGTCCAAATGGACAACACCATGACCATGTACTATCTCAACAGGCAGGGCGGGACGCGCTCCTTGCCCCTCTGCAAGGAAGCTCTCCGCATTTGGTCCCTCGTGCTCAGCCTGGAGGCAGATCTCCTAGCCATTCACGTGACAGGAGCCTTGAATCAGCTGGCTGATGCCCTCAGCCAGATGGGCAGGGCATCTCACCAGTGGTGTCTCCACCAGGAGGTAGTACAAGATCTGTTCTCCTACTGGGGATTCCCTCAGGTGGACCTGTTCGCCTCCAGGGAGAACACAAAGCTGAGGCTGTATCATGCCCGCACTTCTAAGCAGGGTTCGCTGCAGGGGGATGCCTTCTCGAGGCCATGGACCCCAGGCCTCTTCTGTGCCTTCCCTCCCCTTCCCTTGATTCACAAAGTGCTCATCAAGGTCAGGAGGGACAGGGCTCAGGTGATCCTGGTAGCCCCAGACTGGCCACGCCAGTTCTGGTATCCAGATCTCCTCAGCCTCAGCTCCAGGCTCGCGAGGCGGCTCCCAGCACACCTGGACCTGCTCTCCATCAGTCAGGGGAAGGTACTCCACCTGGACCTTCAATCCCTGCACCAGACAGCCTGGTTCCTGAGCGGCTAGAGTTCCAGGCCTTGGTTCTCTCCGACAAGGTCCTCAGTGTTGTTGAGGCTTCCCGTGAGGAATCGACCAGAAAATGCTATGGCTTTAAATGGAAGAGATTCTCCATCTGGTGTCAGGGCAAAGGGTTGGACCCATTGTCCTGTCCAGTGGCTAGCATTTTGGACTATCTTTGGTCCCTTTCCCAGCAGGGACTTTGGTCGATGACCCAAAAGGTGCACCTGGCATCAATCTCTGCTTACCAGGCGTGGGCCGGTCATCAGTTAGTGGCACGGGAGAAGATGGTCTGGTGCGTCCTTAAAGCCCTAGATCACATATCCCCTCTGGTGCATGAACCTCCACCTCCGTGGGATCTGCTGCTGGTTTTGGCAAAGCTCATGGGCAAGCCATTTGAACCGATGCACAAATATGACATCTCCCATTTGTCGTGGAAGACCGCTTTCTTGGTGGCTATCATGTCAGCCAGAAGGACTGCGGAGTTACAGGCGCTATTTATCGAGTCTCCTTACCTGATCATCCACAGGGACAAGGTTGTCCTGCGCCCCCACCCGAAATTTCTTCCAAAGGTGGTGTCAGAGTTTCACCTTAACCAGGTGATTACTCTGCCGGTGTTCTACCTCAGTCACACCTTGGAGGCCGAGGACAGGCTCCATACTTTGGACCTGAGACGAATGCTTGCCTACTACAAAGCGCGAATGGCGGAAGTTCGGAGAGAGATCCAGCTGTTTGTCACCTACGCTGAAGCCGCACCTGGCAGACCTGCAGCCAAGTGGACAATAGCTCGATGGATTACATCATGCATTGACCTCTGCTATAGGTTGGCGGGTAGGGAGCCTCCCGTAGGGTTTAAGGCTCATTCCACCCACCATACCGCTGCATCGGTGGCTGCTTCTAGGGACATCCCTATCCAGAATATCTGCAGGGCTACTACCTGGAAGTCAGCACACATCTTCATTTCCCATTACCACATTGACCTTGAGTCACGCCGGGATGCTGGTTTTGGAGCCTCAGTTCTCCAGTCCCTCTTTCCTAAGTAGGGGGTCTGCCAAGAAGTGTGGATAGAACAACATATCCACGATCCTAGAAAAACAGGTTACTCACCTGTAACAGTAGATCTTCTATGGACTGCTCTCTTGCAGTAAGTCATTACTTATAGGAGTATCCACCAGGTGGCACTGTCACATGGCAGCTTCTTCCAGCAGTCTTCTGTGGGGGCCACCCACACAGCATCACTTTCTGTGACTGTGTATAAGAGTGGGCAGCCCCCAGTACCCTCTGTTCATTTTCCTGCTGGCTTCAGCTCGCACAGTCAGCTCTCCTGACCTCCTGGGTTGCAGTCTTTTACTCTGACTTGAACCGATTGTTCTACCTTCTGTTCTGGGCCTGTGACCTACTCACAGTACCCCTGGACTTCTTTTATACAGCAGGCCCGGTGTTCCATTAGAGCTCCTAGTACACCTGCTGCTCCCTGGTCCAGGCACTCTTGCTGGGTCTGGGGATTCTCTTGGGCTGCTGTTAACAGCCAGCCTCATTTGGCTTCTCTCTGCCTGGCCTGTGGAACACTCCCAGGCCCTGGCTCTTCTACTTCCAGGACCTGGGCGCTGCACCACTCGCTGCACCCCCAGCTCCTGCCTCTGGTCCTGGGTATGTATGCTACTCCCAGACCCTGGCTCTTCTGCTTCCACTAGGCTGGGCTTGTGCTCCTCACAGTGCCCCCAGCCCTCCTTGCTTACAGCACCCCTGCTGCTCCCTGGCCTAGGCTTTCTTGCTGGGCCTTGGGACTTGCTCATGACTGATCATCCAGCCAGGCTAGAACGGACCTCGGGGGGGGGGCGCCTTAAAGGCTCCCCGGTCAAGGGCACTTGTTCCAGGCATAGGAGGGAGCAGGATTCCCACTCCTCACACTCCCTCCGCCTTACTCCATTGACAGTGGATCCTCCATCGTCGACGAAGCATTCCTCGTTGTCAGCAGGGAGTCTGTTACCTAAGACAAATGGGTCCTGGAAGTAGTGAGCCAGGGACTTGCTCTCAGCTTCAAAAGGTTCCCAAAAATGAGGGCAAATTCTTTCAGTCCTCCCTCACTCTCCCTTGGAGACAAAGGCCTTAGAAGCAGAAGTCTCCTGTCTACTACTACTGCTGCAAGCAGTAGAGAAGGTATCTCTCTATCACAGAGGAAAGGGACTGTATTCCAGATATTTCCCTACCCCAAAAAAGACAGGGGAGTAGCGACCCATCCTAGATCTACGATACATAAACAAACATATACTAAAGTCAAAGTTCAAAATGGTGACTCTGGGAATAATTCTCCCCTTTCTAAGACCAGGAGACTGGCTAGCCTCCCTGGATCTCAAGGATGCCTACTTCCACATACCTATCAGACATTCCCACTGAAAGTACCTCAGGTCCGAGTTGCCCTCAGGCCAGTACCAGTTCAGAGCAATGCCTTTCGCCCTAACATCTGCTCCAAGGGTGTTCACCAAGTGACTGGCAGTAGTGGTGGCCTTTCTCAGGAGACAAGGCATCTTACTGTTCCCTTACCTGGATGACTGGCTCATAGTGGGTCAGTCCTCAGATCAAGTGAAGTCGGCTGTAGCGGTCACTCTAAAGCTTCTGGATTCCTTAGGATTCTTCCTAAATCTAGAAAAATCTGTTCTGGAACCAGCCCAGCTTCTCACATTTATAGGGGTGGAACGGGACACTGTCCAGGCCAAGGCTTTTCTTCTTCTTTCAGGGGTTCAGTCCCTCATCACCCTGGCTTCCTCCTTTCTTCCCCTACTGTCTTGGCCAGCCAGACACTTCTTACAGTTGCTAGGCCACATGGTTTCAAATGAGAGATATTCAGTTTCATCTAAAATCTTTTTGGTGTCAAAAAAAGACCCCCCTCTCCAAGTTAGTTTCAGTGTCTCAAACTCTGGTTTAGGCTCTCCAGTGATGGTTGGAGGAGGACAATCTGAGGCAAGGTGTCCCCTTCCTCAGTCAGGCTCCAACAGTGATTCTCACCACAGATGCTTCCCTACTGGGATGGGGAGCCCATCTGGGTCAGCTTACTGCTCAGGGGACATGGTCTCATCAGGAGTCTGTCCTGCACATAAATTTTCTTGAACTCACGGCTGTCTTTCTAGCACTTCAGACATTCTCGAACACAATTCAGGGGAAAGTGGTGCAGATCAGGACACACACCACCACAACCATGTGGTACATCAACAAGCAGGAGGGCATTCGGTCCTCGGCCTTGTGCACCGAAGCCATGAAAATATGGTCACTAGCTTATTCCCTTCAGGTTTACCTGATAGCTGTGCATCTCCCAGGGAAGGACAGTGTACTGGCAGATGCTCTCAGCGGGATTTCTCAAGGTCACCATGAATGGGCCCTGAATCCCTTAATTCTTCAGATCATTTTCAAAAGGTGGGGCACTCCAGAGATAGATCTGTTTGCAGCCCCGGGCAATCATCAGCTTCCCGTATTCTGCTGCAGACCCCCTCTTTTGGGGTCTGTTCCTCAAGATGCTCTCCTGTTAGATTGGGCAAGCAGGTTTCTGTATGCTTTTCCTCCATTTCCACTGTTATTCAGAGTTCTAGTCAAGATCAGATCTCAGCCTTACACTGTGATTCTAGTGGCTCCAGACTGGGCCAGGCAGCCTTGGTACCCCTTACTATTGTCAATGTCAGTGACAAGTCCACTTTGTCTTCCCAGACAGTTCAATCTTCTCACCTCCTCACAGGAGAGGATACTGTATCCCAACCTTCAGAGACTCAGACTCAAAGCTTGGCTCTTGAGGAACTAGAATATGCCAGACTGCATCTTTCCCAATCAGTCCTGGACATTCTTACGGTTAGTAGAAAGCCTTCTACTAGAAAAACTTACAATTCCAAATGGAAGAGATTTGGTTTCTGGTGTTCTCAGAGGCATATTCAGCCCGATTCAGCTGACATTGCCACTGCTTTGGACTATTTGGTGCATCTTAACAGTTTAGGCCTCAGGCCTGCCACTCTCAAAGTGCATTTGGCAGTTATCACTGCCTTCCTTTCAGCTGGGGAAGGGCTTTTCCCTAGCCTCCCATCCAGTTTTCAAGAAATTTTTCAAAGGTCTGGTTCATATCAGTCCCCCCTTTAGGGACCCTACTCCTGTTTGGGATCTGAATTTTTGTATTTCGCAGCTGATGCAGCCCTCCTTTGAACCATTAGCTTCAGCTGAGCTGAAATACTTGACTTGGAAGACTGTTCCTGGTAGCTGTTACCTCAGCTAGGGGAATCGGTGAATTACATGCCTTATTAGTGGAACCTGATTTCATTTCATTTCACAGGGATAAGGTGGTCCTTCGAACAGACAGAAAGTTCCTGCCCAAGGTGGTATCAGACTTTCATTTGAACCAATCTGTGTCATTGCCTGAATTCTTCACTGACCATTCTTCCTCTGGGGAGCAAAGACTGCACAGTCTTGATGTAAAGAGAGGGACCTTAGTTATTATATAGAACACACTAAGGCCCATAGAAAGGATTGTTCACAGCTGTTTCTCACTTATGGGGAAGTGGGAAAAGGTAAACCTGCCACTAAGAGAACTGTTGCCAGGTGGATTGTCTCCTGTATCCAGTTCTGCTACTCAAAATTGGGGAAAGAGCCGCCCCTCAGGCCTGAGGGCTCACGCCACCAGAGGTACAGCTACTTTGGTCGTAGCAGCTAGAGACATACCCTTAGTGAAAATCTGTAAAGCAGCCACCTGGAAAACTATTCACACATTTACCAAGCATTACTCTCTTGACATTCAGTCAAGAAGTGATGCTAGGTTTGGCACAGCTGTGCTGCAGAGCTTGTTCCCAAAATAGGTTCTGTGACGCCTTCCTCCAAGGGGGGTACTGCCTGGTAGTCTGCATATAGTCAGAATACAGCAAGACTTCATGTTGTTTGAAGAAAAAATTACTCACCATAGTAATGTTTCTTCTAATGGAGTCTTGCTGTGTTCTGACTTCGCTTCCTGCCTCCCCTCATAGAACCTAGTTGTTTTGGGATGTGGGTTGGCAGGTGCAGTGCCGCACCCCAGGGGTGTACCCGGGTCACCTCTTTTTTAGAATTTTTTTTTTTGTTGTTCTATTTAATTATATATTGTTAAGTTTACTACCTGCTTGGATTCTTTTTGGGGTTCTCGACTTGAGTCTTTTGGACCCTAACAACTTGTTTATTGCCTTTTGGCACACATTTCTAAACAATTTCTATTTGATAGTTAGTTAGCATAGTGCTCATAAGAATCTGACAGTTACACTGTGGAGTACCTGGGACAGAGGTTTGAAAACCGAGCTCGAGCTCAACATTCTATGCCCTGGCATAGAGTTAACCCCTTCCTCTCCGGAGCAATTCAAGATCTGGGGCTAACTGCATATAGTCAGAATACAGCAATACTCCATTAGAAGAAACAATATTACTATGGTGAGTAATTTTTCTTGTATGCCTACCATCTCCGAAAATCTTTTTAGGCGCTGTGGGTGTGACAACAAAATCTATGACAAGGACGACCATGAGGCCTGTTTCCACTGCCTTGGCACCGATCATGACAGTAAGGCCTGCGAGATTTGCCATAGCTTCAACCAGGCTACCCATCGGCGTCACCAAGGCTGTAGAATCCTTCCTGATGGAGAAGAAGGTTGCCAAAATGGAGAAGGAGCTTCACGCAAAGAGCTTCTCTGCATCCCCAGCCCTGTCCACGAGCTCTCGTGCCGCTAAGGCTTGGGACAAATTGGTTGGGAAACACAAACACCAGGAGAAGAATAGGTCCTCCAGGGAGCGCTCTTGGTTGCCACGTCTAGTGCTGACCGCTCCAAGGTCGTCAACAGGGCCTGCGACAACTCCCGCTGCCACCCACACCCTCTCTTCCACAGGGTCGGCCGTGGCAGCTTTTCCCATAGGTCCTTCCTTGGCTGACACTGGTTCATCGTTGTCGAGCTTTCCTGCAGCCATGCCGATGCTTCCTACGGCCATCTTCACCTTTTCTTCTATAGGGGACCTTGGCAGTTCGGCCCGTCAGTCCCTTTTCAGCTGGCATTGGCCCATCATCACCAGGGCCTTTATCACCCCCGCTGATGTCTCAGCCCCTGCTGTTCACGCCCCTCCTTACCCAAGGGCGGCAGACAGGGAGCTCTGCCAGACCAGCTTCAGCCGGCGATGGCCAGTTGACGTCGGGCTTCAGGGCCCTCTAATCAACGCATATGGCTGTTCCGACGATGCTGGGGATACAGCCTCCCCCATCGATGCTTCTGCCTGTCCTGTTGATTCCAAGGCCTTAGCCCCACTTGTCACTGCTTCAGCCTTCCCTGCTGATTCTAGGGCCTCAGTGGCCCCAGTCGATGCCACAGGGTGGTCTGCTGACACCGGTGACTGTCGGCATCCAGACTGTGCTTACCTCCTTTTGGTAGTTTATGCAGTGACTTGCCCCTCCTCCATGCCCATTGCTGGTGGGGCCTATTAGGCCAACTCCCTTACCGACACCTTCCACATAGTTGCGACCTCCTCCCTCTCAGTGTTCGACGTCCTCAGTGCCCATTTCAGAGCCAAGGGTTGCAGACAATTACATCCCTGACGTTCTCTCTCCTGATGAGGAGGAGAAAGATAAGGAGGATGGAAATAAGCAGGCAGGGACTCCATCCAGATCTCCCTTCACTGTTTCCTCAGGGGGAGAGGACTCCACTAGATATATGCCAAGGTCCCCTCCTGATGACCCCTCCTTCATTTTGGGAGGCAGTATAGCACGGTGGTTTAAGGCTCTGAGCTGCAAATCTGGAGACCTGGGTTTGAATCCCACAGCCCCCACTTGGATACTGTGTGACCCTGAGCAAGTCACTTAACCTCCCTGTGCTCCCAGGTCACACCTGTAAACAAGCTTTCAGCTTAGTGTGCCACTCTTGGTTCAACAATTGGAAAATTGGTGATGAAGCAGATGCAGGCCGCTAAGGGGTTTGATGCTACAGAGCAGGATATTACCAGGAGAAACCTGGATGACTGTCTGCAATTAGATTCTCCCCCATAATCATTCTCCTTCTGATGAATGCCTATTAGGATGCCACCATTGGCCATCTGATACAGACCAAATATAGTCTCTGTTATGCCCAGAAAGGCAGACAGATTGTATCAGGTCCCCTTTGGGAAGCCTTATTTCACAGGGCAACTACAAGCTGATTCAGTGGTGATAAATGCGGCCCATGACAGGTCCAAGAGGCCTCAGCATCTCAGCTCTCTTTCCCCCTCCCAGACAAGGAGTACAGAAAGCTGGACCTTATGGGCAAGATGGTCTATGTCTCTTCCATATTGGCTATCAGAATTACCATTTACTTTGGCCACATGGTCAAATTCCAGGAGACTCTCTGGAAGTAGGCCAAAGCTGCAGCTCAGTATCTTCTGGAGTGCCCTCAGAAACAGGAGCTGCTTAAACCCCTCCAGTCCAGGGCAGTGGGTAAGCATCTCTTGAGAGATGACTGTGATGTTTCAGATGCCTCTGCCAGAGCATCTGTGATGGGAGTCTGTTTAAGATGGCATTCCTGGCTCAGAGTGTCAGGATTTGCTAGTGATGTCCAGTAGTCCATTTTGAATGCCCCTTTCAGGGGGTTAGACACTCTATGGAGCGGATGTGTTGGACATTCTTAATGACCTGCAAGCCTCTTGGAGGATCCTGTGGTCTGTCCACTCCCTATACCACATTCACCTGAAAAGTGGGCAGAGGGTGCCCTTTCGGCATACCTCCCATATACCCAGGTCTGAGATTAGACAGCCGGGAAAGCGCAAAGCAGGGACAGCCTTGCCTACCTGTATCTCCACCACAGGAAAATCCCCAAAAGGTGGAGGAGTGGCCCCGGCCTTGCTCGACCCTCTCCATCCAGTACCTCAGGATATCATGGAAGGGGGTTGCTTCTCCCTCCACCTGAATGGGTGGAGAGAGAGATTACAACTGATGCCTAGGTTCTGCAACTCATAGAACAAGGACATATTATGAAATTTTTGGAGCTGCCTCCAGACCTTCCTTCAGACCCTACAACTTACCCTTCCAGCCACATCCCACTATTGCTGGAAGAGGTCCTTATTCTGCTGCAAAAAAGGGCCACAGAATCAGTTCCCAAGGATCAAAGGAACAGGGGGTTCTACTCCCACGTATTCCTCGTCCCCAAGTTCATAGGGAACTTGAGACCTATCCTGGACTTAAGAAACATGAGCTACTACATCTGGTACAGAAAGTTCAGGATGGAAACTCTGCAGGGCTTGCTGCCTCTGCTACAGAAGGGAAACTGGATATGCTTCCTAGTCATGCAGGACGCCTGCCTGCACATCAGGGTCTGCCCTCCCCACAGGAACTACCTCAGGTTCCTGTTTCAGGGGGCTCACTACCCGTTCAGGGTATTGCCCTTTGGCTTGTCATCTGTGCCACGGGTCTTTAAATGCTTAGCGGCAGTGGCAATAGCCCTCAGGAGTAAGTGACTCTGCGTCTTCCCCTATCTGGACTTGCTCAAAGCCCAGTCCAAGGAGTAACTGTCTCTGACCCTACGTGTAACAGGCAACTGTTCAGCGCACTGGGGGTCGCAGTCAGCCTAGCCAAGTCTGTTTTGACTCTGACTCTGTGCCAGCTTCTCCAGTACATAGGAGCTATACTGGATACTTAATCAATCAATCAATCAAAATCTTTATTTATACAGGTGCGCATCATTGAGCAAGGCTCATTTGCAAGATAGAGCTGGTTATAACAAGGTCAAAGTACAAAAGGAAAAAAAAATACATATATATATATATATATATATATATATTTATATACACACAGATATATACACACAGTACAATATATGAATATGCACAGGTCATGGTGCAAGGTAAAAAGAGCTAAAACACGGGGGAACATATCTATGGAGAACCATATATCAGTTGCAGGTACACATATATAACTACAGTAGTGTTGAGCATTTCTCTGTAATCCCTTTTTTCCAGTTGCAGTGAACAAGAACATTGTGGTGAGGAAAAAGGAAGACTCGCTTGGAGGAGAGTAGTAACCAGTTCATGTGGACAAGTTTTGGTTCCTTTGGAATTCTCAAGGTAATCTGGGTCAAGGCACAAGGAATATGTTGGGGGTGCTAGGATGGTATCAGGTATGCAGGGGAGGTGGATAACTAACTGGGGTTGGGTGATATAGGTAAGGAGTGGAGGTAGACCTATGTAAAGCTAAGAAGAGGGCCGGTGAGCTCAGTTCACTGTCAGAGATAGGAAATGTCCACCATGTAGGGGAAGGGAGGATAATAGCAATATGGATATCAGAGCAGAATAGTGAAGCTAGAGGTCAGAACGAATTTCACTTGCAGCATAAATATACAGATGGTAGTCATTGGGAAGTGAGTAAGAAGGGTGATAAGGTATAGTCAATGCGTAATGGCCAAGGAGATGTAGTGAGCGTAGACAAGACTACGGTCATGGAAAAGTTACATGGTTCCTTAATGAGGCGGGAGTATAGAGTCTTGAAGGTGGTCACACTGACAGGGTAGCTCAATTTCAGTGCTTTCTGAAGTTTACTCCACAGAGAGGGTAGTACAAAGCTTATCGCCGCTCTACCAAAGCGAGATTTAACTCTGGGGACTATCAGTAAGATGGATGAGTAGCTTCTCAAGGCATACTTGCCTAGTTGGTACAAGGGGAGGCAGTCTGTGACGTATTGGGGAAGCTTATTTGAAATACCTCTGACGTTCCATAGAGCAGCATTTCTAGTCCGCCTATACTGCAGGGAAGGCCAACCCACAGCTGCGTACAGGGAGCAATGATGCGTGGTAAAAAGGAGTCCCGTAATGAACCTCAGAGCTCTGTGGTAAAGCATGTCCAGTTTTGCGAGATAAGGGGCAGGACAATGAAAATGCAGGAAGTCTGCATAGTCTATCAGGGAGAGAAACGTAGCTTAGACCAGTTGTAGTTTGGCATCTCTTGTTAGAAAGTAACCGATCCTGAAGAAAAAGCCTAGTCTTTGATGTAGTTTTTTTAGTAGATCCTCGATATGCTGTGTAAAGGAGAGCCTGTGGTCCAGCTATACTCCCAGGTATTTGAATTTTGAAACAAATTCCAGGTTTTCTCCAAGAATTGTAAAAATATGCGGCACTGATCCTGCGGTAGCTGGGTATACTGTATATACCAGGGGACAGAATAGCATCACTTTGGTTTTCTTAGCATTAAGTAAAAGCATTTTGTTTAGTAGTTGGTTTTGTAACAAGTTGAATTAAGTTTGCAGGTCACTACACACAGCTTCTGGGGTAGGGCGGCTCAAGTAAAGTACTGTATCATCCGCAAACAGATGAATGTTGTTGGCCCTAGTTATGCAATCATCAGTGTTATTGATGTAAATAGTGAATAATATAGGGCCTAATATGGATCCCTAAGGAACATCTCTTAAGAGTGGTTTAAGGGTTGAGAGTACACCTTCAGCCTTGACTTGCTGGAGGTAGTCGGAGAGGTAGTTATTGAACCACTGCAAGGATAGTGAATCCAACCCTATTGACTGTAAGGAGGAGAGTAGCAGACTATGGTCGACAGTGTCAAACGCCTTACTTAGATCTAAAAATACAGCACAAATGTAGTTTTTATTGTCCAGTTCTCTTTGCCAGTCGTTGGTCACTTTTGTGAGTGCCGTAATGGTGCTGTGGTGTGCTCTGAAGCCCGATTGGACAGGATTTAGGAGATTTGAAGATTCTAAATATGATCTCAGTTGGTTGCTTACAGTTTTTTCCAATAGTTTTGACAGGGCAGGAAGGATTGAAATTGGTCTGTAATTGGTAAGATCACAGTGGTTCCCTGATTTAAACAGAGAAATGACGTGTGCCGTTTTCCAGATGGAGGGGATGATCCCTTGAGACAAGGATAGGTTGAACAGGTGAGTTATAGGCATGGCTAGAACATACTGCGCTACTTTTAGAAAATATGAGTCTAGGGAGTCGGCACCAGCACTCTCCTTTATGTCCAGCTTCAGTAATGGATCTTCTACCTCTTTAAGCGAGGTGGGATGTAGGGGGAAACTTAAATCGATGCCACGGGGTTCAACATCTTGGGGGCAAAGTGTTTTGTTTTATTTTTATTAGAGATTTTACGTCTAGTTACACAGTGGACAGATCCAAGTTACATGTCAGTCATTCTGAAAAAGTTACAGTGGTTAGCTTTTATAAAATACTGTATCGCTTCTATCACATGTAGAAAAATAACACTTGTTAAATTGTGTAAATGAAGCCATGGGTTGAGAGTCGGAGAGGGAAAACATGACCGAGGTGTTTCCCTTCATCACCCTTTTAACCAGATTACCCGATCAAATTCACAGAGCGAAATCCAAGCTTTGCAAGGTTACATACTGGATCCATAGATCCCACTTCCGCATTCGTGAAGGTGATCCTCCCCGCAGTTCTACATTAAATGTCTCGTTTTTATAGATTTCGTACATTATTTGTCTCCAACCTTGGATTGTGGGAATCTGGGGCTTCATCCAACACCTTGTGATTGCCTTTTTTGCTGCCACAAAGGTTATCGGAAGAAGAGATTTTTCCCAGGGGGGAGCGTGGTCTGGATAAACCCCTAAAAGAAACTGCTCCGCAGTAACATACTAACATACTAAAATGCCAGCAGAATAGGCCTAATGGTCTTTCGTGTCTGCTCGTTTGGTCAGCCCCCACCCTGGGTGCTGACCTTGCTGTCCCCCTCGCCTTCTCTGGCTTCTCCCTTCCCAGTTCCGGATATTCTTGCTGCATTGGATTTTGCTTCCTGAACCCTTCCCCTGTACCTGTCCCACCCCCTCTTGAACCCCTCCACTGTCTCTGCCTCCACCAGCCCCTAGGTAGTGCATTCCATGGCTCTACCACCCTCTCAGTGAAGTAGCACCTCCTCCTTTCTCCCTGAATCTTCCCTCCAGCTTCCACCCATGCCCTCTAGTGGCCCCTCCTCCTTCCTTCAAGCACCTCACTGTTCCTCCCCTATTTACCCTCTTCATGTACCTGAAGACCTCTATCATGTCCCCGGTCCCTTCTCTCTTCCAAAGTGTACATATTTAGCTCTTGAGCCTCTCTCCATAGGTCCTGTCCCCCAAGCCCCAAATCATTTTGTTTGCCTCCTCTGGACCCTCTCCAGGAGGTTAATATCCCTCTTAAGTGCGGCCTCCAAAACTGCCGCAGTACTCAGGTCGGCCTCACCAAGCAGTTATACAGAGGGAGTATCACTTCCCTCCTTCTGAGGTGATCCCCTAGCGATGCATCCCAGCATCCTGTTGGCCTTGGCTGATGCCCTCTACAAGTCTCAGAGTTGTTCATCTTGACATCCACCACCACCCCAGGTCCCTCTCAGCCATTGAGACTTGTAGTATTTCCCCAGGGTGTACACTTGGCCTGGGTTTCTGCCCCAGGTGGAGTACCTTGCATTTCCTGCATTAAACCTCAGCTTCCACTTTCTAGACCATCTTTCCAGAGCCTCCAGGTCCCCTGCAGGGCCACCCTCCCTCCTCCCCATCCACCACCGCTTCCAGTTTCTAGAGTCATCTGCAAAGAGACTCATCTCACTCCTGATTCCTGTCCTTATGTCAGATACGTAGGGCGTTGAACAGAAGGGCCCAAGGACTGATCCCTGGGACACACTAATGACCCTCCTTGGGGAAGAGACTATCCCACCAACTACGACCCTCTGGGTCCGGTCCTGGAGCCAATTGCCTATCCATCGGATCATCTGGTTTCCCACCCCATTTCTCCTAGTTTATCCAACAGGCCCACGTGAGGAACAGAGTCAAATGCCTTGCTGAAGTCTAGAAAGAGGACATCCACTGGTCTACCCAGGTCCAAGGCACTTGTCACCCAGTCATAGAACTCCACCAGGTTTGTCTGACACGATTTCCCGGATGAATCCATGCTGTCTATCATCCAGGCACCCTGACTAACCAGGTCCCCCCAGCCTCTCCTTGACAATGCCCTCAATCACCTTGCCCACCACTGATGTCAGGCTGACAGGCCTGTAGTTTCCTACCTCCCTTGATCCCCCCTTGTGGATAGGCACTACATGCGCCACCTTCCAGTCTTGGGGCACCCACCCTGTCCTCAGAGAGATGGTGAAAAGCTCTGCCAGGGGTTTCGCCAGGACATCTGCAAGTTCCTTCAGCACTCTAGGATGTAATTTATCCGGCCCCGGTGCTTTCTCCGTCTTAAGGGAGCTGAGGGCTTCCCTCACTCTCTCTGCTGTGATTTCCACTTCAGTAACAGTAAGTTCTACTGATTCAGAAAAAAGGGTAGTTAGTTCGTTTTGGAAGGTTAGCCAAAAGGGCATTAAAAGAGGGCAGGACCAAAAGACGTGTCCAAGGGTGGCTTGACGACAACCACAGTTCCTCCAGCACCTTCCATATATGTCTGGGAGATATTTCATCAGTACTGAAGGAGCTCTAAAGTATCTGGAGTGACATTTCCATGCAAACTCTCTCCAGTAAGGAGAGGAAGTAGACTTTAGTTCAACTAAGGATGTTCTAGACCACGATTCTGGGGAGACTTGCAGTTGTAGGTCTTTATTCCAGGAAGTTAAAATTGTTAATGAGGTAGTGGGGAGGCCCAACCGTAGCTCCGCATGGATCAGGCCAATTAGATGGGTTCCCAGCTTGCCCTCTGTCACACCAATAAACAATTTTAACAGGGCAGGGATAGGGGAGGGAATTCTGGGGGGTATTATTGTATTGCAAAGAATGTGGTTGCGAACCTGAAAGTATCTAAAATGATCAGAGGGGCCAAGGTCAAATGAAGATTGGAGTCTGTCAAAGGGAATGATCCCTTCAGGGGATAAAAATTGATATATATGCGATAAGTCAAATCTTCGCCATCTAGAGAAGGCTTGGTCCTTATAGTTGGGGGTGAATTTTTCGTCTTGGGATATTAGTTTACAGTATTCATAAGTTTTTTTGGATGGGTCCTGCCTTTCTTATGTGTTTCCAAATTCTATACGTCTGGGCCGTGATTTTTGTTAAAGTAGAGGGGTTAAGGGGTTTATTGTCTGAGGAAGACAAGATCTTGTTTATATCATGCATGTCATTAAGTTGAAATTCAGTTGTTTTCCAGGGGGCATTATATGATTCAGGGAGCCATAATACGAGGACCCTTAAAGTTGCTGCTTGGGCGTATAAGCGGAAGTCTGGAAGGTTCAATCCACCTTGTTTTAAGGATAATTGCAGGATAGGTAATCTAATTCTAGGGTGATTTTTTTTCCCCATATAAAGTTTTGCAGAAGTTTGTTCCAGGATGTGAAATAAAATTTAGAAGGATAGTAGGGGATGGTTGGGAGTAAATATAGAATCCGAGGAAGGATATTGGTGCGAATTATTAAGATTTTTTGGTGTAAAGAAAAAACATGTTAAAGACCATTTGTCTAGGTCTGCCTGTATCTGGACTGTAAGAGGTTCGTAATTCGAGAGTTCAGTAACCCCAGGGTCAGAAGGGAGATATATGCCCAGATATTTTATTTTTGGGGGGCGAAGTTGTGATCAGAGTAAGCTTACAGGAGATTTGTGGAATGCTAGGCCTGTAGTCGCAAAGCAATTATTGAAGGAATCTAATACCTCCAGCCTGTCACTAAGATGATTATATCAGGGATGATAGAGAGTTCCCAGGCGTGTGTCCAGACAAATCCTTGAACGTTTTCCAGAACTTTGTTGGATTTTTGGTGGCAGAGTTAAATTCTGTGTGATAATAAGCAGTTTTTGCATTTCTAACCATTCTGGTGCATAAGTTCCTTGCCTTTTTAAACTGGCCCCATTCTGAGGGGGTCTGCATTTTGTGTGCTGTTTTCCATAGCTTGTCCCTCTTTAACAGTGCAGAATTAAGTTCCCATGTAAACCAGCGACATACTTTTTTTGTTATAGGCACTTTTACTACGGGGGCATACTTGTTTAAAGCCCCTAGGATTATTTCATTGAAGATGTCAAAGGCCGATTGCACAGTTTTTGCCAGGTAGAACTCTTGCCAGTGCAGTGAGTATTTCAAGTCGTTTATGTAAGCCAATAAGTTAACGTTCCATCTGGATTTCTTAGCTGAGAACTTTGAGGAGGATGGTGGTTTACTGATTGATCTCACACCAGCAACGAGTAAGTGATCACTGATGTCACTGAAGAAGGTGCCAGCATGGGAGAAAAGATGCGGTTTACTTACTAAAATAACATCCAACAGAGAGCTGTTACCAGGATTCTTTTTATGAATATGCGGTTGGTTCGTAGATGAGTTGCGTTAGCCCATGCATATCACAAAAGGATGCAGGAGGTGTAGAGGCCTTAGAAAGCCAGTCTAGGTTAATGTCTCCAATAATAATTGTTTCTAGTAGCCCTTGCCCAAGGATGGTGCTTAGATGCGTTAATAGCTGTAGACCAGCAGACAGTCTATAGCACCCAAATACACGTAGTGACATATTCGGTGATACCGTAACCTTAAGAGATAAGCATTCAGATTCGTTTGCCATTGTTGTTGAGTCAAGACAAGATGCTGTGCATTTAGCCTTGATGTAAATGGCTACCCCCCCCCCTCCTCTGGATTGCCTGTCTGCTCTAAATAGTAGATAGTTTGGGATGTTGATCTCCTTATCAGGTGTAGCTGGTCGAATCCAGGTTTCAGAGATCACTAAAATATCTGGAGAGGTATGGAGGACCCATGCCTGGATCGTGGATATCTTTAATAGGCTGCGTACATTGACATGAAGGAAGCTCATGCCTTTAAGCTTAGCTAGGTCTGCAGGTGACATGATGGCATCTGGCGGCCCAGGATTGAGTTCCACATTGCCTGAGCTTAGTAGAAGGAGGAGCAGAATCTTTCTTAGGGCAGCAAGAGTTAATGTAAGATTCCTGGCCTTTTTTCGTCTACGCATATTATCATCTTGGGTCGGAAGGTCACCCCATGTATAGCTGTTCCGATTTAGTATAGCAAATACTAACACCCTGACTGTACAGTACAGTACAGATTCGACCTTAGGGGAGACAGACACCAAGCACTGCAGCGATAATTCGTTTCTAGTTCCTCCAGTATTGTTACACTGAGAATACTGTATCGCTGGGAGATGACATGTGCATAAGTACCCATAGGAGGAATTTTTGAGCATGTGGCAGAACAGCAGTGCGTCATAGTCTGCACAGTCAGTGTCTTCTGGAACCTGGATCCAGCCACAAGGCACTAGGCAGATAAGGGACCAGAATAAGAGACACAGATGACCCCGCATGATGAATCCTAGTAAGAGACACAGGCACTAGAGTTATCAAAAGGGGGGTTTGCCTGTTGTAGAAGCAAGGAATGGTATATAGAGTTAGGAAGATACTGGCTTATGCTAGTAATATCTGCCAGGGTCAGCAATACAAGGGCGAGCGTTAAAAAGTGTCGACCAGAGCTAGGGACGGAAATCAGCAAATTTTAGATACTATCCCGGGAACTCCACCTACCAAGAGATTCCTCATTTGAGAAAGTATAGAGGGGGCAGAGGGGTAAGGAAACAGAGCTGTTAAGTAACTGGAGGTAGAACTTAGGGTGGGCGTGTAGCTAAGAAGGGGTGTGGAGGAAGTGTATTTAATAAGAGGTGGGAGTGGGGCGGGAGGGCAGGCAAAAAAGTTGCGGCTTTAGCCGTCCCTTGAGCAACTGAGTGTCTGCTGTTGTGGTATCGGGCGGTGGCTGAGGGAGTGCTTACCGCCCGCTGGCCGAGAATCCCTCGGCTGGAAGCTGAAGCCCTTGTGGGGCTGGTTCTATCACTGGAAACAAAGAAAAAACTGTCTTTTTAAATGCCTGTTGAGGACAAAGGGCCAACAACACAGGCGGGGTGTGGGGGTCCAAATTTGTAAAATAAAGGTTGGGATTTAGATTGGCGTCCAAAAGTTTGGGTTGCAGCAGTCGGACAACAGAAGGCTTGTAATTACTAGCTCTTTCTTGAGAAATTCAGGTCTAGCTTTCAATAACAAATTTTCACATTTAACAGCAGTAACCAGTAGAGTACATTTTCCTTTTTTGGCTAAAAATGTAAACACAGGTGCCTAAAGCAATGAAGAAACAAGCTGAAATCCCGGGGACCAATCGAGACAGAGCCCAGAAGGGTGCTTGTCTTCCGATTGATTGCGACTTTAGTCGTACCTTGAGCAGCTGAGTGTCTGCTGTTGTCGTATCGGGCGGCAGCTGAGGGAGTGCTGACTGCCCGCTGGCCGAGAATCCCTTGGCTGGAAGCTGAGAGCCCTAGTGGGGCTGGTTCTTGGCTTCAGCAGCTGTGTCCCTGCTGTTGTGGTATCGGGTGACGGCTAAGGGAGTGCCGACTGCCCGCTGACCGAGAATCCCTCAGCTGGAAGCTGAGAGCCCTTGTGGGGCTGGTTCTCGGCTTGAGCAGCTGAGTGTCTGCTGTTGTAGTATTGGGCGGCGACTGAGGGAGTGCTTACCGCTCGCGGGCCGAGAATCCCTTGGCTTGAAACTGAGAGCCCTTGTGGGGCTGGTTCTCGGATACTGCTCAGGGTTCAGCTTTCCTGCCCCAGGACAGGGCGGAGCACCTGATAGCACAGGTCCGGGAGCTTTACAACACCAAGTATGCCACAGCAAGGACATTCCTGAGACTGCTGGGACTGGTGGCAGCAGCCAGTGTTACTGTCTCCTAGGTCGGCTGCATATGCGTATCCCTCACTGGACTTTGAGGGTCCAGTGGGACCAACGCACTGATGGTCTAGAACAGAAGGTTCTAGTAACTTCGCCTGTAAAGAAGGTATTTGTGTTTCTGTGGTGGATGGAACCCAGCAATTTGCTCAAGGGGGTTCCATTCCTTACTCCTTCCCCTCTTCAGATCCTCATCAGGGATGCCTTGGGGGCAGACTGGGGAGCACATCTGGGTCCTTACCAGACCCAGGAGACATTGACTGCAGTGGAGACTTGTCACCATATCAGTGTCATAGAGATGAGAGCTGTCCTGTATGGCCTGCAGGCCTTCCAGAGCCACCTATCTCTAGGCCCTCTGCTAGTGCAGATGGACAACATTAGTGTGGTGCATTACATCAACAAACAAAGGGGAACTCATTCTTATCCCTTGCGCAGAGAAGCGATGAGGGTTTGGTACTGGGCTCTAGAACCCGGTCTAGAATTGTTGACAGTTCATGTTCAAGATGTCCAAAACGTCTTGGCAGACAAGCTAAGCAGTTACAGTCCAGAATGCACGAGTGGAAGCTGGTGACCTTGGTAGTGGAAGACCTGTTCAACAGGTGGGGTCATTCAGAGTTGGACCTTTTTGCATCCCCACTCAATGCAGAACTGCTGCTTTTCTGCTTGATCAATCCAGGGCCTGGAGTTTTCTGGTGAGACATGTCCCTCTCTTGGAAATGGAGGTTCTTTTATGCCTTTCCTCCCTTGCCACTGATTCAGAGGGTACTAATCAAGCTCCAAATGAAGGGAGCCACTCTGATTTTGGTGGCTCCTTTATGGCCTTGTCAGATATAGTTTCCATTACTGCAACAATTAGCAGTGGAAACTACAGTACCCCTGCCTCTATGCAAGGGCTTGCTGTCCCAGGAACAGGGAACCCTTGTCAATCTGGACCTCGGGTCACATCATCTTTGTGCCTGGCTCCTGAAGATGTAGCCATCGCAAGGTTCGGAGTATCCCCTTAAGTGGCTGATGTCCTGGTGGCTGCTAGGAAGCCTTCCACCAGGGCTACTTATTCTATGAAGTGGAAGCGCTTTGCTCTGTGGGCCATTTCATGTCACCTGGGTCCCTTCACTTGTCCAGTGAGCCAGATTCTAGAGTACTTACTGTCCTTGTCAGATGCTGGACTGCAGTAATCTTCTATCAAGGTGCACTTGGCAGCCATATCAGCCTTCCCTGTGCCCACTGGTGGCCGTACGGTGGCCCAGTTGGAAGTGGGTCATATGTTTTTGAGTGGCATTCTACATTCAAAGCCTCCCATCTGCAGTGCAGTCCCAGCCTGGGACCTGCATTTTGTTTTGGAAAAGCTTATTTTGACTCCTTTTGAGCCAGATGCAACTTGTGAGCTTCACTTTCTGTTTTGGAAAAGTACTATTTTTAGTTGCTATTACTTCTGCTCAAAGGATTTTGGAGCGCAGGCTCTCGTGTGAGCAGCCTTATTTGATTGTTCACAAGGACAGGGTGTCTTTGTGTACTAACCCTAAGTTTTTACTGAAGGTGGTGTCTGAGTTTACTTTAAATCAAACCATCCACCTGTCTGTTTATTATCCGGAGCATGCCAGTCCAGGGAAAGCATGCTCCGTACATTAGGGCCCGGATATTCAAACTGCGCCATTCTGAGGCGCAAGCCCTTATCTGCTCAAAATAGTTGCGCGGGGGTGTGGCGAGGCGATATTCAAAGGAGTTGCGCTATTGAGCAACTCCTTTGAATATCACCCCAACCACAGCCACTGTGCATAGCGCCAATGGAACTGCGCCACGCAAGTTATCAGGATTGAGCATTAAACTTGCGGTGGCGCAAGTACCATTGCGCCATGCGCAAATTTCCGATATTCAAAAGGTGACATGCAAATGGGGCCATAATTCATGCAAGGCGCAGGGGGTCATTTGCATCTGATTATGGCCCCATTTGCATGCCATTAGCATGTAGGTGCGCCGATCCCCGAGGACTTGCGCCTGGCCGCCCTGCCAGGCAGCAGCCGTCTGGGACACGGCGCACCCTGCAGCCCGATCGTGGGCAGAGCGTAACCCCAAACATCTCCCAATGCCTGATCGCGGGCAGTATGTATAATGACAACCCCAAACATCTCCCAATGCCCGATCGCGGGCAGAGCATTAAACAACCCCAGTGCCCGATCGCGGGCCAGGAGATGTAAAAAGACCCCCCAACCGAATATCTCCCTGGTGGCCCAGTGGACCGTAATGCCCGATCGTGGGCAGAATGTCAGTAACAACCCCAAACATCTCCCTGGTGTCTAGTGTCCCCCACCCACCCACCCACGAGCCCCACCACCGCTCCCCGGCCGGCGGGCGGCGGCAGCATCCACCGCCAGTGATCTGGACTGTCATATGCGGTATGGGCTGCCGCCCATTGGCTCTAGCTCTGCACCAATGGGCGTGCTGCCCTACCGGACAGTCAGTCGGCGGCAGGCGGGGTGGGATGCTACCGGCTGCCGGGGAGGCGGAGTGGTGGTGCCGTGGGTGGGGGGGGTGGGGACACACTGAGCACCAGGGAGATGTTTGGGGGTTGTCACTGGACATTCTGCCCGCGACTGGGCATACGTCCACTGGACCACCAGGGAGATATTCGGTTGGGGGGTCTTTTACATTCTGCCTGCGATCGGGCATAGGGGTTGTCATGATACCCTGCCCGCCGATCGGGCATTGGGAGATGTTTAGGCGGGGGTTGTCATGATACGTTCTGCCCGCGATCGGGCATTGGGAGATGTTTGGGCGGGGGTTCTTTTCACGTTCTGCCCATAATCGGGCTGGTGGGGGGCACAGGGACTGAGTTGGGGGCCAGCCACGGGTGGCAGCTGCTGTGTTGCGCCCTGCAATGCAGCAGCTCACCTGTGGGTGGCCTCAACATCCTTTTTTGGCTCAAAGTTGTGCAGGCGCAGGTTGGGGTTGCGCCTGCGACTCTGCACAACCCGACTGAATATCGGGTTGTGCAGTTTATGCATGGTTCCTCCCCTCCTGTTGAGCATGCATTCATTTGCATTGCGCTGTTGCTCAACCTGTTTTCAGTGGCGCAACTGCCTCCTGCTGAATATCGCAGAATGGCGCAATGTAGGACTTGCGCATGCGCAACCCTTTTGAATATCTGGGCCCAGATGTGCATGGAATACTCAGATATTATACACACCGCACGAAGGACTTAGAAAGTCCTCGCAGTTATTTGTTTCTTTCGCCCCTGGGAAAGAGAGGGCATTCCAGTTTCTAGACCATGTTTGTTCAAATGGTTGGCCAACTGCATTATTTTGTGTTACAGGAAGTATGGTAGGGAACTTCCTGGGGCTGTTAAGGGCCATTCTACCAGAGGCCTGGCCACCTCAGTTGCCTGTTTCAGAGAGTTTTCAGCCACTGAGATTTGTGCTGCTGCAACTTGAGGAGTACTGTCCACACTTTTGCTAGTCTGGACATTGCCTCTAGAAGAAGGGCAGGTTTTGGCCTAGCTGTGTTACAGGACCTCCTTTCTTAGGCTTCTGCCTTCCAGCCACCCGGACTGTTCTCCTGTGCAGTACTGTTTGGGACTCGTTCCAAAGACGTGACCTACTGAAAGAGATATCCTCGAAGAAGATAGAACAGTTACATAAGAACTTACTGTAACAGTAGATCTTCAAGAGAATCTCTTTCAGCACATCATGCCACCCCACCCTCCATCCCCCTTGGTCTCAGAGTTTCTCTCCTCCTGTCTCTCTTTCTCCAGGATGGTATACCTTCTGTTCTCCATTTGCCTAGTGGCAGGAACCTCTAGCTCTCCCTCGGTCCCTCAGAAGTAAATCCTTAGTGGATGGTCTCCGGTGGGGAACTGAGGAGGTGGTGGGGCCACCCACGGCTATGTAGGGAGGACGTCATTGTGGGTGGCCCCTGGTAGACTGCTAGCAGAAATGTTTCCATGTGCTCGTGGTGCTTGATGGCTATAGTTCCAAAGGTGTGACCTGCTGAAAGAGATAACTGTCCCATCTTTCACTTCCATATGCATGTGACACTGTAGTACTGTGTAAATCAATAAAAATGATTATTGCAAAAGCAAAAGAAATTCATTAGTGCTAAAATAAAATACTTTGTAAGGGCGTCCAATACCCAGCAGGGGCAGGACATTGTGTTTCTGCACTGGCAACCTGGGGTTGGAAGTTGACTCTGGGAACTGGGTCAGGAGGTTGAGACGGCCCTGTTGTGTGGCACTGCTTGCAGCCGGGGGAGTGGTGGGTGGTGGGATCTGCCATTGTAATGACTCCCTGTGGCGGGCAGGAGTTTGCTTCCTTCACAGGGGTGTTGTTGCATGTATGCGCAGCCTGATGGGGTGCTGCCCAGTGGGAGGTAGGTGGTATTTAGGGCTAGGCAGAAAACCTAGAAAACCTCCATGTCCCTCAGCCCCTTGTATGATGGCCACCAGTACGTGTTGCTCCTCATTGGACGGAGGGTGGGGGGGAGGAGCGGCCAGTGGAGCTGAGAGGTTGCTGGACAAGCCTAAAGGCCCAGTGTAGGTTGTGGTTTGGGGAGAGAACAGCTAAACAACCTGTAAAGTGACTTTTTTTGTGACGACTAACTAAGGATGCTTTTAAGGAGAACTGTGTAAAACCCTGTGAGTTATATTTTCCTCTGGAAAGTGTTTTTCAAGTAACAGTGGTTGCCGTTCTGTTATTATTCAGCCCCTAGTGGCCTTGTTCTACACTCCGTGTGCATTTCTGATTTACACGCTAGTGGTAAGTGCCATATTAATCCTGTATAATGACGTTTTTATTTATTTTTTATGCATTTGTTAATTGGATACATGGGTCCCAGGGACCATTTTCAGGCACGACCCAGGCCATTAAGATAGCACATCAGATGTAATAGAAAAAGTACGTAAGTGACAAGATACATTAGAGTGTTACAGTACAGTTGATGATAAAATATCTGATTCAGTACAGGTAAAATAAATAATAGGTTGTGAGGGAGTATTCGGGTAAATAACATTGGAAACAAGTAACAGATTATACATAGCAGCACAATGTCACAGATGTGGAAGGTGAACAGCTGGTTCATCCAGAAATTAAATCAGTGGTATTGGGACTCTGTGTCAGGGGTGGGGTGGGCAGTCGCAGGTGGGTGGAGCTAAGAGGGTGCCTCTGTGTTGCGAGTTGTCTGGAGGGGAGTTGTAGGCTGTTCCAGTGACTTGGGGCAGCCACGGAGAAGACTTTTTGACCCATACACATGGCAACTTGGGGGCACTCTAGGAGAAGGCCGGAGGAGGATCAGAGGCTAAAGGAACAAGTTTATGTCCCTTTCAGCCAATACTTGAAAACCTTCATTGTACAGGAAATGGGTGTAGCAAGTCAAAAAACTCTATAGCATTTTCGTAATTGTCACCAGAACATTTTAGCCAAACCTAAGCAAGCTATTGAAACCCTTCTCTGTGAGCAGTAGGTTTGCAGTAGCAGTCCCACCACTTGGATATTATGATTTGTAGCTTTAATATAGACAGGCTTCGCAAATTGCTATTTAGCTAGCGGCAGCGTAAACACTCTGTTTTCAAAAATGACCAGTTCTGTTGGGTCAGATCTTAAAATTGTTTCCTGTTTTTTTTGTTTGTTTGTTTTTTTTAATTTGCAAATAAGCTATTTTTGTTGCTGCAAAATAATGGGCACTAATGGTAGACGGGGGTATATACATAGCATTTAGCAGTGTTTGTTAGCATGAAAAATTGGCACGGGGGGGTTGCCCTAACAATTGGCACAAAATGCTACATTTTTGTAAAAAATTTTTAAATGGTCAGTTCCGTTTTCCTGACAATTTTCAGAGAATCCTATTCCCTGGGGTCAATGCTCCAGATAACTTTAGCACTGAAGAGTGATGTGCTCACCAGTTGTTGTTTTTTCAAATTTATATTTTATGCCGTTTTTTTCTCTCCCTCCCCGCTTTTCACCCTCCCCCATGCCCGGTTGCGCACGCATGTGGAGGCACACGTGTGCCACGGCTCCAAGGCACCCTCCCGCTACTTGTCCCCATCTGCATATGCTGCCCATTGGACCTTCACCTGAGGGCAGCGGAACTACGGGGGGGGGGGGACACAGATCCTCCCCAGGAGAGGAGAACTGTCATTATAGCTGCTCAGTCCTGCTCCTCCTATACCATCTTGAGTACATCACTACGATGGTACAACAACTTGGAATGTTCTCGTGATCCTGTTACCTTGGCATCCGTGCCGATCGCTTGTTTTTTTCCCCCCACATTAACTTTTGACAGTTGTAAGTTGAAAAACGGGCAATTGGTGATGGCTGCAGCTACTTTGTTTTCAGAGACAAAAGAGAAGGTGTGTCATTTGGTAATGCGGCTGTGAGCACTGTGTTTATCTGTTACTTTTAAAATGTACAGTAGATATTTATTCAGTTTACTCGGTGGTGTGCCTACCGATTCCCCCATATTTCTTGGTCTCTCTCTCTCACTCTTACACAAGCACTAAACAAGAAGGAAGCAGCGAGAGCACCTCTACTGCTGGGTACTGTGGGCACAGACGTGGAGATCTGTCACCATTCGAGCTTGTTTGCTAACTTTTTTTTATCTTTTAAAACGACAACCATACCCAGGGATCAGATATGTCCTGCTGGTAGGGCGGTGGTTGTGGGTTGCACTGTTGCTCATATGCTATAAAAGACAGTGGATGGGCGACAGTTAAGAACAACGCTGTGTACACTTCGCAAGGTTGTAATGACAACGTAGACCTCTTGAGCTTTGCTGTCGAGGTCCACTTGGTTGTCATGACAGCCTTTTGAAATGGATACAGTGTTGTTGTTAACTGTTGTCCATCCATTATCCTGTGTTCTATTTAACTTATCCAGATGGAAGTCTTATGACATCTGGATAGAAACTCTTTTGGGCTACATATTATATCATCCATATGCAAACCCTACGAGATCTCACCTTACTAAGCCATGCAGAAGGACACTACTGAGCTGCCTTATCCATCTCAGTGGAAACTCTGACATGGTATCATAACCTATCCTCATGAAAACCCTGCCACCCATACTGGAGTTTATAACACTTTTAACAATTTTACGAATGTTATAAGTGTTATAATCTCCTCCGGGTGTGCGTCAGTGTCGTAATAACATCACTTCTTTGATGACTGAAGGCCCTTGGCTGCACCTCAGGCCTCAAAACCCACCCAGGTCATTTTGATTATTACAGTATTGCCGCACACCTGACCGTGAATTATTCATTATTTATTAAGAATTAATCCATGGTGGTTGGGGTTGGGGAGATTACAAATATGCCCTTTTGAGCTGTACATTTGCTTGTCCTTCATGAGCAATCAGGCTGTTTCCTGGAACCTCAAACTTTATCAGTCTGGTCTGGAACAGACTGGAAGCTGTTTCCTACATCTGGCCTCATGGACGCAGTCACATTTTGCCTCCCTGTTAGGTTTTCCCACTAATAGAAAAATCTAATGCCATCACTGACTCTGTTCTGTGTAGATTTATGAGTCTAACTCCACACCATCATGAATTGTGGATGAAAGCAGGAAAATCTAACAGTACACGGGGACCCCACCACCCCACCCCGATCAGTCTCGGAAGGACAGAGGCATTTCTCGTTGTCGTGTTTTGGGCACTAAGGGGGAACTGTTTCTTCATAGTGCAGTGAAGGGTTAAGCTCTCTTCCAGTGAGTCACTGCATTAGTGTCAGTGGGGTGAATGTGAGACTCTGACATCAGATGTTATCTCAGTGCCAAGAGGGACTCTGTAATCAGCTCACTTTACTCTCCCAGAGTGGTGATGTCATGGACATAATGATTTTATATTGGGGGGGGTTAGTCTTAGGGGACAAATGAACGTTGGTAAATTGGCAAATGGACACAGATGAGCTGTGGGCCAAGAACAACATATTTTAATGAATCTGAAGTAGGCCCCTCTGATGGCTTTTAAAGCTGTCTCAGATGCTTGTGTGACTTACAAAGGGGTGCACTTTTCTTGAAAATGAGAACTCTTAGCTGCCTGCCCAGTCCACGGGTCTGTCAGCTTCTTTGTGTGTATACTGCAGAAAGATTTGTCTGTAAATGGTGGGACATGGTTTTTTGCAGTACGGCAGTTCCCTGATGGCAGAATGACAAGGATTCTCGCTTCTTACGTCATTTCCATCCCTAGGCCCACCAAGAAATAATCGTACAACTCTGATGTCAGGTAGCTACGCAAGCGCCACTTTTTCCTGTATCTAGGGAACCTTTTTTCAAGTAAAATATTTTTACACAATTCAGTTCCTGTTTCAATATTTTTCTGTATTTGCGTTCCCTCACTCTTTCTTGTTGAGGACATTTACATTAAAACATTGTCTTTGTCCCCCAGACTTCATCATATCCACCTTTGTTCCCCTCTGCTGAAGTCTGAATCCTTCATTTGTGAGCTCATAGTAATTTCCATGGCAACAGATTGTGATGTCACAGATTGACGTTTATGATATATTGGAAGGAAATGTAGGAAGAGGAGGAGATGAAGACTGAGGTGCAAAGAGCTTGTTTTCATTTATTATTCTGCGTAAGAAAGGATGATGGGAGGCAAATACAGAAATTAAATTGTGTCCAGGTTTCCTTGGATACTGAAAAATCTATTTTAAACAGTTGCTGGCATGATTTTATGCAGTTTATATATTTGCTGTCTTGTAGGTGCTTTTAATCTTGGAAGTGTGGGGGGGGGTCAGAGATAGCTACCCCCTAAAAAAGTAGATTTTTTTTAAAGTATGCAATTTCTACGGTCAAGGCATGGGTCTGCACCTGTAACCTCTTGTGGAGACCACTGAGCCATCCATTGAAACTCACAGGACACCCCCCCACCCCTCGACAAGGCCTGGGCCAGCAGAACCAGGTTTGGCAAAGTGGGAAGGGGGACATCAGTCTGGTGTACGTGTTGTTAGTTTACCAATTTGTGAGTCCCACTTGCCAAACTTGATACAGCCTCCTGTAGCACCAACCTATAAGGGAGATGATGTCTCATGGTCACTGACGACCTCAAAGCCATCCCTTTGTCAATAGGGGGTGCTAGTCCAGTGTGAGGAACACACCCACCTTTCTGTAGTTTTAGCACACTGCCGTCATATTATGCTTAGTGTTCTACCGGCTCAGGGTGGGGAGCTGGGCTGCAATGTGAACCTAGGTCTTGCATTGAGGGTTCTACCAGCTCAGGGTGGGGAGTTGGGCTGCGATGTGAACCCAGGTCTTGCATTGAGGGTTCTGCCAGCTCAGGGTGGGGAGCTGGGCTGCGATGTGAACCCGGGTCTTGCATTGAGGGTTCTACCAGCTCAGGGTGGGGAGCTGGGCTGCGATGTGAACCCAGGTCTTGCATATGGCAAGGCAGAATGATCAGCTGGTGCCATTGAGCTGGACAAACTTTTTTTTTTTGCTTTGATCACATTTATTGTAATGTTTTTTCCAGAAGAACACGTGCAGCCTGCTGCCGGGGGGGGGGGGATGCAGAGAAACAGGGAAATACAGGTACAATATGGGTATGCACAGCATAAAAGTGCAGCTACAGTATATATGGGCTTGGTTGTATAATTCATCAGATAGACCAGTAACTAGACACAGAAATTGTGGTTAGTCTAAAGGTGGTGAGAGAGTAAGAAAGGAAGGTGATGGGGTGGGGAAGCTGTGCTTTTTTTCTTTCTCAGCCCATTTGCTGCATCTCTCTCTCTCTCTCTCTTTCTCTCTGCATCTCTTAGCCATTATTGTTGTTTCACGCCCTTGTCCCTTAAACCTACGCTTAACAATACTTGGATACAGGGCTCTGCTTGAAACATAAGGGGGGGGGGGACGCTGTTGAGCACTTCCACCGAACAGATGTGGCTTCTACTGGCTCTGCAACCGATATTAAGAAACCCTTATTTACATCATTTGCTGGGAAAATTTGAACAAAAGCACTTGCATTACTGGATTCCTGGTGCCGCCCTGCATCTTTTGATACCAGATTTGACTATGGGCTGAACGAACAAAAGCGGTCCCAGTGGTGCAAAAATCCAGGCCCCGACGGAGTCACATGCCGCACTCGCTACGCCAGTTCATAGCTCTGGAGAACCACCCTGGAAGACCCTGCAAGTTGCCATGCAGGCCATTGATAGTAAAGTCGAGTCAGTCCTGTAGCAACTGGGAGAGCAGGACATCAAAATAGCAGCAGCAACAAAAACCGCAACTTCTGCCGAGAATCAGGCAGATAAAGCTAGGTCGACTACAACAAAATTGGTACAGGAAAATGGGCAATTATGGTATCTCCTCAAGGCATTGGAAGACGCTAACAGAGCACCAAATGTCATGCTTATTGGGCTACTGGAGGGGTCTGAGGGCCCCGATCTTCACTCCTTCCTGAAACCTTGGTTGCCTACAGCCCTACACCTTGAAAGGGATTTGGGGCAACAATTTGTCAAAGCTTACGGTATATCTCCTTGCTCCGCCGATGCACAAAAAGACCTACCTCGAACTGTCCTATTAGTGACAGCAAGTGCTGCAGTGAAAGAACAGATCCTCCAAGCTGCCCGAAATACGGATCAACTAAATTTTGAAGGGCACACCTTACATTGTTTCCCGGATCTCTCATATGCCACAGAGGCACGCGGAAAGAGGTTCAATGGAGTTTGCCCTTCTCTCTGGAGTTTGGGAGTGGCCCACTCCCTGATGATGCCAGCGTGACTGCGGATTTTTTATGGGGGCCATACGTTCCAGTTTTCAGATCCAGAGGATGCAGGCAAACGTGTGCAATAGATCCAGAGGGAGTTCAAAGCTCCGGGGTCGGAGCCGATTTTGATCTGGAATCAGATGTTGAGGACACTTGAAGGGGGGGTAAAGTACTGATTTAAATTCTACCAGCACTATCAGTACAAGTTATGCCTTACGTCAGACTTCTGGTACTAAAGGCGTTCGGATTATCACCCACTTTTTCGATGGACTTTTTACTGGGACTGTTGCAGGGCTAAATAATCACATTATGTGATATTTGAAATGTTTTTCCCCCTTATTTGCCAAATGGCGTAATTTTCTAAACTTGCCTTGAAGTACATAAATAGCATAATAATGTTATTACAGTTTTCTACGTTTGTTCATATATCTACAGCACGATGTTGTCACTATAAGGTTTGTGCTCTACGGTTGCTAGAATAAGTGGGGGCACACTAAGATTATTGAATTCCCATGTTTGGTAAAGGGGCCCAATCCACAGTGGATGCTGAAGTATCCATTTTTTTCGGACTGTAAGCATTTGGACTGCTCACCTTTCATTTGGAAGTGTAGCTGTCTGTTTTTTACTAATCTGTAACTAATGTAATGTTGGAATACCCCCAGATTTGTTATTTGTAAGCCTAGACTATGATATTCTATACCAGATTGCTTGTATTAATATGTTGATCTCTGGCTATTGTGACATGTAACTATACTGTATGTCATGTAACTGTACTGTATGACATGATGACATGTAACTGTACCGTATGTCATGTAACTGTACCGTATGTCATGTAACTGTACCGTATGTCATGTAACTAATGTATGTCATGTAACTGTACTGTATGTCATGTACCTATACTGTTTGTCATGTAACTGTACTGTGTCATGTAACTGTACCGTATGTCATGTAACTGTACCGTATGTTATGTAACTGTACCGTATGAAATGGAACTGTACTGTATGTCATGTAGCTATACTGTTTGTCATGTAACTGTACTGTGTCATGTAACTGTACCGTATATGTAACTGTACTGTGTCATGTAACTGTACCTATGTCATGTAACTGTCCTGTTTGTCATGTAACTGTACTGTGTCTTGTAACTGTACCGTATGTCATGTAACTGTACTGTATGTCATGTAACTATACTGTTTATCATGTAACTGTACTATGTCATGTAACTGTACCATATGTCATGCAACTGTACCGTATGACATGTAACTGTACTGTATGTCATGCAACTGTACTGTATGTCATGCAACTGTACCGTATAACTGTACTGTATGTCATGTAACTGTACTGTGTCATGTAACTGTACCATATGTCATGCAACTGTACTGTATGTCATGTAACTGTACCGTCTGACATGTAACTGTACTGTCATGCAGCTGTACTGTATGTCATGTAACTGTACTGTGTCATGTAACTGTACTGTATGTCATGCAACTGTACTGTATCATGTAACTGTATTGTATGTTATGCAACTGTACGTATGACATGTAACTGTACCGTATAACTGTACTGTATGTCATGTAACTGTACTGTGTCATGTAACTGTACTGTATGCCATGCAACTGTACTGTATGTCATGTAACTGTACCGTATGTCATGTAACTGTACTGTATGCCATGCAACTGTACTGTATGACATGTAACTACCATATGTCATGCAACTGTACTGTATGACATGCAACGGTACTGTATGTCATGCAACTGTACTGTCATGCAACTGTACTGTATGCCATGCAACTGTACTGTATGACATGTAACTGTACTGTGTAATGTAACTGTACTGTATGTCATGCAACTGTACTGTATGAAATGGAACTGTACCGTATGTCATGTAACTGTACTGTATGACATGTAACTGTACTACAGGTCATGTAACTGTACTGTATGTCTGTGAGAAGTCAAACATAAAGTTAAAAAAAAGAAACATAAGGGAGGAGCATGGGGATGTTGTTAAATTGTGTGTGTGTGTGTTTTGGTGTGTGTGTGTGTTTAAAATAAAGTATGGAGCAACCTTATCTGTAATGCTTTGTAAGAAACTGGTAAGTGTGTGCCGCCCCCCCCCCGTATATATAGTTGTTTGTGTAAGAGAGTGTCCCTCTGTGTGCATGGATGATGTGTGATGTCCCCACTCTGTGTGTGTGTCCCTCTGTGTGTATTGGTGAAGGTGTGTGTGTGCGGGTCGCCCTCTGTGTGTATGAATGGATGTGTGACCCTCTGTGTATCTGTAGACACGTATGAATGGATTTGTGTGTATGTGTGCCCCTGCATGCGTGTATATACATACATACGAGTGTATGGGTGAATGTGTAATAGTGTTTGTCCCTTTTGTGTATGGGTGGACATGTGAGTCCCTCTTTGTGTATGCGCGTGTTTATGGGTATGGGTGTGTGTGTGTGTGTGTGTGTGTGTAGCCGCGCTCCTGCCTCTTTGTGTATGCAAGTGTGTATGGGTGGATGTGTGACTGTTTGAATTGTTCCTTGACAGAGAACTCTATTTTTATATTGCACAGAGCTGACTCAGATACGGTGGCAGTGATCGCTGGGTAAATCTGTCACTGCTTTGGCTTGTTTTTAGTTCACAATCTGGGGAAGTTCCCTATAGTAAAGTTGCTTCAGGTTGGAGTTTTTCATAGCAGTGCCCAGCACACCTTCATCTCCTTCAAGGTTTCCTGTCTTCATCTTGACATTGATGTGCAGTACTGGTTCGGCCAAGGCACACTATGCTAGGCCAATTGCAGTTCATAAATTACTTGTCATTCATTTTGTAGCAGTCAGTCTTGCGATGCAGATTGGTACTGGTAACAGAACGCTCCCTTACGCAGTGGACAATGCAAGTGGATTTGCTTTCACTCGGTGCTAGTTTTTTTATGGGCTGATTCTGGCTGAATTTTAGCATACAAATGGAAAATGTTTGGAATGGTCTGGCCCTTGTAATCTTATTGGGCAGAATCACTTTCATCCTAAAGGAACATTAGCAAACATTTGGAGCAAATAGACACCAGTTAAATCACTGGAGGGTAGCATGCAGTCATTGGATTTTTCATGGCAGAAAACCATAAAGTTCTCATTGGTGGCAGAACTGTGCCGCAGTAACAGCACTATATATTTTATTGTAGAAGCCCTTTAGAGCATTTGTGACTTTTTCCAGCATATTCTCAAAGTTTGGCTTTTGTGACTGTAACCATTTGCTATATATTCCTGTCACTATTTTTTTTTTTATTCAGTTCTTTCTGCATGGGTATCAGCTAGAATTTAGCAGCTAAAGGGGCAAAGATGACATTCCTGGGAAAAAGTCAAGATTTGTATCAGGGATAGACTGACTGGTTCTGAGGGCAGTGTACCATCTGTGCTGTCTTCCATTACGGCATGACCCTTGGACAGTTTGTGGAAGAGTTTAGGAAGTGTCTTTTCATGCCAGGAGGCTGCTGTCTGGATAGCGTGGCAGTCACAGAAACATGGCACATAGAGAACCATGACTGGGATGTCAACATACCAGGTTACACGATCTACAGGAGAGACAGGGAGGGAAGAAGAGGAAACATAGAAACATAGAAGTTGTCGGCAGATAAGGACCGCAAGGCCCATCCAGTCTGCCCATTTCTTTTTCTACCTTATAAATGTGCCATCGGCCTTTGCTCTGTCAGTGACCTATCTATTCATAGTCATTTGTATTGCTCCCTTATGCCTATCCCATGCCTGTTTGAAGCCCTGCACTGTATTCATAGCCACCACTTCTTGTGGTAAGCCATTCCATGCATCTACCACCCTTTCTGTGAAAAAGAATTTCCTCACATTCCCCCTTAATCGGCCTCCCTCTAATCTCATGCTGTGTCCTCTTGTCCTGCTATTTTCTAGGAGGAGGAGTAGTTCTCTATGTAAGGGAAGGTATCAAAACAACAGAACTGAAGGGTAAACAGGGAGGAGAGAAGGCACTGTGGGTCACGCTGGAGACTGGAAATGGCACCACAATCCACAGGGGGAGGAAATGGACAAGGAAATGATAGAAGGCATCCTTAGGATGGCAGAGAAAGGGGAGATATTGCTGATGGGGGACCTGAATATGCCAGATGTTAATGGGAGCACCTTTACTGCAGCCACATCCAAGAGCAGGGCCATTCTCGATGCCCTACAGGGGGCATGCCTCAGACAGCTAGTTTTGGAACCCACTTGGGAGGGAGCAATCTTAGACCTCATACTCTCGAATGGGGATGGAGAGAGGATCTCCGATCTTGAAGTAGGTAGCCATCTGGGAACAAGCGACTACCAAACAGTGTGGTTCACGATAAACTTAGCTGTAGAGTCAAGCCATACAAAAGTGACGGTACTGGACTTAAGGAGGGCTGATTTTGTCAAAATGGGAGAGTGCCTCAGAAAAGCACTAGCAAACAGGCAAGAAAGTGGGGGTAGAGCAATAGTGGGGAAACATCAAAACCATCATCACAGAGGCAACAAGCCTTTGTGTGAAGCAAATAAACAAATCAAAATGAAAGAAAAAAACACTATAGTTCTCAAAAGAAGTGGTGGGGAAGGTTAGGGAGAAAAAGATAGCATTCAGGAAGTATAGGAAACACAGAAGGAGCAGGACAGAGAACTGTACCAGTTAAAGCAGAAGGAAGTGGGAAGGCAGTCAGAATAGCAAAGGCTCAAACCGAGGAAAAGATAGCCAACTCAGTTAAGAAGGGGGATAAAACCTTTTATAGGTACATTAGGGGGCAAAGAAAGACTAAGGCAGGGATACTGAGGCTGAATAAAGAGAAATGTGGTTAGGCAGAGAGCGACAGTGAAAAAAAGCAGGGATACTGAACGAATACTTCTGCTCAGTATTCACAATGGAAAAGCAGGGGGAGATGTCTAATCCAGTCAATAGAAGCACTCTGGATAAGGAAGTTGATATTAGTCCTTTCACAGAAGAAAGGGTTCTGAAAGAACTCTTAAAACTGAAGGTGGATAAAGCAATGGGGCCTGATGGGATTCACCCCAGAATTCTAAAAGAACTAAGGGAAGAACTAGTAACACCACTGACTACCCTTTTTAATAAGTCATGGAAGGATGGTGTGGTACCTGAGGACTGGAGAAGGGTGGATGTGATTCCCCTTCACAAAAGTGGGAGCAAGACAGAGGCAGGAAACTACAGACCTGTCAGTTTGACCTCACTGGTAGGGAAAATGATGGAATCACTTCTGAAGGAAAGAATTGTTGAGTACCTAGAGGCCAGTGGGGCACAGGACCCAAGGCAGCATTGATTCACAGAAGGAAGGTCATGTCAGACAAATCTAATTGATTTCTTTGACTGGGTGACCAAAGTAGTAGACCAGGGAGGGGCTGTAGACATGGCCTACCTAGACTTTAGCAAGGCATTTGACACAGTCCTGCACAAAAGATTAATAAACAAATTAGCCAGCCTGGGAGTGGGTCCCAGGGTGGTAGCCTGGGTAAAACACTGGCTGGAAAACAGGACACAAAGAGTAGTAATAAATGGAGTCCACAGTGAAGAAAAGGGGGTTACAAGTGGGGTACTGCAGGGTTCAGTACTGGGGCCAGTTCTTTTTTAATGTCTTTATAAGTGACATTGCAGAGGGACTGGAAGGAAAAGTATGTCTCTTTGCAGATGACACAAAGATCTGCAACAGGGTTGATACTCAAGGTGGGGTGTAAAGGATGAAAAGGGACTTGGCAAGGTTGGAGGAATGGTCAAATGTATGGCAGCTTAGATTCAATGCAAAGAAGTGCAAAGTAATGAACCTGGGAAACAAAAACCCAGGGGAAGAGTACACAGTGGGGGGGGTGAGATACTGACAACAACAAAGATGGAAAGGGACCTGGGGCTAGTCATATCAGACGACCTAAAGGTGGGCCAGCAATGTGAAAAGACAGTAAGGAGGGCTGGGGGGATACTGGGATGCATACGGAGAGGCATCACCAGTGGAAAACAGGAAGTTGTTGACCCTCTGTACAGACAGTTGGTAAGACCACATCTGGAGTACTGTGTACAGTTCTGGAGACCCCATCTCCGCAAGACATAGACAGGGTGGAGGTTGTCCAGAGGAGGGCAACCAAAATGGTGCAGGGTCTGCACCAGAAGACATATGAAGAAAGACTAAAGGAGCTTAAGATGTATAGCTTATAGGAAAGGGGGGGACATGATAGAAACTTTCAAATACCGCAAGGGAATCAACAAAGTCCAAGAGGGTAGCATCTTTCAGAAAGATGTGCAAGAACAAGGGGGCACAGTTTGAAGATAGAGGGGGGACGGCTCAGAGGTAATGTGAGGAAGTATTTCTTCACAGAGAGGGTTATAGATGCATGGAACAGCCTTCCTGAGGAGGTCGTAAAGTCAAAAACAGTGGGGAATTCAGGAATGCATGGGACAGACTTAAAGCAATTCTAGTGGGGGTAGGAGGAAGTAGGCTGTTGGTTAACTAGGATCTGCAGCTTATCCGTTAGGTAGGGAAATGGGCAGACTATGTGGGCCAAGCGGGCCTTATCTGCCATCAAATTCTATGTTTCTGTGACTAAAGCAAACATTCCTGTTGGGCCAGACAAGGCTTGAGACAAAAAACAGCTGGATTTGTATATACAATGTCCGAAGTCCAGCTCAGACCTTTTTTTCAAATGGACCCAGTGCAAGACACAAAGGATGTTGAATCTTTGATGTCAGAATGATGTACTGGGTGATGTGTTATGGTGGGGGGCAATTAAGGTCTGGCAGATCTTGAAAGAGACAGTCAGGTTTGGGACTACGAACATCTACCATCTAAGGGTTCAAGTCTGCCCTGCTTCACCAAAGTGCCTTGTATGGTAAGCTATTCTACCATGTTAAATAGAAAAAGAAGAGGGTTGGGGAGAAGAGAGAGAGAGAGACAGGTTTTTCTTTGTGTAACCTACTGTTCAAACATTATCTTTTTTATTTCTATAGAATTACTGTTCCCCATAGCCTTTATGTGGTATCCTGTATTATATGTGTAAATATCTTAAAAGATTAAAAATATTATTTTTTTCACATACGTCATGTTTCTATGACTGAGTCCTTTGAGGTACAGCTAACTGATTTATAACTGGCAAGAACTGTATTGTTGCCTGTGAAGAGAAGGCTACAGTTACCATATTCTGTTTCTAAAATGAAGAGTTCTCAGCTGTGACAGAGAGGGGGTGGGTCATTTTCCCCCGAGCAAGGAGCACGATACTGTGTGAGCAGCAGCTCCAGAGGGAGACAGACCTTGAGACACCCGAAACAGTGTCTATGCTGAGTGGTAGTAGCTACTGAGAACCCCTGCAGGCATTTGAAAGGTTTGAAAACACTGATAACACTGGCAGGCTGAGTCTGGGAAATACTAGTTTGCCACAATGACCAATATTCCATATCCACAGTGCTGCAAAAGACTGGACTTCGGAGCGGTCAGTGTTTGATGTGGTTCAGGTGCATATCACATTTACGTGGTCCGTTTCCTTTTATAAAGGTAAAAATGCAACCCCAGTCCCTTAATCAGTTGCAATAATCTATATCTTGTGTAATGTTTATATATATTTGTTTAAACCCATCACACCGCCATCTTGGTGACCCTTTGCACTGCACCAGCTGTAGCGGTTTTGATCCTTTTGGTAACAAGATGGCCACTATTGCTCAGAAACCACTGCAGCCGCTGCCAAAAATTATTACAACTTTTCTTTCCTATACATGACGTTCACTAGTGGTGCCCCTGTCGATGGAGCCTGGTCAGTCCCCTCCCAGGTGAACTAGAGTTGTTTCCAAGGCAGTGGTGTGCCAGACCTGCCATATGGAGCGTTTTCTGTGGGGTGCCTAGGAGATGGTGGTCTGGATCAGGAGCTAGAAACAGCGATCAGTGCCCCCGCTGGAAGGAATACCCAAGGAAAAGCATGGAGAAGGCTGACCAGGTGGGATAAAAAGTAAATGCAAAAGAAAAGTCCATGGGCATAGCTGGCAGTGTCCAGTCCATCTTGGTTAACTGCCATGTGCATACGCTAAGACTGCATGCTAGATAATCAACCATTCTAGTTCATGGACAGTAGTAGCCTGGGCTTCTGTAGCATATACTGTGCTGGACCACTGAGCATTTCAGTGGCAGCATCGACATAACACTTAGCCAGCAGCAGGGAAAATGGGGTGTTGAACAGCAGTGATGGCTGGTTAAATGGTCAGCACTGCTGCCACTGAACTATGTTTGTGGACATGGTGAGGACTTTGAATATTGACATTGCTGCTACTGAACAATGAACATCAGTATGACCAGGATAACGTTGAATAGGAGTGACTGCTGATGGAATAGGTAGCATCGCTGCTACGAAACTAGGGACATGGTGAGGACATTGAACACAAGCAGCTGCTGGTTGAATAGGTAGATTACTGCCAGGAAACTATGTCCATGGACACGGTGAAGATGTTGAACAGCAGTGACTGCTGGTTGAAGGGCTGCATCACTGCCATGGAGCTGTGTCCATGGACATATAGAGGACGTTGAACAACAGTGACTGCTGGTTGAAGGACTGCGTTACTGTTATGGAATTGTGTCCATGGACATATAGAGGATGTTGAACATCAGTGACTGCTGGTTGAAGGGCTGTGTCACTGCCATGAAACTATGTCCATGGACATAGGGAGGACATGAAACTGCAGTGACTGCTGGTTGAAAGGGCTGCGTTACTGCCACAGAACTATGTCCATGGATATAGGGAGGATGTTGCTTGTAAATGCACTAAGGATTCACAGTCAGCATATTTACCGTTCCATGTGTGCAGTAGGTGTTTGGTGGTATCGTTAAGCAGTTGGGAGGGGGATCCTCTAGACCACCGGGGAGCTAATAGATGACAAAATAATTTTAATGTGCGAACAGGCCTACAGCTACAGGGTGGGGGGGGGGTATTTCTGGCATCAGTGCCAGCCGACATGGGCTCGTTATGCCATCCACTGCCACCCGACATGGGCTTTCTGTGCCTTGCCATGCCAGCTGCCATGGGCTCGCTATGTCATGCAGTGCCAGCTGCCATTGCCTTGTTGTGCCATGCAGTGCCAGCTGCCATTGCCTTGTTGTGCCATGCAGTGCTGGCCAACATGGGCTCACTATGGTGCCATGCAATGCTGGTCACCATGGGCTTGCTGTGTTACGCAGTGCTGACCACTGTGGGCTTGCTCTGCCATGTTGAGACCCTGTTTTTACCCACTTACATCTGCCAGGCTAATTTCATTTTGTTTCGGTAATAATGCCTGTTTTCACAAGAGACCAGTTTAGCTACGTATTACAAAAAACAAAAAATACATAGACAACAACAGTCAGACATTAATGAAGAATACAGATAGTCATCAAAAACTGAATTAGCACTTACAGGACGACTGGCCCAATAAAAACTCTAGTTTTTTTTTTTTGTTGTTGTTTTTTGCACCTTCCCCTACACTTAGCCACCTCCCACTCCTTCTGACTGTTCAGTGTCCCTGTCTGCCTGCAAGTCTCACCCTTCGCCTGCCGCTTCCTGCCACGTCTCCCCGTGCTGTCCCACGTCCTTGGAGGGTCTGGCTTATGCCTTCTGGGGCCCCTCTCCTGAGGGAGATGAGGGGAGTACCGTTCCTGGGGGGTCGTCTGAGGTATGTAAGGTTGGGGGGCAGGAGTGGTGCACTAGGGGGACTGTGGGGTGGGGGGAACTAGGCAGCCATCATCCAGCAGGCCAGGACGGCACTAGTTTCCATTTTCTGGGCCCTTCCCCACACCCCAACGGCATGCACCGCAGCAACACTTTGGAAGTTGAACCACGCCAGCAATGCTCTGCATACCACCAGGTGTCGTTCTCCAAGCAGTGCTCTGCAGCACCCTCCCCTAGGAGGAGACCATCCAAGTGGACGCTGTAGGAAAAGAAAAGGGGAAATTTTTAACCATGAAAGGGACACTAAGCCTGAGCTTGTTTCCAGGTGCGACCTGCTCTGGGTCACAGTATGCAGGTGGGGGCTGTGGGATTCAAACCCAGGGCTCCAGGTTTGCAGCTGAGAGCCTTAAACCACGGTGCTCACTCTCCTTGCCAGCCTCCACTCTTGACCTCCTGGACTCGGCGACAGCGTGCCAGCAGGTACCTCACGGCTTGGCGCCACAGAGCAGGCTTAAGTTTGTTTTTGAAAAGATTTTATCTTTAATTATTAAATATCGTATTTATTTAATATCGTTATGTTTGATAGCGAACTGACACTTAAATCTGAGGTGTCAGCCGTTGTCGAAACCTCTTTTTACCATCTGTGGAATATCGCCCGGATAAAACACCTGGTCCCACTGGATGATCTTCCGACACTGATCCACGCCTTTGTGACCTCCCGCCATGATTACTGCAATGCCCTATACCTAGGGCTACTGGGGGTGGACCTCCGCCACCTACAATTGGTGCAGAATGTGTCTGCCAGGTTGATGACTGGCTTGTCTAGATCTTGCCAGATCACACCTGTGCTCCACGGCCTGCATTGGCTACCGGTGCAGTGGAGGATGACCTTCGGGGTCGGGTTACTGACCTAGAAACCCCTACACAGACAGGGACCACAGTACTTGCAATATCTCCTTTGTCCCTACTGCCCCCTTCACCCTTTCCGCTCCGTAGATGAGGGATTGCTAGAGGTTACCAGGGTCCATTTGATAACCTCGGGAGCCCGATCATTTGCTTTTGCTGCTCCGACCGTGTGGAATTCTCAACCTCGCCGGATTAGAGAGTGCCTGTCCATCGAGGCCTTTAAAGCTGCCCTGAAATCTTATTTATTTGATTTAGCTTTTTCGAATATTTAAAGTTCTGCTGTTTCATTATCTATTTTTTATTGCTGTGGTTGACTGATAATTGTTTTTATGATATTTGTACAACGCTATTATCTCTTGGAATAGCGTTTAATAAATAAAGAATTGCTTGCTTGCTTAATCTGTAATCAGTGACAGCAGCTGGGAGATTGCATGCCTTTGTCGCTCTAGAGCTCAGCGAGTTCAAACCATGTTTCATATGGAACCTGGGTGTTTTAAATGTAACTTTACTTTGTGACCTTGTTCCATGAGCAGTCACAATTTTAGGGAGTAATTCAGTTGCACTATCCAGTAAAAGATTCAGTGTTATTTTTTGCAAAAACATGAGAGATCTAAATTTTAAAGTGATTTTCAAAGGATAAGTTTAACATAGTCTGACAAAGTACGCAGTGATGCATTTTCATAAGCAGACCAGTCACAAATCTGATAATACTATGATAGGTAGTTCTCAAATGAAACATGACCTGGTCAGATGCTGAGGAATGAACAAGAGAACCATAATCTATAGCTGTGAACAAAAAAACTGTTGGCTAATAGTAATCTTGTTTCATGTAAAAAGGGAATGTTTCACTCGGTAGAGTACGCACAACCTGTGATGAGCCTTCTTTATTAAATATGAAACATGCGTTTCACATGAAAGACAATAAACAAGGGTGCCCTCCTAAATACTTAAAACTCATAAACCCTTTCAGTTTCCTCTGCCCGAGCATCTACCAATTTAAAGGCGAAGTCGGTGGCCTTCTGAGGTCCAGCGAAGCTCATCGGAGTTCTCTCATTTGAGTTTAAGACAAACTTATGAGCGATGATTGCATTTGGATTGCAATGTTGCTGGTGGGGGGCGGTTGTTCCCCCTCTCTGACTAAGAGTAGCTTTTGTGCATGACCCCACAGTGTGCCGGTATAATGGGGTGAATGTGTGTAGTCAGTTTTGCCCCCCCGTATCCTTTGCTACAAAAAGTACAGCAGTACTTCTTATTTTAGAAGTAGTTTTCTTGTGTCTTTTTCCAATGAGTTTTTTTACCCAGTAGTACCAGATGTGATGTGTGGGACAGCACCTTATCTGGACACTGACATATCTAGTTCTGTTCCTTGTCATACTTCATCAACAATGTGACCTCACTCATTTTGACATCATGAAAGGTCAGTCTAGGAGAAGGTGGGCTGCTGTTCTTAGTCTGTTGTGATATCAGAACCGGTGAGGTCACAATGCTGATTAGGTACGAATAGGAAGATGGTTATTGATAGGTCAGCAACCAGGTAGGATTCAATTCCACACATCACACGTAGGATTGTCAGGTAGAAAAATCTTCTAATTAGGAAGGAAACAGAAAATGTGCTGTAAAAGTAATTGCTAAGTACTTTAAAAATGTGTCATATATTTAGGGGTGCATGTGGTTGTAGTAGCTGTTTAGTTGCTCTGGAATTTCTGTTTTACTTGCCTCTAGTCATTTGGGCAAGCCTTGTAGGAAAGTGACTCCATATTGCTTGAAACGAATGGACAAAAGAGTCACTGTGTTTGGGGGGGGATGGTGTGTCTCTTTTGATTTAGTTGTAGCCTGTTGCAGGGGTTTTAGTCCAAAGCGCTGGCTGGCCTGGTATATTTGCTGTCTTAGATATTGAAGGAGAGAAAGCACGCATGCGAGAAAGAGGACCCCAAAAAAACCTTCTATACTCCAGCGCTTTAATCCATAAATCCTGCCTCACTCTGAGTCACTCAGGCTGCACTCTCATCAGATGGAGTAACGGCTCGTGATTCTGTTCCCAGTTGCAGGCAGCTCTCCTACACACATCTGCCCTCAAGGCAAGCAGGTGTGTGTGTGTGTGTGTGTGTGTGTCTGTGTATGTGCGTAGTCATTCTTTCTCTAAAGTAGCTTTCTGTTTGGCCCTGATTCAGTAGGAATTATTTGTATTTGTTAGATGTATGTATTTATATATTGTACTTAATTGTCATTTGTATTTATTAGATATATGTATTTATTGTACTTAATTGTCATTTGTACACTGATCGCCCATGAAAACAAGTCGTTTTTGGCCCATGGTCTCATCAGTATAAATAAATAAAACAACAAACAACAACGTGACTGTACAAAGTTTATACTGGGAAACTTTGTGCTGGGAGAGGGTTGTACTGCGAGGACTTTGTGCTGGAGGGGTACTGGGGAAGGGATTAAACAATGGGTGGGTGTATAAGAGTGATGTGCTGGGATGTGTTATGGGCAGGGAGCAGCAAATGGGCCTGGTGAGGAGAAGGGCTGTGCGAGGAGAGGGACCTGTGCTAGGCAATGACTGCAGTTGGAGAGGTCCAGGCAAAGGTTGCACTGGGAAAGGTCCGAGTAAGGGTTGTGCCAGAAAAGATCTGGTCAAGTGTTGTTCCAGGAGAGGTCTAGTCAAGTGTTGTTCCAGGAGAGGTCTAGTCAAGTGTTGTTCCAGGGGAGGTCCAGTCAAGTGTTGTTCCAGGAGAGGTCTAGTCAAGTGTTGTTCCAGGAGAGGTCTGGTCAAGGGTTGTTCCAGGAGAGGTCCAGACAAGTGTTGTTCCAGGTGAGGTCTAGTCAAGTGTTGTTCCAGGAGAGGTCTAGTCAAGTGTTGTTCCCGGAGAGGTCTGGTCAAGGGTTGTTCCAGGAGAGGTCCAGACATGTGTTGTGCCGGTACATGTCTGGGCAAGGTGTGGGTAAAGGTTGTGCCAGGAGAGGTCTGTTCGAGAGTTGTGCCAGGAGAGGTCTGTTCGAGGGTTGTGTCGGGAGAGGTCTGTTCGAGGGTTGTGCCAGGACAAGTCTGTCCAAGGATTGTGCCAGGAGAGGTCTGTGGAAAGGTTGCGCCAGGAGAGGTCTGTCCAAGGGTTGTTCCCGGAGAGGTCTGGTCAAGGGTTGTTCCAGGAGAGGTCCAGACAAGTGTTGTGCCGGTACATGTCTGGGCAAGGTATGGGTAAAGGTTGTGCCAAGAGAGGTCTGTTCGAGGGTTGTGCCAGGAGAGGTCTGTTCGAGGGTTGTGCCGGGAGAGGTCTGTTTGAGGGTTGTGCCAGGACAAATCTGTCCAAGGGTTGTGCCAGGAGAGGTCTGTGGGAGGGTTGCGCCAGGAGAGGTCTGTCCAAGGGTTGTTCCAGGAGAGGTCTGGTCAAGGGTTGTTCCAGGAGAGGTCCAGACAAGTGTTGTGCCGGTACATGTCTGGGCAAGGTGTGGGTAAAGTTGTGCCAGGAGAGGTCTGTTCGAGGGTTGTGCCAGGAGAGGTCTGTTCGAGGGTTGTGCCAGGAGAGGTCCGTGGGAGGGTTGCGCCAGGAGAGGTCTGTCCAAGGGTTGTGCCAGGAGAGCAGTCTGTGGGAGGATTGCCTCAGGATAGAGGTCTGCGGGAGGGTTGCACCAGGAGAGTTCTGTTAGAAGGTTGTGGTGCCAGGGGAGACTCTAGCTGAGGCTGGTGCTGTATTTGTGTATATCATATTTAAGAAACCCTGGTGACAGCAGCACTGAACCCCATAAGATAGTGTGTATGTTGCTCGGCACAAATATTACGAAATAAGACTACTGTAGACACAGAGTTTGATCTTTTTTTTTTTTTTAATTCATCTGGGTTACTGTTGATATCTAGTACTTATATTGTTGAAATCTTAGAATTTACTATGCAGTCATCTTTTTTTAGGGCAAACCACGAGTCTCTCAGTGAATCAAGGCTGGGTATAATACTTCCACCGAAATGACACAGCACAGTTCATGAGTTGTATTTTCATTTAAAGTCTCTGCTTGGGCAATGTGTCATACTGCTGCTGTCAGCATGCCTGTTCTAGGACTCTAGCTTAAATACACTTGAAGTTACAAAAAAGGAACATAATTGTTATGAGAAAGCAGGGTTTTAAATAATTGATTAGCAGTTTTTTTCCTGGGACAATACTAACAGTACTGAAAGTATTTATATAGGTTTTCTAGAAGTGTTATGTTTGTTAAACACAATGAGGCAGGTACTATGCATTTTCACAGTGTTTTAGCACTTTTATGAGCAAAACGCTAATCAATTTTTAGAGTTAAATGAAACCCTGGAAAGTGTTACGTCAGGGATGGGGTAAGCAAGGAGACAATTATAATTGGGGTGATTCATCAGGCTCAATGTTTGGACTGGACTGTGTGTTTTTTATTACCATAGGTGGCTTGTAAGACATTTCTATTACACCACATGTGGCTCTGGTAGCGCAGACATACACAGAGGTCAACTGACATGCTGAAGAGCACATTGAGCCATTGGCTGTGGTGGGATTTGAACTTTGCATCTCTAGTTTCACAAATTAACTTTCCTAGCCCACACTTGTGACTGGTGCTAGTTGGAGGTGGGAGGGGACTCTTCCCAGCTACTTCCTCCTTAAGTTTACACTTTCCTTCTGAGAACGAATCCTTGTTGGCAAGTGGGTTGTTCCTCTTCTGTGAAAATTATTCTCATTTTCGCTCTGTTTTCTTAAAGAGCTACACTTTTGACATTAAACTTTCTGTATTGCTTGTGGAATTTATGGGACACTAGCTGCCCTTAGTCACCCTGTCTCACACTTGACCACACTCTTTCTCTTTGTAGGACATGGTCTGCAGCCTGTTCTCCGAAAGACTGCTTCTCGTCAGCTGAGCCAGCTGTTTATCTACTCCTAGAGGGAGGCTCTTGTTACGGGAAGGTTGCATTTTCATTTTGTATGAATTTATGGTTCCTGTCAGGATAGCCCCCTGAGATGTAGCATCTCGTGGGGGTGGGGGGAAAGGGGGTATGGCGTTTAGGAGAGTGAAGGACAGAAACATTGTGACTTTGCACAAGGTTTCACAGTCCCTGACAGAGTGGAGATTCGAACCTGCCACCTCCTGATCCTCAGCTGTGTGCTTTAAGCCATGGGCCACATTGCTTGCATCTGTAAGCACATTGCACTGTTTATATCATTGGCCCAGACTCCACCTGTCTCACAGATTTACTTTCCTCTTGGAACTTCTTGATACCACAAGAGATCCTCCTCATGTAAAAAGTTTGAAAATGATGATTGCACCACATTTTCAACAGGGTGATTTTTTTTCTTCGAATTTTATAAAAATTTGACATTAATACTTCATAAATCAGATGATTTTTGAAAATAGAACCATAGAACTTTTCAGGCAGAAAAATATATTTGGTTCATTGAGTCTGCCCCACCCTTACTAGGGTTACCACGTGTCCTGATTTTCGCAGGACAGTCCTGATTTGGGCAGCTGTGTTCTGCAAAAAAACATGAAAAATACTAAATGTCTTGATTTTATAGCAGAAAATATATTTTCTAACTTTCCACTAAGTGTTACAGAAAACTACAGTACCTCAACTAAAACTCCTTGAAATGATAAGAAACAATAGAAGCAACTAAGAAACTACTGCACTTAGTCTTAATTCTGATTATATAGAGAAAACAAGTCTGTTGCATCGATCGAGGTTACTTACTGTCCTGTGAAAAATCATGTTTCAGTAAGAAATTTCCCACTTTGGGCTTCTTAAAAGGTGGTAACCCTAACCCTTAGTCTCCATTAGTGTAGCCCTGGTAGAGCCTACACACGGCTCCCATCTTGTTTATCTCCACTTCGTTAGTAGAGTCAGTGACCCTCCACTTACCCCCCCCCCCATATATCAATGAAATATTGATATGATGCTGCAACATCTCGGCACTTTTCAGGGTGTTACCTCCCACATTCTTTGGGCACCAGTACTGCTTAGGAGACAGGCCAGGGCCGTTGAGGCTGCTGCCCGATTTCTGTGAAACTCCCTGCCAGAGATTTTAAAATCTGCCCATATAGTGGAAGCCTTCAAAAATCAACTTAAGACTTGTTTGCAAAGGCGTACCCAGACTAATTCTTTGTAATTGTTTATAGTTTATTTATTGTATTTATTTTTCGTAATTGTTTTAGGCTGTTTTTATTATTGCAGGGTGCTCTGAGCCTTTGGATAGGGCGCCTAATAAATACAATTGCCTGGGGCCACCTGATGGCTCAAGATAAGCACTCTGTGCTTCCATACTGGTGACGTGGATTCAGAAGTGAGCCTGGACCCGCACGGGTTGGGTAACCAGCCAGGAAGGGAGACGGCCCGGCTCTGGTGCAGCAGCAGCCCCTCATTGTGAGCTGGGGAGCTTGCTTCCTCGCGAGGGGTGACACATGCCCAGAGCACACTGCTGTGTCCGAGGCCGACAGAAGCTGTGCCGGACGTCTGGGGCAGAGGGAGAAACGTAGGGGAGAGAACCAAAAAACACTCATGTGCCACGGCCGCTAAGTGTGACAGTCCCCAGGCTTTGCACTGTGTGGATTCCCATTCACTGCGCCAGTGGGGGGAGCGGCAGTCGGGGCTGGGGTCCAGCAGGGGACCCAAGGAAAGGCACAAGCTACAGCTCAGGCTGAACAGCTGCATAAAAAAATAAAATAACATTTCCTTGCCTTGCATTACCTTTGGTTCATTTTCCTCTCACCCAAAGAACACACCGGACGACAGTCAAAAGGAGTTACAACAGAACACTGTCTGTGATTGCCTGGGAACATCCCCTGGTGTAGTTATGCTGAGTTGCAGCAATGTATTTAGGGGATATTGGGGGGATTACCCTTCTCCCTTCCTATCCATGTGGCTGGAATCTGCTTTTTTTTGTTGCCCACATGCCTGCTCCACCCAGAATTTGTCGTCTTGGGTGATCTTAATGTAAATTTGATCTCTGTCTCCCATATATCTTATCAGGTGGAAAGTTGATCTCACTCAACTTCTCACTGACGTGACCCAGCTTAACCGTCACTCCTTCAGTTATACTCTCATTCACTGGCTCCTCTTCTTCCACACCCCCATATGATCTGTACTTCTGGTACCCTGCTAGATGCTCCCAGTGATCATCGAATAATCTATTGCATCCAGAAAATCCACCACTCTAAAGCCCCCTCCACAGTACATCTGGGCTAGGTTGTACAGGTCTCAGTCTGCTCTTCCTCCTAGATAATCTTAGGGCCACAGACTGTGCCCCATTTGTCATATCCACCAATATTGGCGGCACCATGTGCCTTTTCCAATCCAGTTTCACATCTCTTTGAGATAAGCACGACACCCTTAACAGGGTTTGAGTGTGCAGTACCCACCTTCCCTGGGTGACTGCAGAGCTCATCACCTCAGGGCTTGTGACTTAGCTTGATACCTTATCAGGACCTTAGGCTCCCCTGATGATTTGCTACGATACAAGGAACTCTGTAGTGCCAGCACCAAAGCCATCAGGGTGGCCAAGGCCAACTGCTTTTCATCCAACCTGCAGAGCAATATTAACTCTGCAGACACATTCTAGTGTGTCATCCACTCCGTCTTCAAAGCTCCCACCCACTCAGTCAACCTTTCTAGTACTCAAACTGGAGGCTCCTCTACCCATCTCTCTTCAGTTCATCTGAAGTCACTACTTGCTGCGCTGTTTCCCCCATTCCAGGTCCTGATTTCTCTACTCTGGTTTTCCCCACCCCATCTTCTTCCTCGTTTTCTTCATCTCTTGTTACTCCAGTGGATACACTATCAACTTTCTGTTCCTTGAACTCCTCCAAGGGCCACAACCCTAATAGCCTGGACCCGAAACTTCACCACCTTTCAATTCCCTCTATATCTGTACCTCTCACCAAACTGTTAAACCTGTCCTTTCAACGTGGCACTGTTCTCCATGTTCGGAAGCAGTCCAAAGTTCCTACGCCCCTCCACAGTGGAAGGGTGACTCCTCTGTCCTGGGGAACTACCATTATGTCTCCCTCTCCCAACTTTGCTAAGCTCCTGGGGAAGCTGTCCTCTTTCAGCTCTTTGCCTTTCTTGCCCCCTCCTCATTCTTCTCCCCTTCTAGTCTGGCTTCCCAAAAGCCCCCTTTACAGTCTCCTCCCTATTCTGGATCACTGAAGGAGCTGGACGAGAGGCCTGTGACAGATGCCATCTTCATAAACTTTGCTAAGGCCTTCAATACCATGGTCCACCCAGGTCCTCCTGGATAACTTGGGCATTGCTGGATTCTCCAGCATCACAGTTGGGTGGTTCCACTCCTACCTCACTGGACAGAAACAGTTAGTCCAGGTTGGTGAAGCCTTACCTCACCTTGTCATCAACTGCGGAGTGACCAAAAACTCCATCTTGGGACCTGTCCTTTTCTCCGTCTTCCATAATGACTTATCCACGGCTTGTGTCTCATTGAATATACATATGTTCACTGATGAGAAGGTTATTTTTGCCACTGGTGCCTTGATCCCTTAGCCCAAAGGTTTGCTACAGTATAACTTCAGTAACACCCTATGCTAGCTCTGCTCAAACCATCTTATGCTAAATACCAAAAAGACTATTGCCATGTCTTTTGGCACCAAGCAGTGACTCACTGGGCACACCTCCATCCCTGTGTTTCGGACTCTCAGTGGTGTTCCCCTTGAAGAAGTCTCTCAAGTTAAGAACCTCAATTACCTTGGTGTGTGGCTGGGTAGAGACCTGGATTTTTCCATCCACAAAATCCTCTGTCCTAAGCACATTGCCTGGTACAGGAACAAGTCCTGTGTGACCCTCCTGGTCTGTCGCGAGGTCATTCTTAGAATGAGTGTACCAACATTTTTTTTCCATTCTGCATTGATTCTTCTCTCACACCAACCTGCCCTCTGCTAGCCAGCCTCTCCAGCCCTGTCACCCACCTTCCCCTGATACTTGCCCCAACCTTCCGATCACCAATGGCTTGCCCCCTATGGCAGGGCATTTTCATTTGCCCTTACACTTCAGTGCTCTGAATTCAGTGGATGAGGGTGCTTGGTTGGAGAAGTGGGACCCACAGGAGCTTGCCATCATCCTGCATTGGTCAGAGTTGTTTTCAGTGGGATGTTGCCAGTGAGCCCACTAAGGAGTGTGCATGCAGTTTATGCTCATGCAGCAACAGCAGGCGATGCTTACACTCCTCTGCTGAGTGGCTCCTGCTGCAGCACCACTGAGGACATCCAGTAGGCAATGGTGTTAGGGAGTTCAGTGTCCTTCCCTTCCCAGAGGAGCAGAGCATCCACTGGGATACTCAGTCCTCCTCCAGTTGGCCTCCAGTGTCTTGGGCTTGTGTCAGAACCTGGGTCGACAGTGTTGCGAGTGGTAGCCGTATTGCTGTGCCCACAGGCCAGCTCATCTTACCGACATTTGACTATGCAGATGTAGTCTATGGTACTGCCCCTAATCCCACACTGGCCAAGCTGGCTCCCCCCTGTTTGCCATCTCGCTACTGATTTCTGCTGTCTTGGTCTCTACTAGAACCTCTATTTCCCTGCTCTTAAATCTCTGTGCCAGTTTTGTTTTGCTACCTTGCTCTCAATGTACTGGTTCATCTCCTCCTTCCTTCCTACCTCTCTGAGCTTTTCTCAAGCCCCCGCACTCTGCTCTTCTAATTCCTGCTCCATTAGCATTCCCAGCGGCATCATCTCCGCTGGTCAAACCACCACTCCTGTGAGCCAGCCTCTGGCACTACATTGCTCTTCAAAGCCACCTCTTCTCCCTTACATCTCTCTCAAACTGCTCCTCCGAAATCACTTCGCTCCCTTCTTGCCCTTAGCTTCTTCTAGTCCAGTCCTTTTATCATTGCTTGTCTCTGCACTGCACACAGTTTTGTAACTCGATATTCTGCTACAGATTGATATCCCGTACAGTCCTGGTGCCCTGCTATTTTTTATTGATTGCTGTTACTGCTATTTTGTACACCGTTGCATTTCGAATAGTTAATTATTTGTGAGCAGAGTTGTTTTACTCCATGTTATCTATGCCATGTATTTTTATTGCTCAATCATTGTCACATTACTCACTGTATAAATTTATCATCATTATTTTTGCCTTGTATTGAGTGTGCTTCTTATGTCTCCCTGTAACCCCTTTTCTCTGGGTCGCACCTAGAAAGAGCTTTGGCTCACAGACCAAACCTGGAACAGAGAGTTGACTCACAGGCCGCACCTGGAAGTGAGCTTTGGCTCACAGTTCACACCTAAAAACAAGCTTTGGCTCACAGGTTGCACCTGGAAATAAGCTTCACCTCACAGGCCACTCCCAGAAACAAGCTTTGACTCCCAGGCTGCACCTGGATATGAGCTTTGGTTCCCAGGCCGTACCTGGAACTGAGCTTTGGTTTACAAGCCACACCTACAAACAAGCTTCGGCTCATAGTCAAAACTAGAAATGAGCTTCGGCTTACATGCTGCACCTGGAAACGAGCTTCGACTCACAGGTCATAGAAACATAGACTTTGACGGCAGATAAGGACCACTTGGCCCACCCAGTCTGCCCATTTCCCTACCTACTGGATAAGCTGCAGATTCTAGTTAACCAACAGCCTACTTCCTGCCACCCCCTACTACAATTGCCTTATGTCTGTCCCATGCATGTTTGAATTCCCCCACTGTTTTAGACCCAACAACCTCCCCAGGAAGGCGGTTCCATGCATCCACCACTCTCTCCATGAAAAAAACATTTCCTCACATTACCCCTGAGCCATCCTCCGTCTATCTTTAAATTGTGCCCCCTTGTTCTTACACATCTCTTTTTCTGAAAGATGCTACCCTCCTGGACTTTGTTGATTCCCTTGAGGTACTTGAACGTTTCTATCATGTCCCCCCGTCCCTCCTTTCATCAAGGGTATACATATTAAGCTCTCTCAGTCTCTCTTCATATGGTTTCGATGCAGACCCTGCACCATTTAGTTGCCCTCCTCTGGACTGCTTTCATCCTGTCTATATCCTTGCAGAGATGGGGTCTCAAAACTGCACACAGTACTCCAGATGGGGTCTCACCCACTGTCTGTACAGAGGATAACCTCTTCCCTTTTCTACTTGTGATGCCCCTTCCTATGCATCCCAGTATCCCCTGGCTTTCCTTACTGACTTCTCACATTGCTTACCAACCTTTAGATCATCTGATATGACTACCCCAGGTCCCTTTCCATTGTTGTTGTTATTAGTACCCTCCCCTGCTATTGTGTATTCTTCTCCTGGGTTTTGTTTCCCAGGTGCATTACTTGCACTTCTTTGCATTGAATCTAAGTTGCCATATGTCTGACCATTCCTCCAACCTTGCCAAGTCCTTCTCATCCTTTCTACCCCTTGTGTATCAACTCTGTTACAGATCTTTGTGTCATCTGCAAAGAGACATACCTTTCCCTCAGACCCTCTGCAATGTCACCTATAAAGATGTTAAAGAGACTGGACCCATTACTGAGCCCTGAGGTACTCCACTAGTAACCCCTTTCTTGAATGTGTTCCATTCACTGTACCTTCTGTGTCCTGTTGTGCAGCCAGTTTGCTACCCAGGCTACCACCCTGGGACCCACTCCCAGGCTGGCTAACTGATTATTAATCTTTGTGCGGGACTGTGTCAGATGCCTTGCTAAAGTCTAGGTAGGCCATATCCACAGCCCCTCCCTGGTCTATTACTTTGGTCACCCAGTCAAAAATCAGATTCATCTGACATGACCTTCCTGTAAATCCATGCTGCTTTGGGTCCTGTGCCCTGCTGGCCTCTAGGTACTCAACAATTCTTTCAAGTGATTCCATCATTTTCCTACCACTGAGGTCAAACTTACAGGTCTGTAGTTTCCTGCTTCTGCCTTGCTCCCACTTTTGTGAAGGGGAATCACATCTGCCCTCCTCCAGTCCTCAGGTACCACCCCATCCTCCATGATTTGTTAAAAAGTGTGGTCAGTGGTGTCACTAGGTCCTCCCTTATTTCTTTTAGGATTCTGGGGTGAATCCCGTCAGGCCCCATTGCTTTGTCCACCTTGAGTTTTAGGAGTTCTTTCAGGACTCTTTCTTCTGTAAATGGACTGGTGTCAACCCCCTACCCAGAGTGCTTCTATTGTCTGGTTTAGGTAACTCCTCCTCATCTTCTTTTGTGAATACTGAGCACAAGTATTCATTCAATATCTCTGCCTTTTCACTGTCTGCCTCTGCCCACTTCCCCTCTCCCTTATTAATCTTCACTATTCCTCCCTTAACCTTTCTATGCTCCCTAATGTACCTATAAAAGGTTTTATCCCCCTTCTTAACTGAATTGGCTGTTTTTTTTTTTTCCTCTGGTTGGGCTTTTGGTATTCTGACTGCCTTCCCCACTTCTTTCTGCTTTAATTGATACAGTTCCCTGTTGTGCTCCTTCTGTGATTCCTTATACTTTTTGAATGCAGCCTTTTTCTCCTTAACCTTCCCTGTCGCCTCTTTTGAGAACCATAGTGGTTTTTCACTCCGCTTTGTTTTCTTTATTTGTTTCACACAAAGACTTGTTGCCTCTATGATGGCAATTTTGATTTTTCTCCATTGTTCTTCTACCCCTCCTTTTTTTGGCCATTTGCTAGTGCATTCCTCAGGTATTCACCCATTTTGCCAAAGTCAGCCTTCTATAGTCCAGTATCCTTGTTTTTGTATGTGCCTGTCTCCATGGTTGTGTATTATGAAGCACCTGTGCAGTGGTTGCTTGTTCCCCAGATGTACTGACTTCTAAATTTGTGATCCTCTCTCCATTTGAGAGTACCAGGTCTAGTATTGCTCCTTCCGAGTGGGTTCCAACACTAGCTGTCTAAGGCCAGCCCCTGCAGGGTGTATGAGAATGACCCTGCTCTTGGATCGTGGCTGCAGTACATGTCATCCAGTTAACATCTGGCATATTCAGGTCCCCCATCAACAGTATCTCCCCTTTTTCAGCCATTTGAGAAAGTCCTCTATCATTTTCTTGTCCATTTCCTCCCCTTGAGATGGGGGTCTGTATACAACCCCTGTGCGGACTGTGATGCCATTCCCTGTCTCCAAGGTGACCGAGTGCCCTTGTCCTCCCCTTTTTTTTTTAGTTCTGTAGCTTTGATCCCTTCCCTTATGTAGAGCTACTCCACCTCCTCTTTCCCCTCCTGTCCCTTCTGTAGACTGTGTGCAGGTATGTTGACATCCAGTCATGGTTCTCCGTGTACCATGTTTCCGTGACAGCCACAATATCCAATTGTTCATCTTCCATCAAGGCTACTAGCTCAGGAAGCTTGTTTCCCAGACTACGGGCATTGGTACTCATTGCCCTCCATTTAATGTTGGCTTTATCCTTTTTCCCCCCATGCCTGCTCTTATTGCCCTTGTCTGTTTTTCCATTTACCCCTGTCCTGCCCTCTGTTGAGCACTGTACCTCAGTGTTTACCTTACTACCTGACATGTTTTGTGGAGGGAGGCTTGAAATTTCCTGTCTTTTATCAGCATCTCCCCCCATGGCTAGTTTAAAAGCTTGCCAAGGAAGCATGGGATCAGTGCAGTGCAGGATGAAGTTGTGGAGTTGGGGAGGGGCCTCAAACAGGTAGCAAGCACGGTTACCTTCTCAGAGGTGCTGCCAGTCCATGGCAGGGGTGAGGCTAGGTTACTGCACACCATGCAGCATTTAAACCTGTCACTTAGGAGCTTGGTTCCCTTCATGGACAGATGCAGACCATCGTGCCAGTATAGACCTTCATCTCTCCAGGTGTACCCCAGTCCCCAATGAAGCCAAAGTCCTGTGCTCTGCACCAGTTTTGCAACCATTCATTAAACTGCATGGTGTGCAGTACCTAGCCTCACCCTGCCATGTACTGGCAGCACCTCTGAGAAGGTAACCGTGTTGCTACCTGTCTGAGGCCTCTCCCCAACTCCACAGTTTCATCCTGCACTGCACTGATCCCATGCCTAGCTAGGTAATTTGTCCCAAGGTGGACAGTGATATCTAGTTCCCTCTCCTGTGATGCTGCTTCTGCAATCCTGAGGATTCGCTTCTTGTCCCTCCAAGCCATGGCACCAGGCAGGCACCTTACTTCCCTCTCCTCTCCCTTCCCCAGGTCTACCTCTCTAACAATTGAGTCTGCTATCAGAAGCTGTTTCCTTCCCCTGTGGTGTCCCTTGCCACCCTTCTGGGGTCTCCTTGTGGATGTCCTCAGCATTCTTCTTGGTCTCCACTGAGGGTGCCATCATAGAGGAACCTTGCTCTGCCAGACTGGCATATGGTTTGTGTAGAGGTACAGCTAGGGGCTTCGCCTCTGTTCCACCACCCGCACCCTCCCAGAACCCACAGTGGTCCAACTGCTCTTCATACTTGGCAGCCTCTGAGGTAGTGGTTGTGGCAGTGGTGCTCTTTGGTTGGGGGAGGCCTCCTTAGTCCTTGCCAGTTCAGCCTGGTGGTGGGCAACCTCCTACCTCAGAGCTGACAGTTGCCTGCAATTGGGACAGCAGCGCAGTTTCCAGAATGTCTCCCGGAAAACTGCTGCCCCACAGCCAGTGCATTGCACCACTCCTCACATGTCCCTCTGCCTTATAATATACAATATGTAATATACATAAATATTTTTTTTTTTTTGTTTGTTTTTTTCTTTTTGTGGTCAAACCTGGAAATGAGCTTCGGCTTATATGTCAAGGTCAAACCTGGAAACGATCTTCGGCTCACAGGCTGCACCTGGAAACGATCTTCGGCTCACAGGCCACACCTGGAAACGATCTTCGGCTCACAGGCCGCACCTGGAAACGATCTTCGGCTCACAGGCCACACCTGGAAACGAGATTTGGCTCACAGGCCAAACCTGGAAATGGGCTTCGGCTTATAGGTCAAGGTCAAACCTAGAAAGGAGCTTTGGCTCTCTGGTCAAACTTGGACACGAGCTTCAACTCACAGGCCGCAACTGGAAACGAGCTTCAGCTCATAGGCTGCACCTGGAAATGAGCTTTGGCTAATGGGTCAAACCTAGAAACGAGCTTTGGCTCAAAGGTCAAACCTGGAAATGAGCTTTGGTTCAAAGACCACACCAGGAAATGAGCTTCTACATACAAGCCACACCTGGAAACGAGCTTCAGCTCACAGGTAGCCCTGGAAACAAGCTTTGGCTCACAGGTCACACCTTGAAATGAGTTTCAGCATACAGGTTGCACCTTGAAACGAGCTTGGGCTCACAAGCAACACCTGGAAACGAATGTTGACTCTCAGGACACACATGTAAATAAGATTTGGCTCACAGGCTGCACCTGGAATTGAGTTTCAACTTGGAGGCAACACCTGAAAACATGCTTCGATACACAGGCCATACCTGGAAACAAGCTTTTGCTAACAGGTCACACCTGAAAACAAACTTTGGCTTATAGGCCGCACCTAGAAATGAGCTTCGGCTCACAGGCCACACCAGGAAACGAACTTTGGGTCATAGGCCACGCCTAGAAACCAGCTTGGACTCACAGACCACATGTGGAAATAAGCTTCGGCTCACAGGTCACACCTGGAAATGAGCTTCGACTCACAGGTCACACCTGGAAATGAGCTTCGGCTTGCAGGCGACACCTGGAAACGAGCTTCGGCTCACAGGCTACACTGGAAATGAGCTCCGGCTTGCAGGCCACACCTGGAAATGAGCTTCGACTCACAGGCTGCACCTGAAAATGAACTTTGGCTCACAGGCCACGCCTAGGATTGAGCTTGGACTCACAGAGCACATGTGGAAACAAGGTTCGGCTTACAGGCTGCACCTAGAAACGAGCTTTGGCTCACAGGCTACATCTAGAAACAAGCTTTAACTCACAGGCCACACCTGAAAATGGACTTTAGCTCACAGGCCACACCTGAAAATGAACTTTAGCTCACAGGCCACACTTGGAAATGAGCTTCGACTCACAGGCCACACCTGGAAACGAACTTCAACTCACAGATTGCCCCTGAAAACAAGTTTTGGCTCACAGACCAAAACTGGAAATGAGCTTTGCTTCACAGGCCACACCTGGAAATAAGCTTCGGCTCACAGGCCACACCTGGAAATAAGCTCCGGCTCACAGGCCACACCTGGGAACGAGCTTCGACTCGCAGGCCACACCTGGAAATAAGCTTCGGCCCACAGGCCACAGCTAGAAGTAAACTTGGTTCACTGGATAGACCTAGAAATGAGCTTTAGCTCACATGATGCACGTGGAACCAAGTTTCGGCTCACAGGCCACACCTGGAAATGAGCTTCATGTCAGTCAGTGCACCTCTCCCAGTCATCAATTTTCAAAAAGGAAAAAAAAATCTAACCACAGTACTGAGCGCAGGGATTCTGTAAGGAAGCTCCAGTCCCAGTTAGGGTGCACTGTCCTAGCTGACCTGAAGGGGTTTCAAATTATTCTGCCAGTTCAACATTTACTAGTGTAAAAGCATTCTTTGCAGCCCTGTGGTAGGGGTGCAGTTTGTCCTAGTGGTTAGAGCACAGAACTTGTGTTAACCTGGATACCCAGGTATTAATCCTGCAGCTGCCCCTCACTGGCTGTGTGACCCTGTGCTCAGACTGTCTGTAATCTCTCTGTGCTGTACCTCTGTGCTTTGTGACTTTCCTTGTGTGCCAGAAATTGCCAGCAACATTCTATTTTCCCTCCTTCCCGCTCCTGCATTGTAAAGCACTTTGGGATATATTTTGTAAGAGGCGCAGATGTAGAGTTGGACTGGCCTGCTTGGATACCTGGAAATTTCAAGGTGGGCCCTCCTCAGTTAAGCCCCTTCCCATCTTCCAGACTCTGAAAATCTTTGTAACTTGTATGTTTTAATTAAATGAGGTTTTTGGGTTATTGCATATAAACATACAAAATGTCAGTACAGCCACTGCAAATGAAAGTGGAATACTGATATGAGCGGGTCACCTGGGTCCTCCCCCCCCAAATATATTTTCCAGGTGGGCTTCCAGTACCACAGTCCAACCCAGTGCAGATACTGTATAAATCCCAATTCCGGTTCTTCCTTTCCTGCAGTAGTTTTAAATCTGTGGAAATACTAAACTCCAGCTTTGTGTTTGCAGCTGTTAAAGCACTTCGGAGTGGTCAGGGCTGTGGAGGTGAAAGCACAAATGAGGGACTGCTTGTACAGTGCATTGCAGGGAAAGCGAGAGAACCAGAGGGATAGATGCAGCCAGGCTGTCCTTGTAGTGCTGCTATGAGTTGGCACCGAGGAGAGGGGCTTTCTGATTTTTTAATTTAGCGAGATAAGTACAGGGTTCGCTGCAGGCTGCTTGTTTTGGCATCCAGCCCTGACTAGCTGGAGATTTAATTTCAAAGGAGACAGAGCTCTAAGAGGGGAGCACCTCCACAACAGATGTGCAACTTGTACTGTGTGGTTTCACAAAGTGTCTAAATTAAATAACAGACATTTGTGTTTGTGAGAGTCGGTTTGTCGACATTGTTGGATAGGGTACAGTGAAGGCCTGTGTGTGTGTGTGTGTGCTACAGAAAGATTGTCCATATAGGCCAGTGCAGCCTTGTATGTCTGTTACAGTGAGACAGTTGATATAAGAGTCAAGACAGACCCATGTGTGTATTACATGGACAGCAGATATACTGTAAGGGAACACATAGCCATGTGTGTTTTACAGAGTAACTGTATTTATAACATGGGACAATAAATAGAGGGATGCAATTGGCAGAACTGTACCCTGTGACCGTTCGTTAATGACTGATAATGAACAGTAACGGTGAGAAGTCTCGTCAGCATAATTTGTCTGCCGGTGCTGCATTTCTTGAGACTGTAGCAGTAGATGTTTTTTATGGCCGCCATTAAAATGCTAGTAAGTGAGAGGTATACAGTGTAGGGAACGTGCAGTAGAAAGTGTTCATATAAGCAATTTAACGCATCAGTGTCAAAGTGAATAGTTGGTGATTAACAGCTGTGGTGATATCTATGTTTAGTGTCATCTAACTGTTTCAACCCAGCCACCGGCCCCGCGGTACTCAGTGCACTTGCACAGACTGATTGTAGTGCTGTTGATACCAGTGAGTGATAGAGCAGCCTGAAATTGATTTGCATGATGTGCAACACTATTATATTATTTGGAAAACCCACCCACCGCCCGTGGAACTCTGTACAGCCGCTAAATTCTGTACACGTGTCGTTCCCGATTGCGAAGACCCACTAACGAGTGCTGCTGAAAGAGAGAGAAACTATCAGGAAGAGGTGCGAACTGTAGTGGTGGGATAGTGCATCTCAGCATTGTCCCTCTGACGGCTCCTGTGCAGGTTTGAATCCGCGTCCACGGATGCATGCATGGAGCACCGAGCGTCAACCACATTATGGCGACTCTCTGCCTGGTCATGACAGTCCTGCACAGAGCTGTATTCTCCGTCAGAGCGAGCAGGTAAATGTGGCTGTAGACGCATGGTCTCCGTGATGTAGTCATAGTGCTGGCATGCCACAACTACCTCGGTTTAAAAGGTGGCGAATCGCTGGCTCCTCTACTCATTTATTACGAACCAGAGCAGCACGATTTGGGACCCAGATTGTCACAACACCATGGGAAATATGTTCCTATCTCGGTCATTTGTTCGTCACTTTCTTAACACAGCATGGCAGCCGGCGACGACTTACAAGTTTTGTCATACCGCTGGCGGAGAGTAAATGAAAAAGCAAAAATGTTGCCAAAAGCCTTGTGTTCCAGTGTATTCGTCGCTATAGAAAGTGCTGTAAAGTATATTTCTGTTCAACTATTCTTGCTGTTCAGTAGACATAGATCATAGTACATGATATGATAGCCGATTCTGTTTGTATATCTGAAAGTGCCGTGTTCTTGCCGTGCACTATTCTGTTTGTGAAACTGAGCATTGTGCTACATGTTTTGTTGTCCTACATCTTGTTGCTGAGATCTCCTAGCGGCAGAACACACAGTAAAGTTCCAGTTTTGGCATCTAATTCTTACCTATTTTGTGTTTTTTACAAAGTATACAATTATGTCATTTTGCCCCATGTTATAAGCACAATAACCCACTCCAGGGTGTGCGGTTATTGGGGATTAACGCACACCCAGCTGCTGTGAGGACACTCAGCCTGCGGCCTTGTGCCTCACAACGCACCCAGGTGTGCGTTAATCTCCAGTAACCACACACCCTGTTGTGGGTTATTGTTTACATATAAAGGACAGTGAATCATGTGTGTATGTTACAGAGAGACTGTAGAAATAGGAGACAGTACAGCTGTGTGTGTGTGTGCACGCGCGCGCGCACATAAGTGTGTGTTAAAGGGAGAGACTGTAGATATAGGGGATAGTGCAGCCCTGTGAGCTACAAAGAGACTGTCAATATTTGGGACAGTGTAGCTGTGTGTATGTGTGTATTGGGTCCTTTTCAGACTACAGGGTTTAAAATGGTTTAAGAAACTTAAACCGTTTTAAAATGCCTTAGCATGGTTCTCGTCTGCACTGAACACACTTTGTAGTTTGTTTTTAAATACCATGCTTAAACCCTGATAAGACCTAGCCTTAAACACGTTTTTTAAAACGTTACAGGACTTAGTTTGTTTTAACCTGTAGTGCGGAAAGTCGGGCATGGTTTTCCTTCATTCAGCATGATGTCAGCGTATGGAACCAGTTGCTAGTTAACTCGGTCCGGGGGCAGTAGAGCAGATCATGTAAACCATTTTTAAGAATGCTTTACAACACACTGGCGGTAGTGTGGACACTACTGCATGGACCCCATAGCACAGTAATTAATCCATTTTCAAAAACGTGTTGTAGTCTGAACAGGCCCTTAGACTATAGCTACAGGGGACAGTGCAGCCCTGTGAGTTACAGAGAGACTGTCACTACTTGGGACGGTGCAGCATTTTGTGTGTGTGTGTGTGTGTGTGTTTTAGATTGTTGATATAAGGGACATTGCTGCCTGTTTGTGAGTTACAGAGAGAATGTAGCTATTGGGGACAGTGCAACTCTGTGAGTTGCATAGAAACTGTCATTCTAGGGGACCGTGCAGCTTTGTGTGCATGTTACAGTAGAGCCTGTAGCTGTAGGGGACAGTGCGGCTTTGTGTGTGTGTTTTGCAGTAGAGACTGTAGCTGTAGGGGACAGTGTAGCTTTGTGTGCGTGTTACAGTAGAGATTGTATCTCTAGGGGACAGTGAAGCTTTGTGTGCGTGTTAAAGTAGAGACTGTAGCTGTAGGGGACAGTGAAGCTTTGTGTATGTGTTACAGTAGAGCCTGCAGCTGTAGGGGTCAGTGCAGCTTTGTGTGTGTGTGTGTGTTACAGTAGACACTGTAGCTGTATGGAAGAGTGCAGCTTTGTGTGTGTATTAAAGTAGAGACTGTAGCTGTAGGGGAGAGTGCAGTGGTGTTTGCTTGTTACAGTAGAAACTGTAGCTGTAGGGGACAGTGCAACTTTGTGTGCATGTTACAGTAGAAACTGTAGCTGTAGCGGACAGTGCAGCTTTGTGTACTTGTTAAAGTAGAGACTGTAGCTGTAGGGGGCAGTGCAGCTTTGTGTGTGTTACAGCAGAGACTGTAGCTGTAGGGGACTGTGCATCTTTGTGTGTGTGTTACTGTAGAGACTATGGGTGTAGGGGACAGTGCAGCTTTGTGTGTTTGTTACAGTAAAGACTGTAGCTGTAGGGGACAGTGCAGCTTTGTGTGCGTGTTACAGTAGAGCCTGTAGCTGTAGGGGGACAGTGCAGCTTTGTGTGTGTGTTTTACAGTAGAGACTGTAGCTGTAGGGGACAGTGTAGCTTTGTGTGCGTGTTACAGTAAAGATTGTATCTCTAGGGGACAGTGAAGCTTTGTGTGCGTGTTACAGTAGAGACTGTAGCTGTAGGGGACAGTGAAGCTTTGTGTATGTGTTACAGTAGAGCCTGCAGCTGTAGGGGTCAGTGCAGCTTTGTGTGTGTGTTACAGTAGACACTGTAGCTGTATGGAAGAGTGTAGCTTTGTGTGTGTATTAAAGTAGAGACTGTAGCTGTAGGGGAGAGTGCAGTGGTGTTTGCTTGTTACAGTAGAAACTGTAGCTGTAGGGGACAGTGCAACTTTGTGTGCATGTTACAGTAGAAACTGTAGCTGTAGGGGACAGTGCAGCTTTGTGTACTTGTTAAAGTAGAGACTGTAGCTGTAGGGGGCAGTGCAGCTTTGTGTGTGTTACAGCAGAGACTGTAGCTGTAGGGGACTGTGCAGCTTTGTGTGTGTGTGTTACTGTAGAGACTATGGGTGTAGGGGACAGTGCATCTTTGTGTGTTTGTTACAGTAAAGACTGTAGCTGTAGGGGACAGTGCAGCTTTGTGTATGTGTTACAATAGAGACTGTAGCAGTAGGGGACAGTGCAGCTTTGTGTGTGTGTTACAGTCGAAACTGTAGCTGTAGGGGACAGTGCAGCTTTGTATGCTTGTTACAGTAGAGCCTGTAGCTGTAGGGGACAGTGCAGCTTTGTGTATGTGTTACTGTAGAGCCTGTAGCTGTAGGGGGCAGTGTAGCTTTGTGTGTGTTAAAGTAGAGACTGTAGCTGTAGGGGACAGTGCAGCTTTGTGTGCGTGTTACAGTAGAGATTGTAGCTCTAGGGGACAGTCAAGCTTTGTGTGTGTGTGTTACAGTAGAGACTATAGCTGTAGGGGACAGTGCAGCTTTGTATGCTTGTTACAGTAGTGACTGTAGCTGTAGGGGACTGTGCAGCTTTGTGTATGTGTCACTGTAGAGCCTGTAGCTGTAGGGGACAGTGCAACTTTGTGTGTGTGTGTGTGTGTGTGTGTGTGTGTGTGTGTGTGTGTGTGTGTTACAGTCCAAACTGTAGCTCTAGGGGATAGTGCAGCCTTTTGTGCATGTTACAGTAGAGTCTGTAGCTGAAGGGGACAGTGTGGCTTTGTGTGTTACAGTAGAGCCTGTAGCTGTAGGGGACAGTGCATCTTTGTGTGTGTGTGTGTTTGTTACAGTAGAGACTGTAGCTTTAGGGGACAGTGCATCTTTGTGTATTTGTTACAGTAGAAACTGTAGCTGTAGGGGGCAGTGCAACTTTGTGTGTGTGTGTATGTGTGTGTGTGTTACAGTACAGACTAGCTGTAGGGGACAGTGCAACTTTGTGTGTGTGTTACAGTACAGACTGTAGCTGTAGCAGACAGTGCAGCTTTGTGTGCGAGTTACAGTAGTGACTGTAGCTGTAGGGGACAGTGAAACTTTGTGTGAGTGTTACAGACTGTAGCTGTAGGGGACAGTGCAGCTTTGTGTGCATGTTACAGTAGAGACTAGCTGTAGGGGGCAGTGCAGCTTTGTATGTGTGTTACAGTACAGACTGTAGCTGTAGCAGACAGTGCAGCTTTGTGTGCGAATTACAGTAGTGACTGTAGCTGTAGGGGACAGTGAAACTTTGTGTGAGTGTTACAGACTGTAGCTGTAGGGGACAGTGCAGCTTTGTGTGCATGTTACAGTAGAGACTAGCTGTAGGGGGCAGTGCAGCTTTGTATGTGTGTTACAGTACAGACTGTAGCTGTAGCAGACAGTGCAGCTTTGTGTGCGAGTTACAGTAGTGACTGTAGCTGTAGGGGACAGTGAAACTTTGTGCGAGTGTTACAGACTGTAGCTGTAGGGGACAGTGCAGCTTTGTGTGCATGTTACAGTAGAGACTAGCTGTAGGGGGCAGTGCAGCTTTGTATGCATGTTAAAGTAGAGACTGTAGTTGTAGGGGACAATGCAGCTTTGTGTGTGTGTTACTGTCGAAACTGTAGCTGTAGGGGGCAGTGCAGCTTTGTGTGTGTCTTACAGTAGAGACTAGTTGTGGGGCAGTGCAGCTTTGTGTGCGTGTTACACTAGAGACTGTAGCTGTAGGGGACAGTGCATCCATAAGTATGAATGACACAGAGACTGATGATACAGGAGATAGTACAGCAGTGTATGTGTAACAGGGAGACTTTAGATATTGGGGGCAGTATCTGTGTTTGTGTGCTTCTTTACAGCTATAATGCTGAGATAGGTGATAATGTAGGTGTGTGTGTATGTGTTACTTGTATACTGTTGAGACAGGGGATAGTGCACATGTGTATGTGTGTGTTTGTTTTAGATGCATATTGTTGAGATAGGGGATAGTGCAGCTGTGTGTGTGCGCACGCTTTACATACATATTGGCGAGATGGGGCTAGTGTAGCTGTGTGTATTTGTGAGATATATACAGTAAAGATAGGGGATAGTGCAGCTGTGTGTGTTTTTTTTTTTTACATATACACTAAGGGGATAGTTACAGATAGGGGATAATGTAGCCGCGTGTGTTTGTTACATATGTAATCCCCCCATCCCCGTGTCTAGGGGTATGCCTGATGGTAAAAATTGGGGAGGGTTGCTCACAGCAGTAGAAACATAGGCTGGGTCAATTTTAACAGGCCTTCCCAGGATCTTGGGGGCATTGATGGGTACTTTTTTGCCAGCAAGGTGCCAGCCCTAGTGCTGGGCTGTACGGGAGCTTTCACGTTAAACAGCAGAACAGTTTAAATAATGGGAGGTGCACACCATAAATAAAGTCAATCAGAGGATCCCATTTTCAATTGATAACTAGGCCAGTCCATAACACTACTTACAGTTACAGTTTTTTGGACCTGGGAGTCCTCATTGGAGTAACGGTGGTGGTATCGTGATTAGGCTGAGCCCCACCAAGACACGTATTTTCTCTTGGGCTGGGTGGCCACCTTAGGGTTTGTGGGCAACAGCTTTTAAATCCTAGGGGCCGAGTGACCCCAAATTCCAGGCAGCGGCTTCTGTTCCAAACATTCCTGTCAGTATTTGCTCTCTAAATCCAGAAAGCAAGGGAAATAGCCAGCTCAGATCGGGGCTGCCTCTCTCGTTCCTTCCAGACTATTCGCACTGATCCTCTGCGAACGTTCGAGGTGGCAGCTGAGAGACACCATCACAGTTTGAGACCTCTTCAGTGCTCCCCCTCAACTTGAACTCCCTTACTTTCCATGCAGGCAGGCGAATCCCCCCATTTACTTCATGGGACGGACGTCTCCAGCTACGAACACAACGGGGTTGGCCATTCTGCTCAAGATGCTCTCTCTCTCCTCCACTCAACTACCCACAGGCTGGTCCCATGCATCCCCTTGGAAGCTGCCAGAGCCGGACCAGTGGATATGCTCCAAGCCGAGCACTCTCTGGTTTCCATCCTGCTCGGATCTTTCCTCCCAACTTCACACTGACTTTGGGTAGCCACAGGTTCCAGGCCACTCCCTCCAAGTTGCCGACAGGGGGCTCTAGGGGACCCTTGCAGGTTGGGCCCAAAAGATGGAAATTTCCACAGCAGTAGGCAAGAATCTGGGGGTGCTCAAAGGAAACTGAGAGGGGTGGTAGGGACAGAGGGGGCACTAGGGAATGGGCTAAGGGTCACAGATTGTTTTAACCCGCTACGCCCATTGGCAGAAGAGGGGTGTGTGGGGGAGGAGGATGATGATGATGCTGCTGGTGAAGCTGGGGCAGAAACGGATAGAAAGGGTGAAGGGGGCAAGAAGCAAGGGCGCAATGGAGGGAGTCCCGGACAGGATGGGGGAAGAGGGGTAGGAGGGGAGAAGAAAAAGGAGGATCAAGGGAACAAGGAGGAGGCTGATGGTATGGAACAGGGGAGCACGACAGGCAGGAAGGCGCAGGACGTAAATGGGATGATAGCGAGCTGAAAGCCAAGTAGACAAACGGGTAGGACGGATGGATTAGTAAGGAGTGGGGAAAGAGGTACAGAGAGAGATACTCGGGCGGGGGGGGATAAAGAAGGCCAGGACACAGGTAGAAGAGGTGACCAGGGACAATAGTGAAGGGAATACCTTCAACACCCAGATTGTGGGAGATGCGAGAAGCCAGTTGATGGGAGAATCCGGACGAAGGGATGAGGAGGGGCATGGAAGGAGGGGGAACCCGAGGGGTGAACAGGGAGGCAAGGGGGAGGTTAGAGTACTGCTATTGGGGGACTCCATGATCCGAGGCATCCAGTGGGAGGGGCAGGAGGAGGGAAAAACCTGTCGGATCAGAACCAAATGCCACCCAGGCCTGACGGTGCACAAGGCCAAGCATGAGTTGTATTCACTGGCATGGGAATCCGGGGGGACCCTGGACATTCTAGTGCACTTGGGGACAAACGACATAAATGAAAATAGTGAACTAGAAATTCAGGCAAGGTTCCGGGAGTTGGCCAGGGTATGCCTTTCCACTGGCTTTAAGATCTCCTTTTCGGAAATCCTGCCGGTACCAGGGGCTTGTGGGGAGAACAAGAAGATGATCAGGGAGATAAATCAGGGGCTTAGGGAGTGGTGTGGGGAATTGGAGTATGGCCTGGTGGGGGACTGGGGGGAGACCCGGGAGGATAAGGGGCTGTACTCTAGGGACAGGCTGCACCTTAATTTGGAGGGGAAGGAAATCCTTAAACTCAAACTAGCTACGTTCATCAGCAAAAGGTAGGGTTTAAACTGGTGAAGGGGGGCGGGATCAAAAAAGGGGCAATGCCAGCAGGTGCAATAAATGAGGGACATGGTCTCCACTCCTCAAGAGGGCTAGGGAGATATGGAAATAAGTCACCAGGTAGGGTGCAGGAGCTGAGAAATGGGAGCTCAAGGGGGAGGGAGGAGAGAAGAGGGGTGGAGAGTGGTCCTGATAAATGCCAGGAGCTTAGGAAATAAAATGCCTGAGCTCCAGGCGATGCTAGTTGAGGGGGAGGTAGATGTGGCAGCAGTCACTGAGACCTGGGCCACTCAAGGGCACGTGGGACCTAAATCTGGAGGGCTACACTATGTTCAGAAAAGATAGGGGGTGGGAAGGGGGTAGTATAGCACTGTTAGTCAGAAATGGCATGGGTATTGGAGGGGTAGAGGTGGTTGGGAGCGTGGAGGCTATTTGAGTCACCTTGCTTGAGTGAAGTGAAGGTAAGGTCAGAGTGGTATACAGACCACCAGCACTGGCAGAGGTCCTGGAAGAAAGTTTGGTGGCAAATCTCGAGGGACACTGTAGATTGGGAAAGGGAAAGGTAGTGGTAGTGAGGGACCTCAGTATGCCAGGAACAGACTAGGGGACTATGACTTTACCAGTGGCCAGAGAGCAGAGGCTGCTGGATGTCTTCCAGGATGCGTTTCTGACACACAGGTGGGTGAGCCAACTAGGGAGACCCGGACACTGGACGTGGTCCTGGCGGACAGTGATCAGATTAGGAGCCTAGAGGTGAGGGACCCGTTGACTGGAAGTGATCACGCTACAGTCTGGTTCTTTCTGGACCTGGGGGGGGGAGGAAAACCGAACAAGGATGGTAGTAACCGATTTTAGGGGTGCAGACTTCAGGGAGATGGGAAGGATCCTTAAAGATCATCTGGACAGGATAAGGCCTGATATGAATGCTGACAGCAGGTGGGGGATCATTAGGAGGGGAATCCTGCACGAGGGAAAGGCGTAAGTTTGGTAAGGCCAGAAAACCCTGCTGGTGGACCCAGGAGGTACGGGAGGTGGTGAGGGAAAAGAAGGCGGCCTATAGGCGCTTCAGGTGCTGAAGGAGTGAAAGGGACCAGGAGGAATATGAGCCGACAGCCAAGAGAGTCATCAAGGTGGTGAGAGCAGCTAAGGCAAAAAGCAGTCGTCCTTGGCCTTTGGGATCGGGGCAAGGGTTCTTTAGGTACATAGGGGAAAAAAGGAAATTAAGGGGGCAGATCAGCAATCAATCAGTCAAGTCTTTATTTAACCAGGCGTTCATCGTTGAGCAGAAGCTCATTTGCAAGATGGACCTGGGTGGAGCATGAACAACTGTATATACAGGTCAACACAAGTATTTACAAGGCAATACGGATAATACTGTTTACCGAGAGGAAGAAAAAGAAGTTCATATGTACATAGAATTATACAGATATTGTACAGATTACAGGGTATTTACATACATAGAAGTGTCTTTAGGAAGATAAAGCAGGTTACCTAAGGTTGCAGGAGGAACTAACGGAAGAAAAAAAAAAATTAAAATATACACCAGGTAGAGGCGAAGGTGGGGGGGGAGGGAGGTAGGGGGAGAAAGGCTAGGAGGGCATGGTGCACAGAGGGGAGTTGGTAAAATGGGATGTAGGGAAGGTGGATGGAGAAAAGGAGTATGTGTGAGCCCCGGGATTGAATGCTATAAAGTATGGGGCATGGTAGGATGTCACAACCCGGGGGTAGTGAGTTCCTATCCAAGGTTGGGAAAGGAAGGATAAGGGGATGGACGGGCCTAGTGTTGATAAGACAGGGGGATAAGAGAGAGAACAATTAGGCTCGTGAGGAGCAAGCTGGGGGGTCAGTACTTAAAATTGGGTCTGGGCGTGGCTATATACCAGTGCAGACACCGGTACTGGGTCTGAGTGGGTGAAGCAGTTACATACTTCTCTGATTGTATGGAAATAAAGCGTCTTGAAGGCATTTATACCGATTAGAGTACTTAATTTGAGGGTTTGTTGTAGATTGTTCCATAAGGTAGGTAGCACGAAGCTTATGGCTGCCCTGCCGAAGCGGGATTTTGCTTTGGGTACTTGAAGTGTAATAGCTGAGTAACTTCTTAGCGCGTATTTCCCAATTATACTCAGGGGAAGACAGCAGGAGATATAGTAAGGCAGCTTATTAGAAATGGCTCTATAGGTCCAGAGAGCAGCGTTTCTATGCGCCTGAATTTTAGTGATGTCCACCCCACTGCCGCATATAGGGTGCAGTGATGCGTGTCGAAGGGAAGTCCCGTTGTAAACCTCAGTGCTCGATGGTAGAGTGTGTCCAGTTTAGCCATGTAAGAGTTGGGGCATTGGCTGTAGAGGAAATCAGCGTAATCAACCAATGATAGGAAAATGGATTGGACCAGTTGTTTCTTGGCATCTCTGGTGAGAAATTGGTTGATTCTGAAAAACAGGCCAAGCCTTTGCCGAAGTCGTTTTAGCAAGTCCTTGATATGTTCAATGAAGGAGAGTCTTTGGTCTGTCCAAACTCCCAGATACTTGAATTTTGTAACAAATTCTAGTTTTCACCTAGAACTGTGGTAATTTGGGAACTGTCCCTGGACACAGGGGTTAGCTATAATGGATGAAAGGGAGAGGACCATCGCTTTAGTTTTTTGGCGTAAGGAGTAGCTTTTTGGAGGAGTTGGCTTTGCAAAGGTTGAATTCTGACTGTAGGTCATTGCAGGCAGCTTCAGGTGTTGGGCGACTCACGTGAGAACTGTATCATCTGCAAACAGATGGAGGTTGGCTTCTTTTATACAGTAGTCGATGTTATTAATGTAGATTGCAAAAAGTAAGGGCCCTAATATAGAACCTTGAGATACCCCTCTTTGCAGAGTTTTTAAGGGGGACAGGCCTCCTTCAGCTTTAACTTGTTGAAGGCGCCCTGTAAGATAGTCAGTAAACCAGCGCAGAGAGGAGGGGTCCACACCAGCAAGATAAGGATAGGGGATGGTTGGGCACAGGAGGTGGGGAAACAGGCAGAGGCCCTAAATGAGTACTTTGCCTCAGTTTTTACCAGGGGGGAGATGGAGGGGCTAGGTCTTACGAGGGGAGTGGAGGCAAACCGGAGCAAGGGGTGGGACCGGTAGAGACCAGGGTCCCTGATGGGTCTGGGGAAATGGAGTGGCCACCACAGACAGGTGGGGGCCCAGAAGTGCAGGGTGACAAGGGGGAGGACGTGGAGGCTGAAATCCTAGTAGAGAAAGGGAAACCCTCAGGTCCCTTCGGATGGCGAAAGCACCTGGGCCAGATGAGATACATCCCAGGGTGCTGAGTGAACTGGCGTATGTCCTGGCAGTCCCTCTAGCGGAGCTTTTCAACATCTCTCTGAGGACTGGGTGGGTACCCCAAGACTGGAGGGTGGCCCATGTCATGCCGATCCACAAGGGGGGATCAAGAGAGGAGGAGCTAGGAAATTACAGGCCCATTAGCCTGACGTTGGTGGTCGGCAAGGTGATGGAGGGTATTGTCAAGGTAAGGTTAGGGGGGTTACTGGAGCAAACTGGGTACTTGAACAATAGGCAGCATGGCTTTGTCATGGGAAGATCATGCCAGACAAATCTTGTTAAGTTCTGTGACTGGGTGACGAGGGCCCTGGACCAGGGTAGGCCAGTGGACGTCCTCTTTCGAGACTTAAGCAAGGCATTTGATTCGGTACCCCACAGTGGCCTGCTAGCTAAGCTGAAGGAAATGGGGGTAGGGAGACAGTTGTTAAGATGGATAGGAAATTGGCTGTCTGAGCGTACTCAGAAGGTGGTGGTTGGAGGGGTAGCCTCATCCCCAAGGTGGGTTACTAGTGGGGTTCCCCAGGGGTCAGTGCTGGGGCCACTCCTGTTCAGCACCTATATCTCGGACATCAGGAGGGAGATCAGGAGTGAGATGAGTCTCTTTGCAGATGACTCAAAACTGGGTGCAGCGGTGGATGGGGAGGAGGGGAGGGTGGCCTAGCAGGAGGACCTGGAGGCTCTGGAAAGGTGGTCGGAAAAATGGAAACTAAAATTCAGTGCGGGGAAGTGCAAGGTTCCGCACCTGGGAGTCCGAGATCCAGGCCAGGGGTATACCCTGGGAGGAGACATGATTCAAGTCAAGGGGGTAAAAGGGACCTGGGGGTAGTGGTAGATATCAAAATGAACAACTCAGAGACCTGTAGGAGGGCAGCGGCAAGGGCAAATAGGATGCTGGGATGCATCGCCAGGGAGATTACCTGCAGAAAGGTGGAAGTGATCCTTCCACTGTAAACTGCTTGGTTAGGGCGCACCTTGAGTATTGTGTACAGTTTTGGAGACCACATTTAAAGAGGGACATAACACTCCTAGAGAGGGTCCAAAGGAAGGCAACCAAAATGGTCTGGGGCCTGGGGGAGAGGACCTATGTGGACAGGCTCAAGGAGCTCAAAATGTGCACCCTGGAGGAGAGAAGGGACGGGGGGACATGATAGAGGTCTTTAAGTACATGAAAGAGATCAATAAAGGAGGCCCAGTCAGGGTGTTCCAAAGGAAGGAGAGTGGGGCAACAAGAGGGCACAGATGTAAGCTGGAAGGGAGCAGGCTCAGAGGGGAGAAGAGGAGAGGAGATGTTATTTCACTGAAAGGGTGGTGAAGCTATGGAATGCACTGCCCAGAGATCTGGTAGAGGTAGAGACTGTGGATGAGTTTAAGAGGGGATGGGGCAGGTACGGGGGAGGTGAATCCGACCAGGCCCAATACAGGTGGAACGACTGGGGAGGGTATAACCCAAGAGGGGACACAAAAATAGGCCCTCAGTGCAGGTGCTGAAAATCGAGCTGACTCAAGAGACCATTAGGCCTATTCTGCTGGCATTTCAGTATGTTAGTATGATAGTCCGCTCCAACCAGAGCTAGAGATGGGCCTTGTCAGAGGGGTAGTAGGTCTTGCTGGCTTTACCCACAGAGCCGTCCCGGAACCCAGACCATGGCCACCACCACGGCAGACTGCCACCTTCCATATGCTCGACCACTCAAAAATGTATCTCTTGAGGTGGGAAGCAGGCTGTCACCCCTGCTCCTTCACTCCCACTGCCACACTACTCCCACTGTACTGTTCTCCCTCTTCACGCCAAGTGCCCCCAATTTATGGCCCTGAGCACCTTTGGTGATCTCCGACCTGTGGAGTCCCCACCAGAGGGCGGAGGACAGAATAACTAATTAACAAAGCCCTGAATTAGACCTCAGTGGGGTATGTTAAGTATGCCCATCCCACCTGGGGGGGGAGGGGTACATCATATACTGTCAAGATAGGGGACAGTGCAGCCGTGTGTGTGACATATATACTGTTGAGATGGGGATGGTGCATCTGTATGCGTGTGTGTTTTACATATGTACTGCCGAGATAGGGGATATTGTAGCCATGTGAGTTTGTTACGTATCTGCTGCCAAGGTAGGGGATAGTGCAGCCGTGTGTGTGTGTGTGTGTGTGTGTGTGTGTGTGACATATATACTGTTGAGATGGGGATGGTGCATCTGTGTGTGTGTTTTACATATGTACTGTCGAGATAGGGGATATTGCAGCTGTGTGTGTTTGTTACATCTATACTGTCAAGATAGGGAATAGTGGACTTCCGGTGACGTCAGCGGACGAATGGCTGTCTAACCTTGTGGCTCCTATCCCGTGGCTACAAAAATCAATTAACATCGCTTGGCACGACCATGCCTTCTCCAGCCAAAACGATGAGGATGAAAGCCGGGAGACTCCAGAACACCCCGGTACAAAAATTGAGAGAGATGCTCCAGCTGGAGCAGCAGGAAACTGTGGAGGTTCTCGAACCTGCAGATGGTCCGCAAGTAGAGACAACGCGTGGTGCAGGGATGCAGACGGATCTGCCCTCAACAATCATGCAAACGGCCCACACTGTCCAGAAAATCGATCACAATCTCTCCGAGCTCCGATTGGACATCAGCCGCATTGATCACAAAACGGATCAGTTGGAGCTCTGTTTAGCGCAAACCTCGGAGCAAACTGAGAGGCATGACTGCCTGGTGCTGTATCTTTCGGTGAGGGACAGGGAGCTCACAAAATGGATAGACGACCTGGAGGGCAGGAGCAGACGGCAGACCATCCGTATTTATGGAGTTCCAGAGGGATCTGAGGCAAAGCACAAAGACACCATAACCTTCCTGTAGGAAATGCTTTGCGAACTGTTGTCCCTCCCGAATGACCTAGATATAGCAATGGATCGGGCCCACAGATCGCTAGGACCAAAGCCCCGCAACCTGGAGGCCAGACCCAGATCGCTGATCGCTCGTCTCACCTCCTACCGATCAAAGGAGGAGATTTTATGTCGAGCCTGGCAGCAAGGAGCTTTGCAATACTGTGGCCAGAGGATCACTGTTGATAACGACCACACTTCTTCAGTCCAGGAAGCTAGACGAGTACTCTGGCCAATAATAAAGCAGCTTAAAACCAAAGGCATGAGAGCGCAGGTTCTCCATCTGGCCAGACTGAAGGTGGAAACCGAGAAAGGCATACAAGTGTTTCCAGACCTGCTGGCAGCTTCGCAGTTTCTCGCAGATCTAGGTATCCCCACATCACCACTGAATAAAGAAAAAATGGAGCGAGATCTACTTGCCTTGGCCTGGTCGGTGGCTCAGAAAGGTACCACACACCCCGGTTCTTCACAGAAGCTCCCCCAGTCGAACCTAAGATCCGACATAGCGACCCTACCACGAAGATATGAGGAACCCTCCATGGTAAATAAAAAGGCATCCCACCTGAGGGAGGAAGACGAGGAATTTAACCTGCCATGCGTTTCAATGACCTGAGAGGGGCACTATCCAGAAACTGAACGAATCTCTATTTGCCTATTTTTGGCGTTTCCCCATGATTGTTCTTGGCCTGTGACCCCCCCCCCCCGTCGCCCAAAGACCACATCCCGACTCCTCCAAACGGACTGTGAACCTGATTGAGACATTTAATGCACTGGATTTGAACTAATGGGTTTCCCATCCATTCAGGTTAATTAAGTTATTTATAAGAGTCAGAACTTCATTGTCTTTGGGGGGGGGGGGGAGAGATGGCTAGGGCCATGGGCACATATCCGAAGTAATGTCCTCATGGGGGATGGTGGCACTTGGGAGGGCGAATCAGAGGGGATTCCCACTTTATTCAGAGGCTTGGTCTCCAACTGACGGGCTCTTTTTATCCAGATCCCACACTACTTGGGCGGGTCTCACTAGGGGGTGGCCAGGTTATCAGGGGAGTGTGATTGTTTGATGCCTTTGGTCGGGGGGGGGTCTTGCTCTGGGTTAATTGGACCGGTAAATGCTGGTACACATGGGGTGACACCTCCTTTTCAGCCCGCTCGCTGTCTTTCGTCGTCCGGTACTGCGTCTCTCTGAGATAGCCTGCCAGATGTCGCGGAAGTGCCCTGCATGCGTTGGAGGGTTGACAGGGAAGCAGAAGAGCCGCCCTTTTGATTGCAGCGAACGGATGGTCACTGGATAACGGAGGGGAGGTGAAAGCTCCTGCTGCTACATTGACGGCCTGAGGGGAGTATAGTTATGCCCACACTTCATTGGGGCCCTCAGAGAACAGCAAGAGGAGAAATAGCTACACATTGTGAAATTATGCGCTGATGACCAAGGTTAATGTCATAGAGCTGTGGGGGGGGGGGGTATTACATTACTCTGCCACAATATTATGCCTGCTGACACCAAAGGGTTTGGCCCTTACAGGGAAGTTTCCCTTGGGCTTCTCGGGAGTCTTGTACTTTTGTTGGGCTCCCTGTACCCTGTCACTTATGTGACGGCCCATAAGCTGGAGAGTTTCCAGCTTAACCGTGGAAGTCGAAGTATTACATGTGCGCAAGGTTGGCCACCTGGCCCTCGAGTCAGGGGGCCACCAGTACGTCATCTATTAGCTCCTTCTTTACAGAATGGGGCACTGTGTTTTGTTCACACCCACCGTTGGGCTTTTCTGGTTTTAGGTTTAACATTACAGTTGTTTAACTATGTTCTAAAGGGATACGTAATTGAGTATAAAGATTTTACTCTTGCAGTATTGCACAATTGGGTCCATCAGTGTCAAAGGTTATGGTTTATGAGGTTAAAGTTCAGAAATGGCTAGCCACAACTCTAAAATTCTCTCGTATAATGTCTATGGGAGTACCAACCCTGTAAAGAGAAAAAGGATACCGAGATATCTGGCGGCACGGAGGTGTGATGTGAGTTTTCTTCAGAAGACTCACCTCTTGCCTCTTGAGGCTCTGAAGCTGAGGTCCAGGAACTACCCACAGGTGTTTCATTTATCGCTTCCGGCCGGCAGGAAGAGAGGAGTCGCCATTCTTGTAGCGGCCTCCTTTCCCTTCGAGGTGGAGGAGGTGGTGGAAGACCCGGGTGCAAGATATGTCCTGGCAATAGGGCGAGTCCAGGACACGCTGATCACCCTGGCAAATGTTTATGCTCCCCCGGGTTCTCCTCTATCCTTTTACTCCTCCCTTGCCCAGCTGGTGGCGGAGAAAACGAAAGGGATACTGGTCATGGGAGGGGACTGGAACCTAGTGTTCAACAGGACCCTGGATACCACTTCAAAGATACTGAATCCAGACCATAGAAAGGCAAGTTCATTTAAAAAGATCTTTGAACAAGTGGTGCTGGTGGACGTCTGGCAAGAAAAATATCCCAAGGCCAAAGATTACATGTATTACTCCCCCAGGTTTAGAATATTTTCTAGGCTAGATACCTTTTTCACCTTCTCCAGGGACCTCCCGCGTGTTCCCTCTATGTGGGTGGGGACCTCGGCCCTGTCAGACCATAACCCCATATTTTTAGAAATAGACCTTAGTTTACCACGGAGAAATACGCAGTGGAGGCTGAATTGCTCCCTTTTACGAGATCAGGCCATAGTTAAAGACCTTAAGCAATACATTACTACTGTAATAGAGGAAAATAATACAGGGAGGTATCTCCACAGATGTTATGGAATATCCTAAAGGCTACAATTCGGGGTAAAATTATTGCCATTGCTTCCGCCAAGAAAAGATTGGCGGCACAAAGACACCAGGAACTTATCACACAAATCAAGGTCCTAAAGGACACTCAAAAAGTTAAATGGGAGCATGCCAGAGACTTAACTCTTAAGGAATTTAGGAGAGATTTAAGGAATTTGCATCAAGCCGAAATAGAAAAGGCCCTTTTCTACTTAAAACAGAAATATTATGAGGGAGGGACCAAGGGGCTCTCGACTGCTGGCCTTCCGTCTCCGACAATATGCAGCCAGGGCCACGATAACCAAAGTGGTATCTCCAACCTCGGGGCTCTTGGTTAATAAACAGACCCAGATCGCAGAGGCCTTTGTCTCCTACTACACCAACTTGTATGCTTCCCAAAGGGAGACAACAAGGGAAGAAAAACTGAAATTCCTGAACTCCCTTCCCATCCCTGTTCTTTCCCCGGCAAAGGGGCAGTCCTTAATTCGGCAGATTACACAGTCGGAAATTCTTCAAGCCATTAAGACCCTCAAGACAGGCAAGTGTCCTGGGCCAGGTGGCTTTAGTGTTGAATTCTATAAGACCTTTGGGAGGGAAACGGTTCCCCTCCTGTCCGAAGTCTTCACTGAGGTCTGGCGGGACGGGAACCCGGTAGCTCCCACCCCCGGCACTATGCGACCATCTCCCTAATACCCAAGGAAAACAAAGATCCCACTAGATATGAATCATATAGACCCATTTCCCTCCTCAATTCCAATTATAAAATTTTCACCTCTATTATAGCCTCCAGATTAAACACCCTTCTGCCAGACTTGGTGGCTTTGGACCAGCCGGGATTTGTTTCTGGCCGACAGGCCCCAGATAGTGTCCAAGCGCCCCTAACTATAGTAGATACCATACACCACCGTCACACGCCTTCCTGCCTAATGAGTCTAGACGCGGAGAAGGCCTTTGATAAGGTTTCTTGGAGCTTTTTGTTCCTAGTTCTCGAGACCATGGCCTTCCCACAGCCCTTCATAGACAGCATCAAGGCACTATACACTGGCCCTCAGGCTTATGTCAGGGTGAACAGTGGTGTCTCATCTCGGTTCAGGCTGGGACGTGGTACTAGACAGGGCTGCCCGCTTTCCCCTCTCCTCTTAGCCCTTTACATAGAGCCCCTAGTGGAAGCTATACGTCAATCAGAGGAGATTAAGGGAATCGAGGTGGGAGGGTTAGACCGGAAAATCTCTTTATACGTGGATGATGTCTTGCTCTCCCTGTCGAGCCCAGAAGATTCCATCCCAAAGGTGTGGTCAGTTTTGGAGGAATTTGGGAGACATGCAGGCTACACACTTAACAAAACGAAAACGGAGGTTCTCAGCTTTTACTGCTCACCCTCAGGTACAATCTTGGGAATGCTCCCATTGGACTGGGCGGCAAATAAGATGAAATATTTAGGTACCTACATTACCAAACACCTCTCCCAGTTGTTTAAAGCAAATTATAACCCTCTCATAAACCAGATGACAAAGGACTTTGAAAGGTGGCCTCTAATAAATCTCCCTATGTATGCTAAGATCCAGTCAATCTCTGTGAATATTCTTCCCAGGTTTCTTTATTTGTTCCAGTGCTCCCCCCTCCTCATATCCAGAGCACAATTCCAGGTCTGGCACAGGAAGCTCACGAGGTTCATTTGGAACAATAAGAGACCAAGAATTAATTTACGCATCCTGCAGACACATAAAAAAAGTGGAGGCCGGTCCTTCCCCGACCTGGAGGACTATTATTTGGTGACACAGCTGAAGATGGCCCTACATTGGTTCACCCCAACCTATGTCTCAAACTGGAAACTAATGGAACAGGGTGAGGAGGATGGGCGTGGCCCTCCACTAGACGCCAGGGCTGTGACTCCCCCGGGGATCTACATTAGACCTTCTTCCCCCTCTACTCACAGTGGTCAACAATACGTTGGCCGCTACACATAGAGTATGGCAGAAATATAGGCGAGATCCATCTGGCCCCTGTACGGACTGCCATGGTCCCCAAATTTTGTGCCAGCTCATCTAGATCACACTTTTAAGGCTTGGGGCAAACAGGGCTTGACACGCCTCGGGCAGTTCATGCAGGGGTCCACGGTCCTGGACTTTGAAACATTGGAAAACACATACGGCCTCCGACACCATGACCATTTCAGATTTTTACAGGTCAGGGCACACACCCACAAATGTCAGGAGATGGATCCAGATCCTGCTCGGGCAGCACCTTTCCTTGAATGTGTGAAGGGGGTGATGGACAGGCTGGTGCAGAAGGGTCACATCTCAATATTCTGTAAAGCACTGGCTGCACTGAGAAAGGACCCATTAGATTAAATTAAATCCAAATGGCAAAGGGAGTCAGGCCCCGAACAGAGAGAGGTAGACTGGGGTAAAGCGTTCTACATTACCTCAAAAACAACTAGATCTCCACTCTGGCAGGAGTTTGGATGGAGAGTGAGGTTGCGCTATTTTCTTACTCCATCACTTCTCCATAAGAGAGACCCTACTCGCTCCCACCAGTGCTGGAGAGTTTGCGGGGAGGAGAATGCACATCACTTACTGTACATATTTTCTGGAAGTGTCCTAAGATGAGGCCTTTTTGGAATGGGGTGATGGCTGTTTTGACAGACCTCTTCATGTTGGATCGGCCACTGGATTGGCCAGAGGCTATATTGGGTATCCCACCTCAGCCCCTTAGGGGAGCTGACTCCATGTATCTCTGGACCATACTAGTGGCTGCAGCCCACAAAGCCATTACCAGCACCTGGCTGAAACCCGAGCCACCTACTTCTAAGTCTTGGATTCATGTTATACAAGAAGTTTCCAACTTGGAAGAGCTAACCTTTAAAATTAACCAGCAGACACATATCTACATTCGTAGGTGAACAAGATGGCTGGTCTGGTTGGATACACATCCGAACCTGGATTCTGAGGCAATGGAAATCTGAAACATGGTAATCCTCCATCATAGGGGCTGGGGGGAGTGAGGCTGTGGATCTGGACCCCACGTGAGAGGCGTGAAGCTGAAGTCCCACAGCCTCATTCTGGGAAAATTTGGGAAATAAGGTAATTTTTTTTTTTTTCTCTCTCTCTCTTCTATTTATGTTTTTGCTAAGGTGACAAGGCACTCCTGAAATACTTTTAATATGTATAATTAACTGCCAGTGAATCAAATGATGAATTTGTTACTGATTGGACTTGTGCTTTTATATAAAATATGTATGTACCCATTTGTTGTTAATAAACTTGAGTTTAAAACAAAAAATTAAGGAATAGTGCAGTTTTACATATATACTGTCGAGATAGGGGATAGTACAGCTAGCTGTGTGTGTGTGTGTGTGTGTGTGTGTGTGTGTGTTTTACATATACTTTCAAGACAGGGGATAGTGCAGCCCTGTTTGTATGTGTACTAAAGATAGAGTGCCAAGTTGGGGATAGTTCAGCGTGAGTGTGTGTGTGTGTGTGTGTGTGTCTGTGCTGAAGAGATTATAGGTACGTGGATGTTGCAGCCCTGTGTGTGTGTGAGAGTTGTACAGAGATTGTAGGTAAAGGGATAGTGCAGACCTGTGTGTGTGCTGAAGAGAGATTATAGGTACGTGGATGTTGCAGCCCTGTGTGTGTGTGTGTGTGTGTGAGTTGTACAGAGATTGTAGGTAAGGGGATAGTGCAGACCTGTGTGTGTGCTGAAGAGAGATTATAGGTACATGGATGTTGCAGCCCTGTGTGTGTGAGTTGTACAGAGATTGTATGCAAGGGGATAGTGCAGCCCTGTGTGTGTATATGTGTGTGTGTGTGTGTGTGTGTGTGTGTGTGTGTTGTGATGCGATTGTAGGTAAGGGATAGTGCAGCCCTGTGTGTTTGTGTGTATGTGCTGAAGAGAGATTAGGTCGACGGATGTTGCTGATGTGTGTGTGTGTGTTGGCATGAGATTGTGGTAGGTGGCATAAAAGTTCTCGTGTGTGTGTGTGTGTGTGTGAGCTAAGAGAGATTATAGATACGCGGATGTTGCAGCCCTGTGTGTGTGTGTGTGTGTGTGTGTGTGTGTGTGTGAGTTGTACAGTTGTACAGAGATTGTAGGTAAGGGGATAGTGCAGCCGTGTGTGTGTGTTGAAGAGAGATTATAGATACACGGATGTTGCAGCCCTGTGTGTGTGTGTGTGTGTTGTACAGAGATTGTAGATAAGGGGATAGTGCAGCCCTGTGTGTGTGTGTGTGTGTGTGTGTGTGTGTGTGTTGTACAGAGATTGTAGATAAGGGGATAGTGCAGCCCTGTGTGTGTTGTGCAGAGATTGTAGGTAAGGGGATAGTGCAGCCCTGTGTGTGTGTGAGTTGTACAAAGATTGTAGATAAGGGGATAGTGCAGCCCTGTGTGTTTGTGTGTGTGTGTGTGTGCTGAAGAGAGATTATAGGTACGCGGATGTTGCAGCCCTGTATGTGTGTGTGAGTTGTACAGAAATTGTAGGTAAGGGATAATGCAACCTTGTGTGTGTGTGTTGTACAGAGATTGGAGAAAAGGGGCTAGTGCAGCTGTGTATGTGTGTGTGTGCGCGTGTTGAGAGATTATAGGTATGCGGATGTTGCAGCCGTGTGTGTGTGTGTGTGTGTGAGTTGTACAGAGATTGTAGGTAAGGGGATAGTGCAGACCAAGTGTGTGAGTTGTACAAAGATTATAGATAAGGGGGATAGTGCAGCTGTTTGTGTGTGTGTATGTGTGAGCGAGCTGAAGAGAGATTATAGATACGCGGATGTTGCAGCCCTGTGTGTGTGAGTTGTACAGTTGTACAGAGATTGTAGGTAAGGGGATAGTGCAGCCCTGTGTGTGTGTGTGTTGTACAGAGTTTGTAGATAAGGGGATAGTGCAGCCTTGTGTGTGTGAGTTGTACAGTTGTACAGAGATTGTAGGTAAGGGGATAGTGCAGCCCTGTGTGTGTGTGTGTGTGTGTGTTGTACAGAGATTGTAGATAAGGGGATAGTGCAGCCCTGTGTGTGTTGTACAGAGATTGTAGATAAGGGGATAGTGCAGCCCTGTGTGTGTTGTACAGAGATTGTAGATAAGGGGATAGTGCAGCCCTGTGTGTGTTGTACAGAGATTGAAGGTAAGGGGATAGTGCAGCCCTGTGTGTGTGTGCTGAAGAGAGATTATAGGTACGTGGATGTTGTAGCCCTGTATGTGTGTGTGAGTTGTACAGAAATTGTGGGTAAGGGGATAATGCAGCCCTGTGTGTGTGTTGTACAGAGATTGGAGGAAAGGGGATAGTGCAGCCGTGTGTGTGTGCGTGTTGAAGAGAGATTATAGGTATGCGGATGTTGCAGCCCTGTGTGTGTGTGTGTGTGTGTGTGTGTGTGAGTTGTACAGAGATTGTAGGTAAGGGGATAGTGCAGTCGGCTCTGGGCTACACCTCCTGGCCCTGTGCCTTTGCTGCATTGCACTCTTCCCACCGGGTTAGACCCATTCTCTCGTCTCTGTCTTGTGATTGGCTGTCCTCTTTTTCAATGTCTCTCCCCCTCCCAGTGCTTTCATTTGCTGCCACTCAGGGTCTGTGTGTGAGTGTGCTGGGGGTGGGGTGGGGTGGTGTGTGTGTGTGTGTGTGTGTGTGTGTGTGTGTGTGTGTGTGTGTGTGGAGGGAGACTGCTTTATTCAAATTCAGTCTTGCAACCTGAGCTGGGCTGGCTTAGGTTGACCAATCAGGAGCCGTCATTACCCAATCTTACTCTCTGAGGTCATGCAGTGCTCTGCACTGTTCACCAATGACATGACAGAAAAAAAGTGATGCAGCCCAATTTGCATATTACTGTTTTTTTTGAGGGGGCCAGCCATCTAGAACCAGAGAAGTGGTTTGTAGACAATTTGCATATGACTGACATTCTTTAGGCAGCCAGTGGGAAAGCTGAGTGGGTGATACCCCTGATTTGCATATAAATGACATGCCCTGGCTGGCCAATGGCAGCAGAGCAGATAATTTGGGCATGCGTAAGGAGCTGGGGGAGCCCCCCCCCTCTATGTTTTTTTTCTCTTGTTTGCAGTAGAGAGGATGAGAGTGAATGGTGTTAGATACAATGTTACAACACAGGCAGGGGGGAAAAAAGGGAGAAGCTGCCAGAAACAAGAGTGAACCAGCCACTGGAGAGAAAGCCCGAGCCTGACCACAGGAGACAGCCCAGGCTGCAGAGAGAGGAGAGAGCTGGTGGGCTGCTAAATGGAAGATGAGACCGTAGTGTGGAGCCAAAGGGAGCAGAGATTTGCAAAGAAAAACCACCATCCCTCCAGCAGCTTGTGAGAAGGAAGACAACATCCACACACAGTGTCCTACACGCGCACACACACACAGTGAGCCAGACACCGATTTCTTCAGCCACTGCCTCCTAGCTCTCTGAAAACCTGCTCCCACCTGAGAGGGAGCAAGATTGGTATGGAAGGAAGATCTTGAAAGCATGGAAGATGGAGGGTGTGTGCTTTCTACTGTGATCACCTGGTCTCCCAAAGGGAGCAACTGTGTGCAAGTCCTGTGTGTGGGGCTTGAGGGTATCTCTAGATGTGGAACAGTGAGCTTTAAAGCCACTTTTAACACCACTGCTGCCGGTGCCCGGGAGTGAGGAAGAAGAAGCAGGAAGACACTGGTGACATTGTTGGGTCAGAGGGGAGAGCTTTAGTGTTTGTTACTAGTTTGGAGACTTCTCAGGACACTGCCAGACCTGTGGAAAGAACATCTTCAAACTTTTGACATCCCACTCTCACTTTTTTAAACTGGAACCAGCTCCATTTGGTCTACAGACTGGGATTATATGCTGTCATCTTGGATAATGTCACCTGTTTCATAAAAGGAGGGAAAGACAACTCATAAACACATTATATTCCAGCAAACATTTTGCTTTACATTTTTGAAATGACAACTTCAGAGGTTCCTATTTCTGTGTGTAGCTCTGCGGATTTGAATTTGAAGGAATCACTGTAAAAGGTAGAAGTGGGGTGGGGAAGGGGAGTCACCTGGCGTGACCCAGTCTGGTTGCAGTCATGAAGAGGATGCTTGGCTAATTAATTTATTAAGTATTGGGATTGCAAAGTGATGGAGTCAGAGGCCTGGCAGTGGCCGAGGGTGTGAACTGCTGCCTGCTCCCCCAATAGCACTGAGCTTCCTGAACCATCCCTTAATCCGCTGGCAGTGGGACACCCCCACCCCCTTACTCAGGGCTTTACCTGTAGCAGCAGAGGACAATGCTCCTTTATTTTTACACTTCAGAAGTAGAAATGAAAAGAAAAAACTCTGCCAGGAATTGAGGTAACTGTAGAATGGCAGGCTTGACAAGGGGGAAGACTTAACGACTCCTCCCAACTCCCAGTGGGGGTCTGGATTGTCCTCTGACAGCCCCCATGGATTAAAAGCCCCTTCACCCCATCCATCCTTCAAAGACAAGATGTTTTCATCTGAGCCACCCTATTCACGTCAAGGACTCAACATGTTTGGTCAGTAACTGAATTTATTGAGAGAGAGAGAGAGAGAGGTGTGTGTGTGTGTGTGTGTGTGTGTGTGATGTATTTTTTCAGTCTCATTACACTTGCGTGAGTGAGATGTCTTTTTTTCAGTCTCACTACACTTGCTAAAATTTCAGTTTCTGAATGATACTAAAAAGAAAACAGGAACTAGGATTGTAGCTGTGAGGATGCTTTTTATGTGGGGGTAGGGTGGGGATAAATGTGGCTGTTTTCTTTTTTTATTATTGTCATTTCATGACCTGATTAAAGGGACTCAAGAGACTTCACCTGCAGCCAGGTGTCTTGGGCCACCTTATCCCTTCCCCCATCTGTGTCCTGGCTTAGATGAAGTCTGGAAGCGTATGTCAGGTGTTTGTTTACCGTTGTGACGTACACCAGCCCTTTCATGGCTGACCTGTGTGTGTACGCACTTTACATCTTTCTCTGTTGCATGGCGAGTCCCATATAACCAGTGGAGGGACTAAAACGTCCTGCGTACTCTATCTTGGCAGCGGTCTACCTTGTATTAACTGCATATACTACACAGATGGGCAGGCTCTTTCTGTCTCAGCCTGCTATATTCCTGTGATTGTTGCGTTCTCTCAGAGTACGACTGCCTTTCCTGCCCTGTTTGGGAAACTTGAGTGACTAACAAAAAGCAAAAACAGTGGCAGTGCTATACCCTTAAGAATAACAACAAAACAAACCAGAGGCCTTGGTTTTTCTCGTACTTTACTTGGCAAATCTTTGAAACTAGGTGACTAACAGGTGGTGCATGAACTCTGGAAAACACTGCAGGGGTGAATTAACACAGTGCTGAAGTTTAGTTTGAAAATTTTTTTTTGGGGGGGGGGGCATTATTTAAAATGTCATTTCAAGTTTGTGGAAGTAGACAGATTTTTTGAGGTGCTATATTTTCCAAAGACAGTTTGGAGGTGTCAATGCCTCTTCTGTTTTGCACTGATGATTGAGAAGGAAGGAGGGTTTGGTGCCAGGCCGGTACACTTTGGAGGTGGGGAATGACAGTGTTCTGTGGCAATGCCATTGCCTGCTGGGCTATAAGAAGGGTTTCCTGCAGTGACGCTGGGTGCAGTCAGATGAAATGCTTCCAGTTCTCTGCCCTTTTCTCATGTTGGCCATGGTGGGGGTGGGGATCAGCCCTGTCTGACAGAGGATTCAGCCCTGGGGGGGGGCCCGTTCCACACATAATAAAGCTGCCATCTCTGTTGGAGCTTGGGTGATGCTTTTTGTTTTGTTGTTTGTATTAGGGCGTTGCTTTTTGTTTTGTTGTTTGTATTAGGGCGTTGCTTTTGTTGTTTTATTTACTGGGGGGACTCCATCCAGTTTCAAGTGGAATTTATAGCTACACAGATGGTGATGGACCAAAAATGACTAATGCTACATCCAGCTTGGCCTGTTGTTCTCACGTAACGTTACTCGGCCCTTTGAATTTAGGCCGACCCCATGGGAATCCCTGGCATGTAGATGACACGGTTCTGTGCTGAAGGCCTGGGCTGGCAGGAGCATAAGTTAGTTGGGAGAGCTCCGAGGGCTCTCATTTCAAGGTGGGTGGGCTTAGTGCACTGTTCCTAGAGTAAGATTAGGGAGTCTTGGCGGTGGTACAGCTGGCAGTGCTGGTGACAATATGCCCCCCGTACAACACAAGCATGCCAGTCAGTAAAGGAGGTGGGAGTAAAACTCGGGGATAAAAACGCCTACAGGCTGCAAGGAGATGGCTTCTAGCCAATCATAACCCATGCCCAGTGGGCCAACCGAACACTGCCCCTTCCCCTTGCATCCACTCACTAGATCTGTATTTCTTCAAGTATGCCCTGGCCAGGCTGGGAAGGGACCCTGCCTCTGGGGCAGTCCAAGATGTGCAGCATGGTCGGTAGCGACTGGACTTAGGATGGTCCACACGAGTAAGTGGAGCCCCCAGAGCAGGAAGCTGTGAGTTGTGGAGAAGATTTGGAAGCTCGGGTGCAGAGGAGATCAGACGTAACCTCCTCCTCCCCGAAAAAGTTGTCAAAGCTGTATTTCGTGTGACTGTTTCTTGCTCTTGATCCTTCTAGTTTATGCTCCCAGTTGGTCTTCGTTTTCTCGCTCTTCCACTCCTAGGCCCTTCACCCACCTTGTCCAGGACTTACCTCACCACCATGTTCTAAATGACTTAACTCCCCCCCCCTCCCCATAGCAGCATACTCAGGGAGGGGGCAGATCCCCCGTTGAAACTTAAGCCTGGTCAAGAGCTAAGTGCCACGGAATGGGCATAGCTTCATGTTGCGACAGACGGGCTTTTTTCTTGTTTGCTCCTCTTGCCCTTAGACGCTGCTGGCTGAAGACGCTAGCGATGCGCACATGCTGTGCGTGTTCATGGCAGCGTCAGGCAGCATTCTCCCTCTCATGAGTGCCTCCTGCTTGCTTCAGCACCTGTGGTTATCCAGGTGATGGTAATGGTGCTGCTGTAGAGCTCCCCCCCCCACCCCCCAAATTGGGGCAGAGCTTTGACAGGGACGCCTAGTCCTCCTCCCGTGACCGGGCCCCTGATGCCCCCCGGCTTGTTCTTAAACCGGGTTGCTGGTGTCGCCAGCAGTAAAGCTACCGCTGCGCTGATGGGCTGGCCTGTATATTCTTTGTTAGATCACCTTGTCTCTTCTGTCTTAAGATATCTGGTTCCCGATTTTGAGTTTGTTTTGTCAGTTTTAAGATTTGAAATAAGAGAAGGTGAACACCATTAAATATTGCCGGTGTTCACCAATATTCTAAGCTGCAGTTGAACACTGACTATTAAACCTCACTTTTTGTGTGACTGGGTTTTTATTGTTTTTTAAGAGTACGTTTAAATTTTTCAACTCATTCTGGCCAGTTCATAGCCATTCTGTGTCTGCACATGGATTTCAGGTTTCTGTTTTTCTTTGTCCTTGCTGTGCTTTGAAGTGGAAACCTCACGTTAGGTAATGGAATGGGTACCAGCGTGGTAGCCAGCATTAACCCTCATGTTGGATAACGGTACTGTATGGGTATCAGCATGGTAGGCAGTATTAACCCTCACGTTAGGTAATGGAATGGGTACCAGCGCGGTAGCCAGTATCAACCCTCATGTTGGATAACGGTACTGTATGGGTATCAGCATGGTAGGCAGTATTAAGCCTCACGTTAGATAATGGAATGGGTACCAGCGTGGTAGGCAGTATTTTTTTTTTTTCTTTTTTTGTACCTCCTCCGCGCCAGATTTTTCCGCCCGTCATGGATCCCCCTGCTGCGGCATCCCCCTCTTGAGCCCGCTCCCAGTACCTCTAGCTTCCCCAAAGGCGGGGCGTGGCACCCCTAAGGGCGAGGGTGCCACGAGCGTCGTAATAGGCTGGGAGGCGTGCTCTTTGGGGAGCCCATTGCAGCCCAAGGGCCGGGCATCATAGAGGCATCGAGGTAGGCAGAGTTTTTCCCCTTTGAGGGGGGAGGCGTGCAATGGCGCCAGCGTCTGCCCGCCCCAATCTGATGTCAGGCCCAGGGTGCTTGGGGTTCTCCGGTCCCACCAGGAGTCCACCATGCACCGCGACTCAACACACCTCCCCGGATCAGGAGAGCAGTCGTGAGGCGTTCGATCCTTCTCCCCGAGCGGCCCTTCCGGCGACCCGAGTCCATTCGAACCAGGGTCGCCCGGCGTCCTGTGAATCCATCACAATGCGCCCGGGGGGCGTGGTAGGTGTATTAACCTCACGTCGGACATGGAATGGGTACCAATGTGGTGGCAGTATTAACCCCCACGTTAGATAATGGAATGGGTACCAGCGTGGTAGCCAGCATTAACCCTCATGTTGGATAACGGTACTGTGTGGGTATCAGCATGGTAGGCAGTATTAACCCTCACGTTAGATAATGGAATGGGTATCAGCATGGTAGGCAGTATTAACCCTCATGTCGGACATGGAATGGGTACCAATGTGGTAGGCAGTATTAACCCTCACGTTAGATAATGGAATGGGTACCAGCGTGGTAGCCAGCGTTAACCCTCATGTTGGATAACGGTACTGTGTGGGTATCAGCATTAACCCTCACGTTAGATAATGGAATGGGTACCAGCATGGTAGGCAGTATTAACCCTCAAGTTGGACGTGGAATGGGTACCAGCGTGGTAGGCAGTATTAACCCTCACGTCGGACATGGAATGGGTACCAGCGTGGTAGGCAGTATTAACCCTCATGTCGGACATGGAATGGGTACCAGCGTGGTAGGCGGTATTAACCCTCACGTTGGATAAGGAATGGGTACCAGCGTGGTAGGCAGTATTAACCCTCATGTTGGATAAGGAATCAGTACCAGTGTGATAGGCAGTATTAACCCTCACTTTTGTTTTGTGACTTAAGATAAACTAGCATATGACAGATGCTGACCTTGTGGAACTCGGGGACAACAGGGCTAATTCCTTGCCACAAAACCAAAGCCCTGACATGGTGAACAGGAAACGAAATAAGGCCTTATAAACACAGAATCGGAAACAAAAACAAACTGCAGGGATCAACTGGGGGTGGGGTGGGGTGGGTGGGGGAGGAAGTACATAATGAAGCATTAAAAAAAACTTCTTTTTGCGGGAGCTGCAACCTAATTTATTATTTCTAACAGCATAGATACAGTTCACACCCACAATCTGGCAGTTTTCTCCGAGACACCGCTGAGTCATTGGATGTTTTCAGGCTAAGCTTCTCCCACCACCTGTGTGGTATATCTTCTGGCTTTGCCCTGTAATTTCAGATCTTTCTTTCCACTGGAAGGGGCAGGTCTTCTCTTTCACAACTCTTCAGTGTTAAATGATTTTGAGTTAAGTGCTTTTTTGTCGAATCTTTGACTTTTCAAGTCAGTATTTCACTTAAAGTTACCTCACAAGATTTCTAGTTCCACTTTGTGATCAATGACGGAGAGCAAGAAACTGGAGTTTTAAGTTCTACGGGCCCTAACAACGCATGCTTTTATTGCCTGAGCGATCGACACAGTATCATCGAAGGATGCAGTTTGTGCCAGGCCATGCTGCCAGTGTCCATTGAAGACCGGAAGACTCGAGCAGCCCTTGGTCAGCTGAAAGACTGCAAAAAGGCCTTGGAGGCTGCCAGGTTGACTGCTCAGGGTGTGATCATGGAAGAAGAAGTGGTGGTAGCTGTGGTGAGTTCCTCATTGGTCTTGGCACTTTTCCCAGTTGGGGCCCTTGTGACTGAGGGTTGTTCTCTGATGAATTGAGAGAAATGTGTCTGTCCTTCCAAATCTTTGGGAAGAGCCCTTCTCACTGCACAGAAAACACAAGAAACGTCATCGTGGGGTAGAGAAAGATTGCACTCTTCCTACTCCTTTGAGTCCCCTGAACACAGCCTCGGTTGAGCTTGCTATGGTCAATGGTATGGTCAAGGGCTCCATGGTAACCCCTGTCGAGCTTGTCAGCCTCGACTCTAGTCAAGCAGGCAGTCAAGACTTGTTGGAAGAGATCAAGAAGTTAATCTCCCAGACCCTAGTTCTCCTGGTTCTCACTCAGGAGGATGTGGTCCAGTCAGCAACCCAGCTGAACTGCCTCAGGAGTGCCGTCCACCAGTGATCATGCCTCTGAAGCCTCTAGTGCTTAAGCTGCCTGGACAGGTGGTTTATACGAACCCCACAGAGGACACCCGTCAATGTTGCCCCTCAGTTTGACAGTCAAAGTTGAGGCGCCATTTGCACTTTTCAGCCCTCTCAGCAGGGTGGCATTGCCTTGCCTTCGATACTTCTCAACCTCCTCATCCTTGGGTGAGGAGAGGCATCAATGAAAAATATGTTGTCACTTTAAGGAGTTCCTCTGACAACAGTGAACCACAACAGGGAGGGTTCTGCCGCAGGACCTTTGGTCCCTTGGCCTAAGCTGGTCATTCCCATGCCAGTCCACAGTTCTCGTCAGTCTCCTGTGTCTGCTGCTCTGTCATTTCAGGTGGAGCCACCTCTACTGCAACCCCTGTTTGGGGCCCTGTCCAAGGAGTCTTGCTCTACTGCTGGCTTGCCAGGCCGGGTCTCGGTTGAGATCACCCAGGCTGAGGATACCTGGGAGGTCCATGGTAGCAAATGGTCAGGGGTCATTTACGAGGAATAATCCAACACCAAAGGAGAGTCATCCATAGTCTTGACCAGGAACCATACATTTGGGAATCTGTCTAGGAGTTGACCAGCGACCATAGGCCAGTATCTTTTGGGGCTTTAATCTGACTTACTGTGGAGTCCATAAATGTGTCCTTGGAGCCAGTTCAAAAGTGTGGCCAAATATCCATTTACTGACATGCTGGATAAGGATGATTCCCTGGAGATTGTCTTTTACGTGGCCGAGGCCATCTTGGGACCAGCCCTGGAGCTTTGGCAGCTTTCATCATCCTGCCCAGCATCATTCACGCGTATGGTCCAACAATACATGGTCCCTATGGGCTCCCTTTCTGGGTTCTCCAACCGCCCTTTTGCAGAGGGCTTGGTTTTGGACTCGGCCTTCCATAAATTTGGGGGGGGGAGACATGACAAGCCTCTGGACTAAGAGTCCAAGAAAATTGACCACACAACTAAAAAGGTGTACACTGCTGCTTCTCTGTCAGGCCAGCTGTGCTGCCATGATGGCAGACTTCAGCCGTTCCCTGCTTGGAGTGTTGGGGGACTGCCCTTCCTATCTTCCTGCCAACAGACAGTTGCCGGTGCAGATAGTCAGAGACCAGGGTCAGTCACTAAACACCAGCTCCAGACAGCTTTGGATGTGGGCGAGTCCTATGCCCGTGCCACGGCAACAGCTGTCACCATGTGTCGTAAAGGCCTAGCTGAGACTTTTCGCCTTTACAGCGGATGCTTTGCGTGAGCTGGCCAATCCCACCCTTGATTCTGTGGCTTCTTCCCAGAAGGCTCAGAATGCTCAGAAACCTAAAAAGAAGGCCTTTCAATATCAGTCCTTTCAGCTACAACAGCTTCAGCAGCAGCCCCAGCAGGGCAGTTTCAGCACTGATGTCAGAAGCCCAAGTTTGGCAGCCAGGGGCAATAAGGGGGGAGGCAAAAGTGGTGGAGCTTCAATGACCTCTGTGGCTGGAGCCCTTTCCAAGGCTGCACAACGAGAGATTGCAAGGTGTCATCATCCCTCCCATCCAGTCCCTTTACCAGCTCCTGGTCAAGGGTCGGTTGTGCCACCTTTTGCCACAATGGTCCATCATTACCTCAGATAGGCGAGTGCTAGAAGTGGTAGGCAAAGGGTTGCCTCTGGGTTTCGAGGCTCTCCCACTGTACCCACTCCAGGCTCCTCGGGAGTTCATGGTATCGAAGGATATGTCCGTGTTACTGGCCAACATCACTTCGCTCCTAGAGCATGGGACGATAGCCCATGTTCCAGACGCCCTGGCCACTCAGGGATATTTGTCTATGTACTCCCTGGTTTCAGAACGGATGGGGGGGCTGGCGCTGTATACTGGATCTGTAAGGTCTGAAGCAGTTCATATGGAAACAAAAGTTCCAGATGGTCAGTCTTAATCAGATAATTTCACCTCTGGAGCAGGGTATGTGGTTCTGCTTCCTGGACCTCCAGGATGCATTGTTCCACATCCCAGTCCATCTGTCCCATTGCCGATACCTTTGGTTCCATGCAGAGAGGATCCATTTCCAGGGCATGCCCTTTGGCCTCTTGTACATGCCCAGGGTTTTCACCAAGTGCATGGCAGTGATGGCAGCCTTCCTGAGGTGTAAGGGCATCGGGGCGTATCCCTGCCTGGATGACTGGATGATAGCCAGGTCATCCAAAGAGACCGTGGAGAGATACAGAGATCTGGTCCTCCAGATCTGTTGGACTTGGGCATTCTGGTCAACCCGGCCAAGTCCAAGCTGGTCCCCTTGCAGGTGATCAAGTTCATCAGGGCAGAATAAGACTCACAGCAGGCCAAAGCCCTCCTCCCTGCAGACTAAGCATTGAATCTTACCTCTTTTGCTCAATTATTTCAGGTTGGGCTGTCGCGCCCTGCCTGGTACTTCCAGCAGCTGCTGGAGCACATGGCAGCCTCCACCAGTATGATCCGTTTGGCTTTCTGGTGGATGCACCATCTGCAGTTGGAGCTGAGCCAACAGTGGTGCCAATACTTTGGTCATTTGTTGTACAGTAGTAGATAGCACACTCACCTCTGGGGCCAGAAGATCAGATGTCATGGGTTCTAGTCCCACACCAGGCATTTGGGATAATGCCCATAACTGACACCATAGTGCAGCATGAGAGGGTGCTGCACTGGTGAGATGCCATCCTTCCAATAAGACATTAAACTGAGGTCCATTCTGCCCACCTCTAGTCACTGTCCATGTGGAAGTAGAACCCATGGCACCTAGTGACGAAGAGTAGGGGAGTTTCCTTTGTGTTGTAGCTAACATTTCCCCATCAATAAAATAGGTCCATGCAATCCACTCCCCAGGATGCATCCAGAAACAAGCCATCATAGCTTATTGTGCCTTTCTTGGTCAGCAATTACAAACAAACTTGGACCAGCCAATTGTAGTGAACCAGCTGATGTGGGATGCCATCTGGAGGTGGGAATCCCATTTGTCTGCCCAGAACTGTCCGTCTCTGTCATGTCGGACGAGTCTCCAGAAGGTTGGGAAGCACACCTGGGATATGACAGAATATATGGGTTCTGGTCACCCTGGTAATCCTGTCACAACATCAACATGATGGAGCTCTGTGCAGTGCGTCTTGCTCTGGCAGAGTTTGCGCCATTGATCAGGGCAGACAACATGACAACTATCTACCTGAACAGGCAGGGCCAGATGCACTTCCTTCCATTGTATCGTGAGGCTCTTAGCACCTGGGCACTTGTGCACAGCCTGGGTGCAGATCTCCTGGTAATCCATGTTGAGGGAGAGAACAATCAGTTGGCAGATGCTCTCAGCTGGGTCAGAGAGATGTCGCACGAATGGTCCCTACATCAGGAGATGGTAGACCACCTGTTCTCCCAGTGGGGAACCTCTCTGGTAGACCTATTTGCTTAATGAGAGAACAGAAAACTAAGGATGATTTATGCCCAACCCCCCAGGCCAGGACACTGTTGGGGGATGCCTTCATGAGGCCCTGGACTGCAGGCTTCAGGTACACATTCCCTTCCTTCCCCTTGGTCCACAAGGTCATGGTCAAGGCTTGGAAGGACAAGGTGCAGATGATCCTGATAACCCCAGACTAGGAACCCCAGCCTTTGTAGCAGGCCTCCATTGTGGGTGCCACTCCACCCTGACCTGCGGACCAGACAATCGGGGAAGGTCCTGCACCCAAACTTTCAATCCCTGCACCTCTTATCTTGGTGCCTGAGCAGCTAGAGTTTCAGGCTCTGGGCCTTTTATTTTTTTAGCACAGCAATTTTTTCCTCACCTGCTGCAGTGCAATTGGCAGGGGCATCTAGCCACTGGCTCTCCCTGCCCAGATGGCAGCACACTCACTCGCATGATGGGTGGTCCGGTACGGCCGCTCCCCGACCTGCTGGGGGGCCCCCCCCCATGCCTGGCCGAGACCAGACCCATCCCAGCGCGATTCCACGACAGACCTCCGGGTGGTATGAGCGCTGCTGTCAAGCTGCTCGCTCACACTCAGCCATTTTTCCATCAGTATTGCCCCTTGGAGTGCGGACGTGCAATGACGGCCGGAGGCACAACGTGTGCACATCTGCCGACTCACCCCTATGCACCAGTTTTTAGTAGTGCCCCAGTCATCACCGGGGGCCGCTACAGAGCAGTGGGATCCCTCAGCCCTCCCCAGCATAGGATAGCAGTCCTCTGGACGTTCGAACCCATCCTTCCCCTGTCGACCCAGGCGCGTTTGCGAACCTGGGTCACCATGGTTGTGCGAGGTGTGACGTCCAGCGCCTCAACTCTCAACACCACCAGGCCAGTCTCTGGGCCTTTTAGAAGATGTCCTCCCTGATGAGAGGCATCCTGTAAGGAGTCAACTTGTAAATGCAATGCCCCAAAGCTGTAATGGAGTTTCACCTTAACTCAACCTTCTGGTATGCTTTACCAACCTAATCTTGGAGGCCAGTTGCAGGCTCTGTACTTTGGACCTGCGGAGGGTGCTCTTATATTGCAAAGACTGCACGGCTGGAGTTCAGGGTGAGGCTCACCAGCTGATTGTAACATACGCTGAAGCCATGCCAGGCAGACTGGCAGCAAAGCAGATGATTGCCAGGTAGCTTGCATCCTGCATCAGCCCCTGCTATAGGTTGGCTGGTAGGGGGTGTCCCAAGGGGCTTAAGGCTCAGGCATACCACTGCCTCGATGGCTGCTTCCAGGGACATCCACATTGTGGAGGTTTGCAGGGCTGCAACCTGGAGTGAAGCTCACACCTTCATCTCCCATTACACCGTCAACATCGTTAGTCATTGATGTGCTGCTTTTGGGTCCTTGGTCCTCCATTCCCTGTTCACCAACTAGGGTTATGCACCTTGCCCACTCATCCCGGAGGACTGCTTGGAGTCTGCCAGAATATGGATGTGAACTGTGTCCACATTGTTAGAAATATGGGTTACTCACCTGTAACCATAGTTCTGTTAGTGGCATACATTTCACATCCACACTACCCACCCAACCTCCCCTGGCAAGTGGCACCTGGATACCTGCTTCCAGCATGCAGAGATCTGATGTCATGGGACAGAGCCAGAGGATTTACCAGCTGAGTGGTTGGAGGAGCTTAGCTGGAAGACTTCCGATGAGTCAGCTATCTCTGGGAAGACTGCCAGAGTGTGGATGTGAACTGTACATCACTAGTAGAACTACGGTAACAAGTGATTAACTTCCTGGCCTCCGTGGAGTCTATTTCATTGGCAAAACTTGCTCTAGACAGTCTCTACTATGACCTCAGACCTGACTTCAGCCATATATATTCTTATGGCTCCCCCCACCCTCCATGCAGGGGCCCAGTTGGGACCTGAAATCCAGTGAGTCATAGTGGGAGTTGCTGCTCCCTGAGGCCCTTGTGAGCATGGAAATAGCCAGATCATCTGATCTTATTTCGAGAGGGCTCTTGCAGTAGGTATTCACAGATAGGAAAAAGCCGTCAGGCGTCAGGACCCCATGGAAAACTTTTAGCTAGCAGTCTCTAGCAGGGGACCGCCTCCATGTCAGGTGACTGGCATCAGACGATGTCGGTATAAAGGGGTGGTCCCCATGCCCACCTTCCAGTTCTTTTCCGTCGGCTTGTGAAAGTTCCTTGCGGTAGAACAGCACTTGTCAGTACCTCATCGGTTGTAAAGTTTCCAATTTTTTCGACCCTTTTTCTCGATTTTTATTTTTCTCATACCATCTGCTGTGTATGTCGTCCCCAACGCCTTCCGAATCGCATAAAAACAAGTGCAACTCATGTTGTGCCCAGCTTCCACACAAGGACGGCCACTCCTTGTGCCTTTTCTGTCTAGGCCCAGACCACCCCATGGAGAAGTGCCAGCACTGCCAGAAATTCAACTCGGCTACCTGCAAGCGAAGGCAGCACTCCCTGGAAGCCCATCTCCTCAAAAAGAAAATGACATCCATGGAGAAGGAGTTTAAAAAACCTAGGCAGACGTCAACCTTCCCCGAAGGCCACAAAAAGAAGCGCGAAAAGGAGAAGCACCGGGAGCAGGATTCATCTTCCACAGCAGCCATGACTTCGGCTGTAGTCGAGGCCCTCCAGGTATCTGCCCCTCTGGGGGATCGCTCCTCAATGGCCGTCTTTGTGGCTACCAGAGCGTCACCCCCTCCGTCAGGCTCACACTAGCCCGCCAGGAGCTTCGGGGCAAGGCCTCCGCTCCCCAAGTCCGCTCCTCCAACGCGGCCTTCCGGTCTGAGGGGGTCCGGGATGTCGGATGTCAGTCCTACCGACGCCCGCCCGGACAGGGCTGCTAAGCTGCTCACCTCTTCAGGTGATCGCCCAGCCCACCCCCTTCCGACAAGGCCACCACTCTTTCACGGCCTTCCTCAGACAGGGAGTCTGATAAGTCGGACGCCAGCTCCTCCAACAACTGCCCAGTCAGATTGCCTGCGTCAGACCCTATCATCACGTCTGACGCCCCAGGCTCTCCACAATGGATAACCCTGTTGCCTACTGAGTTCCGCATCCCTTGATTCTCACCTGGGGATTTCAACCCTCCTTCCCGGTCGAGACCGGCGACCTTGGGGACGCTGCCGTCAGGGTCCCCCTCTCGCCAGACCCTCTGGCCTTGGGACCGGCTGACACCCTCCAGCATCCCTTTGCCCGGAGACCTGTTCCTCCATCAGGACCGTGGACCCGGCGCCTCGGGACCAACACCTCCCCGTCGGTCCACCAGCAGGGCCTTTGCTGGACCCTCTGCTCTGTCAGAGCCCCTGGCACCAGGGTACCCGACCGCAATACCGGTGCATAGACCTAGCTCTCAGTATCCAATGCCGCAGTACCAGGCGCCGCATTGCAGGCGCCACAGTACCGGCAGCTGGGCTGTCGATAGTGGATACTCTTTCACGAGTACCCTCACTACCCGCATCAACCTCCTCCTCCGCTGCCCACTTCACTGGCCGCGGTAGTCTGAAAGAAGACCTTGGCCTCTGGTGGAGGCTGAGGCCAAGGCTCAGCTCACCAAGGAGGTCGAGGTCATCTTCGATGTTGGTTCCCTCGCCCGGACCTCCTGCGTCGACAGCGGAGACTCCCTCCCCTTACCCGGCGCCAGAGAGAACCTTCTGACACCGGGATGGGGAGGACATGCACCCCCGAGGACTCCCCAGAGGGGTTGTTCCTCTCCCTCCCAGGGAGGAATCTTCTTCTTCTTCTACCTCAGAGCCATCTGACTCAGATTCGGAGTCCGACCACTCTGACCATGGAGACGAGCCCCATGCTCCAGAATGCCCATGCTTCTTTTCTGGAGCTCTTGAGGAAGATCCAGGAGACACGTCAGTGGCAATCAGTGGAGCCGGACCCACAGAGTATGAAGCTCGCTGCTCATCTGGATCTGCCCGAGACGCTCCCACACTGATTCCACCCTGGATAGAGCCTCACGCCGATCTTGTTTCCACCATTTGGATACAACCATCCACGCTAGCCCCCCATCCGAGAAAGGCGGATAGGCTATACCAGGCTCCGGTGCAAGACTCATAGTCTTCCTTCCAAAGGCGGATTAGGTTGTGATTAGTGCCGCCCACGGCCGCTCTGCCAACCCCAAACATTTGAGCTCATCCCCACCTGACAAGGAATCACGCCTTCTGGATCAGTACAGAAAGAAGATTTACTCCTCTTCGACCCTTGGCATCAGGACCCTTAACTACATCGGCCACGTGGGGGATTTGCAGAAGTCCATCCTTAACCAGCTGGACTCCAAGCTGGACTCCCTACCTGATTCACAAACTAAGCAGGAACTGGGAGACCTGGTCCATTTAGCTCGTTCGGCCTGTAGGCACATGCTGCGTGCCACCTACAATGCAGTGGACACAGCTGGTAGGAGTTCAGCTTTCACCATAGGCCTACAGCATCATGCCTGGCTCCGTGTGTCAGGATTGGTCCCCGAAGTGTCATAGTAAAAGCCAGCAGAATAGGCCCCATGGTCTATTGTGTCTGCTCAGAAGCTAGCCCCCTACTGGGAGCTCGCTCCTCCACCCCCCCCAGTCCCATAGGAGGTCTTTCCTGGCCTCAGTTCCCCCTGTACCTGTCCCAACCTTTCTTGAATCCTTCCACTGTGGTCTCTTCCACCAGACTCCTGGGCAGTGCGTTCCATGGTTCCACCACCCTCTCGGTGAAGAAGTGTCTCCTGCGCTCCCCCCCCCCCTCCAGCTTCCAGTTGTACCGCCTGGTAGTTCCCCCCCTTCTTGAGCCTGAACACTTCCCTGACTCTGCCCTTATTTATTCCCCTTACATACTTGAAAGTCTGTATCATGTCCCCTCTGTCCCTCCTCTCCTCCAATGGGTACAGCTTGAGTTCTTCCAGTCTCTCCTCATAGGTCCTACCCTCCATGCCCTGAATCATCCTGGTCACCCTCTTCTGGACCCTCTCCAGCAGCGCTATGTCCCTCTTAAGATGGGGTCTCCAGAACTGCATACATTACTCAAGATGTGGCCTAACTAGGGCATTATACAGAGGGTGGATCACCTCCCTCCTCCTGGAGGTAATGCCCCTGGTTATGCAGCCCAGTATCCTGTTTGGTTTTGCTGCAGCTCTTCGACAATTCTCAGTGTTATTCATTTTGCTGTCACCACTATCCCTAGGTTCCTCTCGCCCGATGTGACTTGCAGTGTGGTCCCTCCCAGGGTGTATGCGTGTCCCAGGTTTCTGACCTCCAGATGCAGCACCCTACTTTTCCCTGCATTGAACTTCAACCCCCACTTCCTTGCCCACCCCCACAGGGTATCCAGATCCCCCTTCAGGGCCTCTCTCCTTCCTGCCGTCTGCCAGTGCTCCCAGTTTTGAGTCATCTGCAAAGAGACTCAACCTACTCCTAACACCCCACCCTATGTCCGAGACATAGGAATTGAACAGGAGTGGCCCCAGGACCAAACCCTGGGGGACCCCACTGACGACCTTCCTGGGGGCGGAGACTATCCTCAACCACCACTCGCTGTATTAGCCCTGTAAGCCAATTCTCCACCCACCTGAGCAACTGCCCCCCACCCCATCCCCCAGCTTTGTTAGTAGGCCATTGTGGGGTGCCGGGCAGAGCAGCCTTACTGAAATCCAGATAGAGGATGTCCACCAGCCTATGTCGGTCCAGGGCACCCATCACCCAGTCATAAAACTCCACCAGGTTAGTCTGGCATGACCTCCCCGGTACAAAACCATACTGCCTGTCATCCAGGTGCCCCAGCCTTTCCAGCTGCCCCCCCAGCCTCTCCCTGATAATGCCCTCCATAACTTTGCCTACCACAGACGTTAGGCTAACGGGCCTGTAATTCCCCATCTCCTCTCTGAACCCCCCCCCTTGTGGACAGGCACTACATGAGCCACCTTCCACTCTTGAGGCACCCACCCTGTCATCAGGGACAGTCCGCTATTCAGGATGCTCTCTTCAGGGGTTTGGTGCTGTTTGGGGTTATGTCAAGGACATCATAACCGAACTGCAGGAGAAGGGTACTGCACTAAAGTCGGTCCAGACTTTGTACAGGCTCCCTCAGGGGCAGTAACGTCCTTTTCATCACCAAACCCGACAAAACAAAAGCCTCAAGGAAAGCATGCCAGCAAACGTCGGGCCCCTCCAGCAACCAAGACTCCCCCCAGCAAAAAGTCTGTGGGAGCCTCAGCTGCTGCACTGCCCCACACCTTCTGACTCCCTGCCTCTCCCTCTGGCCATTCCAGTGGAACTGGTAGGGGGAAGATTCTCCTCCCATCTGCCGGGTTGGGAGAGGATAATATCAGATGCTCGGGTGCTCCAGCTAATATCTGCCGGACACTTGATAGAGTTTCTACAGAAACCTCCTCGAAAACCACCTCTCAGTCTTTTTACTCCCCGCAACATCTTCCTCTGGTTCTAGAAGAAATCCTATCCCTTCTGTCGAAGGCGGCGATAGAGCCAGTCCCCACTCACCTTTGGAGGATGAGTTACTATTTCCATTTCTTTCTAGTTCCAAAGAAGATGGGAGACTTGAGGCCAGTCCTAGACCTCAGCTCCCTGAACATGTTCGTGGAGTACAAAAGCTTCAGAATGCTCTCCTTGCAGAGTCTTCTGCCGTTACTCTGGCCGGGACAGTGGCTATGTGCTCTGGGTATGCAGGATGCCTACCTGCATATCCCCATATGCCCTTCCCATCGCAAACACCTCTGTTTTTCTTTTCAGGGGGACCACTACCACTTCAAGGCCCTCCAATTTGGTCTCTCCTCGGCCCCCCGAGTATTTACCAAATGCCTGTCGGTGGTAGCGGCCCACCTGCGTACCCAGGGCGTGCAGGTCTTCCTGTACCTGGATGATTGACTCCTGGCGGCCCCATCAAGGGAAGAACTCCTGCACTCCCTTTCCCTTACCCTGTAGGTGTTTACCAGCCTGGATATTACCTTCAGCCAGGCCAAGTCCCACTTGGTCCCTTGCCAATGCCTCCAATTTATAGGGGCGAGTCTGGACACGACCACAGGCAAAGCCTTTTTGCCTCCAGACAGGGTCGAGACCCTTCAGAATCGGGCTCATCTTCTGTCCGGTCACAGATGGGTCGGAGCCAGGTCAGTCCTCCGCCTCTTTGGGCTCATGGTGGCTGCCATTCTAACAGTTCTGTTCGCTCGGCTCCATATGGGTATCTCCCATTGGATGCTTCGGTCACAATGGGACCAAACCACAGACGATCTATGATCAGGGACTTGTACTGGTGGATGGCTCAGGAGAACCTCTGTCTGGGAGTTCCATTCTGCATCGCTCCTCCTTCTGAGATGTTGACAACGGATGCGTCAAGGGAGGGCTGGGGTGCCCACCTAGGGTCTCGCAGGACTCAGGGCAACTGGTCCCTGTTCGAGTAGGAACTGCACATAAACGTGCTCGAACTGAGGGCAGTTCTATATGCCCTCCAGGCTCTTCTTCCCTTCATTCTTCCCGGTCATCTTCTCATCCAATCAGACATCATGCATGTAGTCTGGTACCTCAACAAACAGGGAGGAACACGTTCCTACCCCCTATGCCAGGAGGTGATGAGAATCTGGTATTGGGCAGCTTAGCACGACCTTCACCTGACCGCAATTCACATTCTGGGAGTGGAATACACCCTGACAGACAAACTCAGTCGATCCTCAGCCAGGGCTCATGAGTGTGAGTTAGACCAATAGGTCGTAAATGATGTCTTTCGGCAGTGGGGGATGCCTCAGGTAGACCTCTTCGCCTCACCCCAAAATGCCAAACTTCCTACATTTTGTTCGCTCGCTCCAGGGTGAGACGTTTTCTGGCGGGATGCTCTGTCTCTCTGTTGGAGGGACAGATTAGTTTATGCCTTCCCTCCCATTCCTTTGATTCCGAGGGCCCTGAGCAAACTCGGATCAGAAGGGGCCATGGTGATCCTCATTGCCCCCTTCTGGCCCAGGCAAGTTTGGTTCTCTCTTCTGTAACAGTTTTCCGAGGAACCTCCTCTTCCTCTTCCTCTGTCGCAACACTTGTTGACCCAGAACCAGGGGACTCTTGTTCACCTAGGCCTCAGATCCCTTCATCTTCATGCGTGGCTCCTGCAGACGTAGCCAAAGCCCGCTTTGGAGTTTCTCCCTCAGTAGCAGACATTTTGGTGGAGGCCAGGAAGTCTTCCACCAGGTCCACTTACGCTATGAAGTGGAAACAGTTTTCTATCTGGGCACATTCTAAAGATTTAGAGCCTTTCTCGTGCCCAGCCAACAAAGTCCTGGATTACATGCGTCACCTCTTTGACCTGGGTCTCAGCCATTCCTCTTTAAAAGTCCATATGGCAGCTGTTTCAGCCTACCACACTCCCTTTGGAGACAGGACTTTTGCTCAGTTGGAAGTCTCTAAGACTTTTCTTAAAGGGGTTCTCCACGTGAGACCCCCCATCCACAATCCTGTCCCTCCATGGGACCTGAATTTCATCCTAGAGAAGCTCACACTGCCTCCCTTTGAGCCGGTAGCAGAAGCAGACTTAAAGTTCCTCTCTTGGGAGACACTCTTCCTAGTGGCCATCACTTCTGCTTGGTGTATTTCCAAGCTTCAAGTCTTGATGTGTAAAATCCCATATTTGATTTTCCACAAGGAATATGTGGCTCTACGTACCAACCCTAAGTTTTTTCCTAAGGTGGTGGATGAATCTATGCTGAATCAATCCATTGAGTTACTGGCTTTCTTTATACAGCACTCCAATCAAGAGGAGTACCTCTTACATACTCTGGATATTCACAGAATCCTGAAATACTATACCAGTTGAACTAAGGATCTCAGGAAGACTGATCAGCTTTTTGTGTCTTTCGTTCACAAACGAGAAGGCGACGCTGTTTCCAAGCAATGCCTTTCCAAATGGTTGGCCAATCATATCACTTTCTGTTACGACAAGTACAACAAGACCCTCCCGGGTCAGGTCAGAGGTCACTCCACTAGGGGAGTAGCTCCCTCTGCTGCTTGTTTCAAGAATGTGTCTGCGGCAGACATTTGCTCAGCCGCAACTGGGACTTCGGTCCGTACCTTTATGGAACACTACAGTTTGGACATTGCCTCTCACCGTAGAGCAGGCTTCGGGTTGGTTGTTCTGCAGGGTCTCCTGTCATGAGACCTACTCAGCCCTGAGGGTTATGTTGTGGATGACAGTCCTCCTCCCAGTTTTCTTTTGTTCCAGACTGCTTGGGACTCTGTCCTGTCTGTGAATACCTACTGCAAGAACCCTCTCGAAGTAAGATAGTACAGTTATGTAAGAACTTACAACACAGTAGATCTTCAAGAGAGGCTCTTACAGTAGGTATTACCTTCATGCCCTCCGTCCCCCCAGTTTCTCTTCTTATTTTCCATGGGGGCATATCCTCTTCTCTCTCGTCTTGCCTTTTTGGCCTTTGGCAGGGAAAAAACTGGAAAGGCGGGCGTGGGACTGCCCTTTATACTGGCGTCTGATGCTGGTCACCTGGCGTGAGTCCCCACCAGAGACTGCTAGCTAGAAGTTTTCATTGGGGTCCTGATGCCTAGCGGTTTAGTCCTATCTGTGAATACCTGCTGCAGAGCCTCTCTTGAAGATCTACTGTTACAGTAGTTCTTGCGTAACTATACTTTTCATTGCCCCCCCACACACACACACACTTCTTTACTTTCCCTCTGGACTACTCTGCTCCCAGAGGGGGTCATATGCACCCCACAGTATGTCTGACACTTAGCAGTGGCTGGTTGTGGCTGTCAAAGCCTCCAGAAGGGGATGGGATGCTAACAGATGCGGCTGTGTCATGTGCGCCAGTCATTCATGGGGTGAAAACAGAGGCAAACTCTTTGACTACAGCAGTATGAGGGATTCTCCCCTGAAAGTCCGGCACCACTGACCAGACACCCCAGAAACTATATCCTGCTGTGGAGGGGTTCAGCATGCCATTCTAGCCCCACCACAGGTGGGGAGATAAGTCATGGGAAGAAGTTGAAGAGGTATAGGTCCCTGGGGATGTTGGTGATTGGACTGGATGGCCCGTCTGAGGTTGAAGAGGTATATATCCCTGGGGATGTTGGTGACTGGACTGGATGGCCCGGTTGAAGAAGTATAGATCCCTGGGGATGTTGGTGATTGGACTGGATGGCCCGTCTGGAGGGAGAGACAGCTTAGGGCGCGAAAGTGTATCTTCACAAGGTGGAGGAAAAGGGCCTGAAAATGTATAAACACAGGATGGAGGAAAAAATGTGGATGGTGGAGAGATGTTCACATTTGAGGGGGGTATGGGGTTCCTTAGCTGTAAGAAGTAGCATTTGTATCTCATGAGTACATTTCTTTCACTTGTCTCTGCGTGAAACTTTATTTTTGCCGTGGGGAGGCTGTTTTCTTATTTTGTGTTCAAGCTGTACGACTGCTGTTTGTAGAGCTCTCACAGTCAGCTGGATACAATAGTAGTGGCACTCGTTTCCAAAGGCCATCCATTTCCAGAGGATGACCTCATCTCCGGCCCCCCCGCACTTTTCCCTGTTGGTTTCCTTACTAAGTGGAGATGTACTGTATGATCTAGGGTGGATATTCTTTTACTCCAACTGCTGGGTGAGGGTGGGGGCTGGTTTTGTTTAAAATGCGAGTTTGTTATTGTGAGCCTGTGCGTGAGGTTGTGAGCCTGTGTGTGTAGGTAGGCTTTTTCTTTGAGTATAATTGGTTGGTTGATTCCTACACCACGGTTGGCTCACTGCTGTGTACTTCAATTTGTACAGCTCACGACTTCTGCAGCTGCCATCAAGAAAGCACAATATTTCCACATCCTAAGTGTGTCTACCTTTGATAAGACGTTTCTTAAATAACTCCGCTCAGCACGATCCCTTGGCAAGGCGAAAAAATGGACAGTCTGGATCACACTTGAAATGGTTCCCTCATTTTTAGGGTTCTGGGTCAAGTTCCCTTCAGGTGGTCAGTAGGACACTCTTACCTGCCAGACAGGCTCCTCAGGCCCTGGGCAGGGTCTCGTCTATGGCTTGGGGTTGCCATGTTCAGGGCATAGGTATATACATACATAGAAATTTACCAGCAGAAGAAGGCCCACTGGTCTGTTGAGTCTGCTCGATGCGGAGCTCATGGGCCCCACTTTACATGCTGCTTCTCCTACCCCGCACACTCTTACCTGCCCGTAACATTATCCCACTCTCTCCTGAAGCAACCAACAATTTTCTTGTTCACCGCCTCCTCTGGTAGTCCATTCTGCCAGCCATCACCCTCTCTCTGTAAAGAACTGCCTCCTGGCTTCCTTGCGGGACCTTCCTCAAGCCAGTCAGTAATTGTGTCCCCTTGTGTTCTTGTTTTTGCTGGTCTTGAAAAGTCCACTGGGGTCTTCCCTTCTTAATACCCCTGAGGTACTTTTTATTTTATTTATTTTTTGTTGACCGGGTAAGCGCACAAGACAAATCCTGCCTATTTTCAGGCATGACCCAGGGAAGGGGGATACAGATGAATGCCAACTGACCTTGAAGCAGATTAATCTATTGGTGGTATTTTTAGTGAATGAGGGAAATTTGGCCAGGACACCGGGGAAATTCCCCTACTCTTTTCGAGAAATGCCATGGGATCTTTAACATCCACCTGAACTACCACCAATCCAGGCAGATGGGACCTCGGTTTAATGTCTCATCCGAAAGACGGCACCTCAGAAGTGCAGCACCCCCCTCATGCTGCACTACAGTGTCAGTACTGGGATATTAACCCAAGTGCCAGCTGTGGGACCTGAACCCACAGCCCTCTGATCTCCAGGCCTCAGAGGCGAGTGTGCTACCTACTGAGCCACTGACACTGACAAAGGTCTGTCTTAAAGGTCTCAAAAAACAAGAACAAAGAAAGGTCTCTGAGGAAGTTCCACAGAGGGTGTAAAATGCTGGTGGCTAGATGCCAATACGGCGTGCTTGTAGCTTGGTGATCACAGCACTTTCTGCACTTTTCACTTGTTGTTTATGTGAAATCACTGGATTTTGAGCTATTCTGCTGAATAAATGTGGACACTCGTAGCCATGTTAAATTCACCTACTGGCAAGTTTCTGCTTTGAATGTTTACGCAGCACATGCTCTAATTTACCGAGAGGTCGGTGCACATTCCTACTTTATTTTCACAGCCCTAAATGCCCATGTAAAAAAAAAAGGAAAATTCAGTTCATGTTGCATTTCATAAAAACAAACACTGAGCAGGTGGTGTGTGACAAATGTTACTTTTACACAGCGGGTCCCTCACTAGAGTTATGCACAGCTGTTGATCCCTGTTCTGTAACTGCATAACAGTTTTTTTCTCTGATGGGATTTTGGGTTGGGGGTGGGTTTGTGAGGACCTGGGTGTTGACTAAAGGAAAAGGCCTCCCTTCACACCAAGCTTGCATGTTCTAAAAGTTTCTGCCTGTATTTCTTTTTCTCTTTTCCTGTTACTTTTCCTGTCTCAGGCCAGCCCTGCTAGCGTACACTTGAGGTTAAAGATTAACACGCTGAACAAGTAGTAACCCCAAATAGTCTGGTAGCGGAGGGGTTGAGTTGTGAGGTTACTGTGGTTTCTGGCACATTATTTCACAGTGCGTACTTTCCCTCGGAGTATCACCCAGAAGTATATGTAGTGCTTGCAGAAATGTAGTTAGGGCCTGGGACTGGCAAATGCAGTCAGTATACAGCATGCGGTGACAAGGCTTTTCCAGTCTTTTTTTTTTTTTTTGTAAAGGACTTCTGTTGGGTAATGGGATTTAGCTTTTTTATTTTACTGATAACAGATTGGCACTGTGCCCAACCATCTCTCGGGACACCTTCCAGGTTAAAGGAAAGCTGTCCAAAACGTGGGCTCCCGCCCCCGGACAGCTTACCCTCCGGTTTAGATTTTAACAGCAAGAGTGGCATTTTTCTGCGCCGCAACTTCCTGTATTTTAATTTTCAAAACTCCAGAAGTATGGAGGAGGCAGGGGACGCTCCATTTGCTGAAAAAGTGCAGCGACACACAGTTCACTTCAGTATTTTTGTATTAAAGCGAGCAGTGCGTTGCCGCACCTTTTCAGCAAATGGCGTGTCCCCTGCCTCCTCCTCCATACTTCCGGGTTCCAGAGTTTTGAAAATTAAAATACAGCAAGTTGCAGTGCAGAAAAATGCTACTCTTGCTGTTAAAATCTAAACCAGAGGGTAAGCTGTCCGGGGGTGGGAGCCCACGTTTTGGACAGCTTTCCTTTGATGATGTCCCCCCCCCCCGACAAAGTGTAGGCACTGTGCTGCTGCCTGCAGGGCTGGCTTTAGGGTTTTTTTGGGGGGGGGGGTAGGGGTGCCATCAAATTAATTAAAGAGCAAGTGGAGCCAAATCAGGCAGACTGGAAAATAATACAAATTTTGAGAAGCCGTCAGGTCTAACTTTTTATTTCTGAATCAGTTTTCCCTTTTGCTCGTTAGAAAGACTTCTGTGTGATAATAGTGTGCTGGATGTGTGGAACAGCTCAGCCTGGCAGCTGACATTATCTATCTCTAGCACCCCCTCCCACTATATCATCAGTATTGTGATCTCACTGAGCATGACATCACAGGTGACTGACCTGACAGCCACGGAGTGGCTGCTCCTAAGCAGCAGTGATGTCACAGTCAATGAGGCTATAATGCTGATGATGGGGGAAAATATGTCAGCTGCCAGGCAGAGTGCTTTCCCACACATCACACCTACTAACATCAGGTAAACAATCTTCTAAATAACCAAGGGGAAAAGAAAAAGTACCTCAGATATAAAAGGTTATAATTGACTGCTTTTAAAAACTAATTTTAGTTTTAGGCAGCTCTTTAAGTTGTGGGGCCCCCTTAACAGACCCACCTCTGCAACTTGTGTTTCCTTGTTGAAGCACAATTAGGGATACTCTGTATTTATATTTTTAGCAGAAGACCACGATGGTAGTCCTTGAGGCTTTTCTACTTATCCCATCCATTTCTGCCCATCTGCCCCTAATTGGTTGGGTCATAGCTTGGGGAAGAATTTCAAGACGTTATGACACTGTATCAGAAGGAGCTGCCAAACCTTTTATTGCTGATTTCCAAGACAATAAAAGGGGGGAAAAGATTAAAAAGCTTTTAAAAACTAACAAGGTAAATGAACTTGGCTGAGGCCCACCCATAAGAAAGGTGCCCCAGCGACTGTAGGGTTCGAGGTACCTAAAACCGCCCACGAACAGTTGTGATGCTAGGCTGTCAGTACTCTTCCCCAGAAGAAGTGGAAAGTGTCCTCTGGGTTGCCCGCCCCCGGCCAGCTCAAGCTGTTTACTGAACCCGATGGGCATGAATTTAGCTTTTAGTTGCCCTGCCTCACTTGTACACACCCAGCTACTGTATTCATTTTGTAACAAATAATTTGCTCAGTTTGTGATGGCCAAAATAATTTCCATAGGTGAGATTGTGGGGTTTTTCATTCTGGGCATCTTTGCAACTGAAATAGTCCAAGTGATGTACTGAGGTTAAAGGTGATAAGCCGGCCTCCTGCAAATTGGCTACTTTCTGACTCGTAGCTGGTCTTTTATGTATGTGCAGAGCTTCAGCTCCCCCCCCCCCACAACACTACCACCTTTAGCAGTTGTCAGAGCCCTTCCATGGTTTTCTGTAGCTTTTGCATCTTGGGGCCCGGCCCCCACCACAAGGAAAATTGGGGGCCTCAGAATCGGACCAAATTCTGGAAGCCCAGCAGTGTTCTGTTTGAGCCACTTTGGTGCATCTACTGCAGCGTAGGTGGGCACGAAGCAGAGGCTCCTACCTCCTGAATAGCCAGCAGTACATCCCGGGGACACGCAACACTGATGGGCACGCATTCTGATGGCTTTCTGGAGCAGCAAAGATGCTGGGCCCCACGTTCCTAAGAGCCCTACCCTTTACTGATGGCCACATCCCTTTACCAATGGTCTCAGCCTTTCACACATAGCAAGTCCGGTTTTCTCTTTGTGCTGAACAAATTCAGGAAGTTATAACCCACACAAAATTATGGTACTTACCAGTGACATTAGAGCTTTGAGAGCATCTTCTCCATTGAGCCACGCCTTTGAAACTGTGAGCTGTCGTCAGCAGGACCACTCAGGGAGTTTCGCCTAGCTGGGGCCGCCCACGTTGACGTAAGTCGACGTCGCCTATATAATGTGGGCAGTCCCTCCATTCCTCAGTTTCTTTTCCCACCATCATCAAACAGATCGGACCACTGAAGAAACAATGCTGCCAAGTCTGCCTGTCCGTTTAAGATCTCCACTTTGTTCTTGATCAATGGACGGTAAGTCACCATTGAAGGTTGTGTCAGTGACCTTAATTATTGTAGCCCCGGACCATCCTATTGAAGCTTGGGGTCTGGCTCAGATGCTCCTGCTGCCAGCAGTGTGCAGCCTCAGTCAGTGGAACCCATTCCATCAATGACAGTTGATCTGACCACTATATCGGACATTGTCAACTCACAAATACAGTAGTACTAGCAACGGTGTCAGACTTATTTGCACATTTACACATGGGCACATGTGTGCACATGTGCAACTCCACATTTCCGACAGAAACGTATCAGAAAGATGAGGGCATTAGTCGAGCAACATAGACGTAATATCAATTGCCCCCTTCCCTGTGTATTTACCTCATTTCTTTCTTTGAGGTTATACTTCTTATTATCTCTCGGCATTCTTCACTTTGTTTTGGACTCTTTTTGTTTGTTTGTTTTTGTTTGGTAAAATGTTTGGCTGAGCGACAGACAGTTACAAGGCCTCATAAACTTGACATTTGATGCAATGTAGCCGAATAGTGTAGGACACAAGAGAGAAGCACCATGGGAGCCCGCGTGGGAGACCCACCTGCTGTACTGTCAGATTTTCACCAAAACATTTTAATATGACTAAACCACATTGGGGGGAGTTCATCGCTGAAACATATTTGCATATTTACTGCGTATATCTGGTCCTTTTGTATATCTAGGTCATAGTGGGAACCAGTCTGCCTTCAGTGCCTCCTCAGTGACTGCCGCATGGCATCATACTTGTGCTAAGCATCAAGTGTTTTTTGTTTTCTTCAATTCCAAACTTTTGAGGATAGTATTGTCCTACTGGTATTGCCCCACTGTGCTATCCCGGGCACCTGCTCTGCCATCCAGCGTTAAGCTAGGACTTTTTCCCTATTCTAACACTCAACAACAAGAAAGGATGGTCATATGGCGTGTTCCCTCTGGCATCTCCCCTGGCACCCAACAGTACCTGTTTAACCCCTGGCTGATAGTCGTATCCTAATACTTCAGAGAGAATATGAACCACTACTGCTCAGTAAGGATGTAGTTTAGATCAGACTCTCTCTGTTTATTGTTTTCCACTCTCTTTGATCCCACGGCGGCTATAGATGTAACAATATTAGGGACCAGGACTCTGATTTAAAAGTGTGTGTGGATGGCGGGCATGGGAGTGTTGTGTAGCACAAGAATGCTAAAAAAAAAAAAACATGGAGTCACCCCACGCATAAATGCTGTGGAAACACTAGATGTATGTTTTGATACAGTGCTGTGCGTGTTAGGGCTGTCCCTATTTCAGTCAGCAGACAGTTGCTCAGTTCAGCCAGTACTGGCATATTGTGTTAGTGTGTGATTGTGTAAACAGGTCTTTAATCTGATGTCAATACTTCCAGAGACAAAGGCCATCTGAAGAGTGACCCCCTGTCTTTTGGAACAACGCTGAAATGGAACCTCGTTGCATGCGTTGGCAACACAGCCGACATTCAGCAGTTCTCTGCTGATTTTAGCTGAGAAACATATTACCAGCTAAGATGGCATGCCTTGTTTATAGATGAGAGATTTGGCCTCTCTGCAGGGAATGATGGAAACAGAGGGCGGACAAAGGACTTATCCAAGTTCCCTAAGTGAGCCATACTGACTTGGGGCTGGAATTCAAACCCAGATCTCCTAGCTTACAGTCCTTCACTCTAACCATTAGATCACGCTGTGTGAGAGCTGGGATTTGAACCCAGAACTCCTGGCTCACAGTCCTTTAACCATCAGCCTGCCCTGCCTCTGCCTGCTCGGAGTTTTGACTCGGTAGTGGAAACCTTCCATGTGACCCCCTCCGTGTGGTACAGGGCCTGCAATATACTACCACAGTGGCTGGGAGCCAGGTGATTTGAGAAGAGGGCATAGTGGTTGTTTTTTTCGGTTCATCTAAGCCAAGTGGTGAGGCAGCACACACACACAACAGGGTGAGGGGTGTGAGATGGCTAATGTCAGCTCCTGGAATTGGCCAGTGAGAGATGTCTAATGTCAGCTTCTGGAATCAGCTTGTGATAGGCTGCTGATGTCACCAGCCTTGTGTCCTTGGGAGATTCACTGTAGAGGGAGAGAACGATGCCATGCTTAATCAAATGGCATGGCAGCATTGCTGTGATTAATCCTTTGTGGGCCCCAGCTAGCAATTTTGGGATTGAGTGGATGGACAGTACACGTCTTTTTCTGTGTTTCTGTCATGTGTAGCCAGCAGAGTGAGAAACCTGGATTCAGAAGCGATCATAGGTCTTTTTCCCTGAGTTGTTGGACAGCAGATGCACAATGGAGAGGATGTTTCCACACTGCTGGAGTAGAACACCCTGCGCAGTTTATGCCTCAGCGCCACTTCTAAGGTCATTGATTTTCCTCTTTCACTATTTTGGCCAAATCTTAAAATCAGTTTTCTTCATTGCTGTTTCCATGCTGGGTGCAAAATAGTTTTTCACACATAAATGGCTTTTTCTGTACACTAGAAACTGGCGTGACGTATTTTTGTTGCATGAGAAATTGGCACTATGCGAAGAGTTTCATGTAATTTAAAACTGATGCAAAACTTAGGGAAAATTTGAAAAATGCCCAGTTACTCCCCCCACCCCAACAACTGGCCAGTTCCATTTTCCCGTTTTTGTGTTGAACATTGTGGCTCCACATCTCAGGTGGCCAGCTTGTTATGTGGAGCGGGGTCTGTATGGAGGGAGACCACCATCTCTGTTCCTTACGTCTGTGTGTAAACACCAGGAGATAATCGTTGTAGAGGCTCATCTGCGGTGGCACCATCGCTGATGCTAAGTGTGCAGCCATTCTGCATTCTGGACGCTCGAGAGACGGAACCAGAAAGTGGTGCTGGATAAACTCGGCGGTTGTACATCCGGACTGGAATCGACGATTGCCAGAAATGTCTGACGGCGTGGTCCTGCCAGGGAGTAGTGACACAATCCTTCATAACAAGAAAAGAACCACTACTTTTCTTTTCTTTTCTGCCAGTATTTTATGCTCCTGCACCCTCCCTCCCTTCCCCCCGGTCTGCCTGACAACATCCACCCACCTCTGTCACCGCCCTTCTTGCGGACTCAGCGGTTATCAGCCACTTGCACAGGACCACTGTGTGGTGTGTGGCTAGCTGCATCGGTTGTGCGAGAGCCTGCAGGGTTGCCAGAGGGGAGCAGCCCCACCATTTTCCCTCTGATTTTCTCCACAAGCTGGAATGCAAGGATGTGTGCTCCAACACATCACACTGCAGCTGTTCCCCTGCTGCGTGCTGTCCCACTGCGCTGCCACCTGGCCTCCGCCAGGTGGCAGTCTCTAGAGTGGGAAGCGAGAACCTCCCCTCTCCAAGGGAGGAGAACTGCCATCGGGTACTCAGTCCTCTCTCGTTCTGCTGTCCGATCTAGTGACCCTGTCCGGTCCTGAACCCAGGTCGCCAGTGTGTGAGGTAGAAGCTCAACTGCTTCTCCACTGAGCTGGCCAAAAACAACCACTGTTGACGAAAACTTTGTTAGCGGCCTGGTTGTTGGTAGTGTTCACCAAATCACCAAACCAGCAAAGGCATTAGAAAACTTTCATCATGCAGGCCTGTTGGCACAGCGGTAGCACTACCACTCATGACGCCAGCGACCTGGGTTTGGGAACGATCCCGGGACATGGGGGGGGCCAGCCAGAGAAGAATTGAGTATTCCAGAGGACACCCTCCTTCCCTGAGGGAGGGAGGGTCCCATCTGCTGTTATCATACTGCCCCCTGGATGCAGGGGACGATAGGGAGTGGCATGACCAGGGGTGGGAGGAGCCATGCACAACGTCACGCTTGTGTGCCTACATTCTTGCAGCGCTTGCACAAATGGCTCCTGTGGGGTTGAGAGAAAGAACTGGAAAAAGCAGTGCCCTGCATCTGGCAATGAAGTGACTCGGACGCCACTGTATCCATCTACTTGGCCAAGTAGAGATTTCGTCCTGACAAGTCAAAGAAGACATTTAGGGAGTAAATCCCCTCCACCCCATCCCTGCCCGGGGGCAAGCCGTGGCTCTGTGGAGGATGGCACCTCAAGTGAGCTTTCAGGGATCGGAGGGAGCTCGGGGGGTAGAAACAGAAATTACGAAAAAAGGAAAAATGGCATAATTTCTAAATGACAGAGTATGGTCAGAGGGAACACCGAAAAACTGAATCATGGTGATTGCCCCAAAAAGTATGGCACTGCTACAGAAAGGTAACTAAAAAATTAATGAAATAAAAGAAAATAAGCTACAAACCTTTTCTTTGCTGCCAAAGTTCTACGACGAAGAGAATGTCTGCTATTTCATCATGTACATGATGGCTGGAGAAAAAGAACTGAAGCATACGGAGGTCTCTCACGTTATGTAGGCTGTGCTGGGAGGGGCATTGATGTGTGGACGCGTGTCAGCATAGATGGCCCTAGCTAGAAAAAAGTTTGCCACGAGGTCTTAGTACTGCTGGCTTACAGTCTGATGTGTGGGACACCTCCTTGAACGGAGATTTTACAGTGCTGTTCCCCTTCAGCTGTTCCACTTCAAATAGCTCTCTAGCTCACTGTTGAGACTCTGAACACTATTCTGCATTTATCGCCTCCTCTGGTTATCTGTTCCACAACTCCATCATACTATGGGTTAAAATAAACCCATGTTTCTTTTGTCCCCTTTGACTACTTCCTTAGCTTGCCCCCTGGTTCTATTATCCAGATGTCAACGTGGCTCAGTTGGTAGCACAGCCATCTCTGGACCAGAAGGTTGTGGTTCTAGTCTCACACCGGGATTGGGCTCGTACTATAAATGCTGGTACCTGAGTGCAGTACTAGGGGGATGCTGTACTGTCGGGGTGTGCCGTCCTTCGCATGAGATGTTACACTGAGGTCCCGTATACCTATCTTTGGTGCTGTCTTTGTGGGTATCCAGGTGGAAGTAAAAGAACCCAAGACACTTTTCGCAAAGAGTAGGGGACCTTCCCAGGTGTCCTGGCCAATATTCCCCTTCCCATAAAACTGGTTCATGCAATTGTCCAAGGCTGTGTGTGGATGTTGATGTTCAAAATGGCTGCCACTACACATTTACTCACTTTCAGTCTAGCATTGTTTGTAATGCACTTTGGGATACAGTGTGTATGAAAAGCACTATATAAATGCCGATTCGTCTTTTTCAAACTTGAAATTTATTAAAGTTTTTCAAATTTATAGAGGCACAGGAGGAGTCATGCTGTGATACACATGTTTTGAGACTATACCTTACATAATACCTTTATCAGTGTGATTACATTGCGTAAGTGTGCAGTGCAGTGTAGATCCAGGAATGAACCTGCATCTGTCATGCATGACGGTACCCCTTGTGAGGGAGGGGGAGATAACTAAACAGGAGAAAGCAGAGCAGAAAATACCAAATTCAAAACCTTTAAGTCATTGCAGGATATAGACTATGTTACTGTGCAGGGGTACAGTATATCAGATATAGATGATGTTACCATGCAGGGGTACACTTTATCGGATACAGACGATGTTACCATGCAGGGGTACACTTTATCAGATATAGACGATGTTACCGTGCAGGGGTACACTTTATTGGATATAGACCATGTTACCATGCAGGGGTACACTTTGTCAGATATAGACAATGTTACCGTGCAGGGGTACACTTTATCGGATATAGACAATGTTAGCAGGGATACACTTTATTGGATATAGACTATGTTACTGTGCAGGGGTACACTTTATAGGATAAGTATACCTTGGCAGTGGTGGAGCAAGTTGGGTCTTCCTCTCTGAACCTGCAGAAAGATGGTCTGTACACCCATCAGCAGTGCTATCCTGGGGCCCTGTGTGAGCGTCCTTGCTGAAGCCCCCATATATGAAGTCGGGAAGCTCCCAAGGAACATTTTCCTCCCTACCATGGCCTCCCTGTGTTTTCATTTTCAGCTAGTTGTATGTCATTTTTGCATTTTAATTGAATTAGAACTTAGAGGACCAGGAAGAAAGGAGGCCAAGTGGACAGCTGAAGCTTTTCAGGGGCCCCTCTGCTCTTGGGGTCCTGTGCGAATGCACAGTTCGCACCATGCTAAGGCCAGCTCTGCCCATCACACAGCCCCCTGTTGGGCAACCAGTAGATTGTCAAGGACTGAGATACCTTCTACCTCTTAGATAATTAAAGAAAGGAAGCCGTCTGGCATTGAAAAGGCCAGCTTGCAATCACAAGTCATGTGTTATTTTTTTTCTATACTGATTCTTTTGCTGTGTCCTAACCAGTTTGATAATGCATTTGGGGGGGGGTGTCTGGCCATCAAAAAGTGATGGCCTTAGCAAAGGCTCCATGAAGATCCTGAAAAAGTTCCTGCCAAATGAGTTACCTGGTATTCTTATTCTTCATAATTCTGCTCAACAGAGTACCCTGGTCTAGTTTTGTATAACCTTCAATGATTTTGACTACTGCAATCATGTCTCCCGTCAGTCTCTTTTTTTCCCCCCAGGGAGACCAGTCCCCGGTGCCCCAGCGTCTCATATATCCTGTTTTCTTTCTTGGCAAGGTGGTTTATTAACATAGGGTAAGTGGGTTGGGGGAAGGGGGCAGCCTATGGAAAAAGTGAAAGGCTGGAATTAATTAAGAGGAAAGAAGAAAGAGCAGCAGAGGATTCCAGGAAGACTTCCCCTCCCTTCCCCTCCCCTCAAAGCTGATTCTGCTCCTCCAGCTGTGGCAGGTGAACAGAGGGCGGCTGCCAACAGCCGCAGCCACTGGGGTCTGGTCTCTGGCCAGCTGGGCCTGGCCCAGGTACAGCTGGATGGGGACCAAGAAGCACTTATTGTGAGGGAGAGCCCCTTTGGAGGGGAAATTAGAGCTGCGTTAGGCTATGGAAAAGAGGAACCCTCTCAGGCAAACCTGATTCATCTGGTTTGGGTGCCAGGGGTGTTCACTGTGGGGGGTGCTTTAATGGGGTCAGCATTATGAAGGTAACAACACCTTGCTGTACAGTGAGGCTGTTCTCATTAAAAGACCTTGACTCACTAATAGTTCTGACCACACTTGTTATAAGGTGTTCATTAACTACTTCCAGAGAGGGAACATGTAGAGCAGGGGCTGCCCTGCGGAGACAACACGAGACCCTCCACAGGTGCAGATTGATTATTTTATAACTTACTCTCCCACCTCCATCCCCCACCTCAACCATCCCAGTTAATCTGAGCAGCAGGCCTCCAAGGCTTAACTGGTAACTGGGTTACAACAGCAGGTGGGTCTCTAAAGAGAATACATCACTGTCACCGTAACAAACTGGTTCACCATCTTGTTTGAGCAAGTTTGCTGAAGTGTTTGTGTGGCCAGCTGAAGTGCTTGTGCATGTGAGACAGTGTGTGTGTGTGTGAGAGAGTGTGAGTGTGTGTGTGTGTGAGAGAGAGAGAGAGTGGGTGTGTCAGAGTGTGTGTGTGTGTGTGGGTGTGTCAGGTGTGTGTGTGTGTGTGTGTGTGTGGAGAGAGTGGGTATGTCAGAGTGTGTGTGTGTGTGAGAGAGCGAGAGAGAGAGTGGGTGTGTCAGAGAGAGTGTGTGTGTGTGTGTGTGTGTGTGTGTGTGTGTGAGAGAGAGAGAGAGTGGTGTGTCAGAGTGTGTGTGAGAGAGAGAGAGGAGTGTGTCAGAGTGTGTGTGAGAGAGAGAGAGGTGTGTCAGGTGTGTGTGTGTGTGAGAGAGAGAGAGAGAGGGTGTCAGAGTGTGTGTGTGTGTGTGTGTGTGTGAGAGAGTGTGTGTGTGTCAGAGTGTGTGTGTGTGTGAGAGAGAGAGCGAGAGAGAGAGAGTGGGTGTGTCAGAGTGTGTGTGTGTGAGAGAAAGAGAGAGAGAGAGTGGGTGTGTCAGAGTGTGTGTGTGGGGGGGGTGGTAGGTATGTGGGGCAATGTGTGCATAGCGATTGTTGTTTTTTTTTAGTATGCTTTTTGTGGGTGCCTGTCTGTACTGCTTCAGCCCCTGCTCACCTGGTCTTTCCCTCCTCGCCTCTCCGGGACACCTCTTCATGGGGCGATACCCCCTGCTTGCCCCCCCAGGGTGGGCTACCTCCCTGGCACAACCCACATGGAGACGAGAGAAGGATGCCAGTAGGAGCGCCCACCAGCCTTGCCTCCCTGGATTGCCCCCAGGGCGGGGCGTGAGGTCAAGCCGGATCGGCGGAGATGGGATAGGTCAGCCACGAGAGAGTGTTGCGGTGGGCGATCAGAGCTGGAAGCGAGGCATCATATGTGGTGGCTGCATTTTTCTGTTGTAGATCCCTGGGTGCAGGGATGTGCAATGACGTCCCGCATCTGCCCCACCCCCCATGAGTGCTGACGCCAGCACAAGGGACCCCCAGCCTCTACCAGAGGTCCGTAGTGTGCCGGACACTCTACACCCTTCCTCCCGGAGAAGGAGGGCAGTCCCAAGGATGCTCAATCCTTCTCCCCCCAGCTGGCCTTCCAATGTCCTGAGTCCTGTCCCGAACCCAGGTAGTCGGCATCACAGATAGACGCCCTGCCTCTGTGCCGGTGGGCCAGCCCACATAGTGATCGTCTGTGTGCACACTTCCATGTGCACTGGATATTTCTTGTGAGTGTGCATGTACTAAAGTGTTTGCACATGTGTGGGCATGTTTGTGTATTTGCAGTGTGTTTTAATCGTGAAGCTGCACATTTGTCAGTGTGCATTTGTTTGTGTACAGGTGGGTGGGCGAGAGTGTGCATGTGTCGCTGAACGTGTTTGCGTAGTTGGGTGCCCTGTGTGTGTGTGTTTAGACCTATAAGCTTGTTATGCTGTATCTCTGGGTGTAGGGTTTGGTAAGTGTCTGTGTCATGGATGTGCATTGTGTGCACGTGTGTGTGTGTTTTAGTATGTGTATGTATGGGGTGGGTATGTCAGTGTGCACGCATGCATGAGTCTGTGTACGGATGTACTTTTAGACAGCCTGAGAGCCTTCCCTTAAGAATTTAAACATTGTGTGCCTCTGCAGTGTCCCCAGAGTGACGTCTGGTACTTAGTGTGACTGCTGGTATTAAATCCCAAGAGCTGCGTGCTCCCACAGTGTCAGGTGCTGCCGCCCACACTGAATTAAGTGGTTAAGGATGCAAATGATCAGTGCACACTAACCACGTTTTCCTTTTCTATTTGTTTACTTACTTATTTATTTAGCTTTTGTTAAACAGGTGGGCACACTAGACACATAAATGCCTATTTTCAGGTACAGCATGGGAGAGTACAAAGAAACAACATTACAATTAATCAGGGAATAAGGGTAAAGCAAGGCAGGATAACATTACAGGTACAGCAGAGCAGGACAGGACTACCAGAAACAAACTAAAACTCAAAGATTAAATATAACAACATGTACCAGACAATAGGCAGCCAGTCACAACTAGTGATTTACCAGCCTAGAAAATATAACACTAGACAGGCAACATGCAGTAACAGATAACGGTTAGCTAGCCTTGAATGACAACACCTCTGAGACTGAAGAAGGGGGTAGAAGGGAGTGTTTCGTAAGGGCATCGGGAGAGAGTTCCAGAACTTTGGTGACAGTGAGGAGAAAGTCAGTTCACCCATCCTGGTAACACACTTGGGAACATGGAGTAGGGACTTGTCGGAGGATCTGAGGGGGTAAGCCGGAAGGGAGCACTGAAAGCAATAGAAGCAGGAGAAGAGGACCTTAGGAGCTAATCTAGGAAACACCTGAGAGAATAAGAGCACCCAGCAGATGGAGATAGTCATCCCAAGATGTAATACAGACTGCAGTGGTGAATTAGATGGTTGGAGGACAGTGCAAAATGACAAATATTGTTATATGTCACATCCCAATTGGCCATGGTATTTTTAGAGGCATGAAGAAAGGATTGAAGGCTGTAGTTTAGGTTACACAAGGGGACTTCTTTAGCGACGGCAACTTTGGCCTTCAGGATAAGTGTGTGCCTAATTCTGTAGGCTTTCTCATTCTTAGTATTCACTGTTTTATAGATGATGGAGATTTGTAGGGAGAAATCCATTGAGAGGTCAAGAGTGATGCCAGTATATTTGAACTGGTCAACCGTGACAAGTAAGGAACCATCAGCACAGGTGATTGCTAGGGCATTAGCGCAAGACTTAAGCTTGGCATTAGGACCAGATAGCATAGCCTGGGTCTTTTGACATTAAGGACTGATTTATTTTTCCTGAGTCAGTTCTGAATATTCTGAAAGTTGCAGCTAAGCTGCAGATTTAATATGACCTACAGTCTGGTAACTAAACTGGAGAGCAAGGTCATCTGCAAGACCCGGGGAGGAGCAGGGGACCAACACGAGAGGAAAACTGTTAATAGAGACAGAGAAGAGCAGTGTGCCACCAATAGAGCCTTGGAGAACACCAGCTTCAACAGAGGCTATATTAGATAGTGCCTTGTTAAACTTTCTGAATTGGAACCTATTTGAAAGGTAGTTCCCAAACCAGGAGACAGTATGAGAGGAGAGGCTGAGCATGAGCAGTGTAGAACGTAATAAGCGGTGATGAGTCAGGTCGAAAGCCTTAGAAAGGTCAATGAATACAACTCCTGTCATCATTCCCATATCCATAGCTACTTTAACATCATTACACAATTTGATGATTGGAGTGGATGTGCTCTACCCCTTGCTGGAAGTCATGCGGTACAGGTGATCGCAGGTTGTACTTGTGGAGACAGTCTGGCAATTGCACTGCAACCACCTTTTCCAAAAGTTTACATAGAATTGGCAGGTGTACCCTACCCAGTAGTGTGGGGGGGCTGAGACGCTGGGCACCCCACTTCCTGCCATGCTGTTGACCTGGGTTCAGAAACAGATGTGGGTTGATGGTGGCCGGCCAGGGAGGGAGGATTGAGTTTCCCCAGGACAGCTTTCGTTCATCGTTGAAGGAGGGGTTACAGTGCCTCGCTGCTCATCTGCCACCTGGAGGAGTCTGGCCAGCAGTGCAGTAGGGTCATGCACGGGGAGGGATCGCACGCTAGATGCCAGGGGCATCTCTGTGGAGGAAGAGCAAGCACATTGCATCCATAGTGATCCCTAGGGGTGAAAACACAGAAAAAGAAAATCACGCAGAATGACGCCCGACTCTCCACAGGCTCTGCACCAGTGACCAGGCATCTCCCAGGAGAGTCTCTGGCTGAAGGTGAGCAGGAGCGAGGTACGCTGCAGAGAAGCTGGGTGACAGGGCTGGGCAGGTCAGTCTGATAGGGGTGACTGGGCAGCTAAGGCAGAGAAACGTAAGATTTAAATAAAAAAAAAAAGGAACTGACAGGAGTGCAATAGGATGGTAGTTATTGATAAGTGTTGGTTCTCCTTTCTTGAAAACAGGGACAAACCTGGCAATTTTCCATGTATCAGGCACAACTTCAGAGCATAGTGAAAGGCTGAAAACGTGGACGGTAGGAGAAGCAAGGCTGAGGACCCTAGTTTGCAACCCATCAGGTCCAGGGGCTTGTGCTGGGAGAGAGAGTGCTTAGCAATATTCAAATTTCCTTTGGGGTCACAACTTTCAGAAAACTGTGGATGATTAGGAGAAGTGGGGGAGTGCGGTTGGTTGGCTATATCAGTGGGTTGACAAGGAGAAGTACATGCTGTTAAATCAGTAAAATGATCATTGAAAGCATCTGCCATTGTAACAGGGTTATTTAAGCAATAAGGCATGACAGGGTGTGGGTTATTGGGGGATTTACTCACGCCTTGTGTGGTGTGTCATGAGGCGCAGCTAAGTGACTTAACCACAGAAGTGATAAATCCCCAATCTCTACACCCTGGAGTGCCTTATTGTGATTATACAATGGACCCATGTGTAAAATAAATTTTAAATGTGTTTAAGTATGTTTTTTATAAATGCCATTTCTCAGCCGTGGGTTATTACAGGATGTTTTTATTTATTTAGCTTTTGTTAACCAGGTAAGTGCACTAGCCATAAAATGACTATTTTCAGGCACGACCCGTATACCATGGTCATGTGATGTGTTTTGACCAATGAGGTTACAGGATTTTCATACCCCATTGTATAATTAAGCAATGAAGCACGACAGGGTGTGGTATATCATGGGATATCGTCACACCTCGGGTGGTTGGGCGCGAGGCCGCAGGCCGAGAGCGTCCAACCATCCGAGAAGTGACAATATCCCATGATATACCACACCCTGGAGTGCCTTATTGCTATTATGAACTGGCTTTAAAGTTTTAAAAAATAAAAAAGTTAAATAGGTTTTAAAACATTTTAAAATGAGTTTTTGGGTGGTGGTGGGTCACGTTTTGATAAAATAGTTCTTAAGACAGTAGGTGGCTCTATTATATTGGTAGTTGACAGAGGTGGGACTGTTGTGTCCCTGTGAACTCATCTCTCACTCTACATTGCATCCGGATGTGAACTGTGACTATTTTGAAGAGTTTCTGTTAATTTGTGGTAATAGCGGCGTGTAAGGGATTTGTGGAGCTTACTGTTTTTTAAAATAGAAGAATAAAGACACTGAAATGCTGTATGGCGTGATGCGAGTCAGCGGAAAAAGACTTCTGGCTGGGGTGAGACAACAGACAGTACATTGGTAAGTAACCACATGGAGGAGTTGCAGCTCTTGTGTTATTCGAGACCCGCTTTGTTTTTCTTTGCTACAGAAGAAAAAAAAAAATCATCCATTACTGTCAGCCGCGCGCTGCTGCTATCGAAACCGAGTGACAAGTTACCGACCGCACCTTCTGTGCAGCTGACCCTCGCCTTACTAACGGATTGATTTTGGGTATTTTTTTGGTTCCTTTTATATCTGTGGTTGGTTGCAGTATATCAGAGGACACATTCTGAGTGGGGAGACTTTTGTGAAGGTAGTAAGGGATCTGGAGAATGCTGCTAACAGAGGAAATGTTGTGAGTGAGGAGCCTGGTTGCCGGAGCTTTTTTAAAGCCGTGATGATGTAGCCCGATATCATCATGGCTTTAAAGAGCTGTCGACCAATCGGATTGCTCCATTTATGATCGCCAGTTCATAATACAGTTTATCCCATTAAAGGACTATGTCTTTAATGTCTTGTTTAGTGGAGCTACCTATAAGACCCTTGATATGACACCAGAAACTGGGGGAATCCCCAGCAGAGGATAGATGCTGATCCTTACAGAAGGTACTTTAAGCAGTACGGGTACTTTTTTTGCAAACATTTCTGAGCCTTCTGTATTCCTTCCAATCAGATACACTGGTAGAGTCCTTATAAGAAAACCAATGTTTATTCTTGGCCTTCAGCAAGGAGACAACATTGCTGTGGAGACATTTTGTAGCTTTACCCCCCGACTCTCGTCTTAGTAACAGGGATGTGTCTATCCTACAGAGGGATAATTTGAGCAGAGGAGTGGGACAGAGGGGCAGAGCTATTGTAGTATCTGAGGAAGAGTAAACAGGAGGCCAGTCAACCAAGGCTGTGTCAGCAAGCAAATTAGCAGTGTCCAGTCTGGAGACGTCCCTTAGGGTAATGACATTGTGGGAAACCTTTGGCAGATGGACTTTCCATACGCAGTATGTAGAAGAATAGCGGCTGATTGAATCAAGTAAGGCTCCAGTTGGCTGAATCCTATGCTTTCTGTTGAGTTCTATCCAATCAGTCAGGGTCTGATGTCCCCCTCTAGCACCGGGTTGTATTGGGACAGAGATAAGCTGGGTGAGGTTCAGCTTGCCAACCACTGCTTCATAGGATTTGGTATTCTTATCTAGAATGAAACTTTCAAACACCAGAAAACGCACATGTGCTAGTAGCTTCCATCAGTTCTTCATTCAAGTAATCTGGCCTCCTTAAAACTCCAATATTTTGTATATTTTTGTGTTTTCAAGGAGAGTGGACCTACGTGATAAACATCAGAGTAGTATACATAAGTACGATTTCATAACAAGCCATGTACTACCCCTAAAATATAGCTTTCACAATCTCATGGGAATCACAAAAATTCATTGTGTAGCAACTGAACAAGGAAGCACAAAATGCCCACACCATTAAAAAAAGTTGACTCTCAGGCTCCAAAAGCAAGAATTTCCCAAAACATGCTCAGCCTCCCAGAGAGATCTCAGAGTCTCCAGAATCCAGCTCTGTGGCAGAAAAGCTTGCTGGCTTACTGCTGGACAGACACTCCTTATAAACAACTAGCTGCCTCAAAACGTCAGCAAGTGATGATGTGCTACACGGCAACATCTTCACATCGAGCACTTGAGGATGAGCACCTGGTGTTCCCGGTAACAAGCCACAGGCATGCAAGGCTCGTAGATGCCCAGCTGACCCCCTTACCTGGCCAGTCAAGGTTAATATCACCTGATGAATACTTCATTGTTACCAGTCCTTGGGCTAACCCGGTCAATTAGGTGGGAGAGGCCAGAAATACCAAATTTAGGAGGGTCGTTAAGTGCACAGCAAATGAAGCTGCTTAGTATTACCCAGCAGGAGAACCGAATGCAGAGATTCACAGGAGGGCACTGTAGGAAGGTCATACTGCATAGGAGATGAGTTTAAATGATTTTTGTAATAAACTATTAGACCCCCTCACTTTTAGAATCAGGACACTCAGGTCTAATAAGGTTATAATTAGGGAGGGAGCAGGCAGAGTCAGGGATGGATGGTTTAAGCCAGGACTTCAAGATCACTCGAATATCTGGCAAGTAATGGTCAGCCCAGGCATGAAGCTCTATCACATTAAGGCTTTGAATATTGAGGTAAACAACTTTAATACCTTTTTGGTAGTGCCACTTCGGAGATCAAGCGTGGCAGTGGCTAATGCCAGGTAAGTTCATTCTGCCACAGAGTGTAACATTACCTCTGAACTAACCAAACTTCCCAGCGCTATGTGGCACAGTGCTGCTTCATCTGGGGGGCTCGCTGACAAAGTGGTAGTGTGCCGTGAAGGACTACAGAGTTCATTCAGTTCAGAGCTGAGGTATACTCTGTGGCCAATAAACTTATTTGGCATTTTCCATATAAAATCCAATTAGTGTGTGCAGACCCTTTTGTATCTTGTATGTCTGTCTGCTGGGCCCTTGCCAGTATAATGGCACCTTAGCCATTAATCATATTATGGCATTTACCTTCTCACTGTATCTTTGGCAGGGCATAAGGATTCGAGCCAGTGTGAGACGGAATGCAACATTGTTCAGATCTGTTGTAAAAATCCAGTGAATTCTGGGCCCCAAGAGAGTCACTTGCCTGTCCGCTGACATGTGCCTGCTCATAATCCCCATTTCATTATGCTGAGGTTACTGTCCGCTGTGGGGCTCACTCACGGCACCCACCTCCCCCACCATAGTGGAAATCTTTTCAGTACCATGAAGTGCAGTCAACAGAACTCTGGAGTCATAACCCCCCTTCTGGAAAAATTTACCTTTCTAGGGACATGGATATGTTGTTCATCCACACTTATTGGCAGGTCCCTTGCTGCTTTAATTCTTACCGGAAGGTCTTCAAGCTGGCACCTCCCACCCACCCGGGTGGTAAAACTCTCGGCTCCGCCCCATGACGTCAGATCTTCCTTACCGCTTGGAAGCTCAGGTTCCCTCCTTAACGCTCTGCGTTTTCGACTGGTTCCTGAAAAGTTCGGTCTTGAATTTATTGAAGTGTCCTTTGAATCTTGATCTTTTCTTCTTCGCTTCTGGCGATGGCTTTTTCGGCCCCGAGGCGTACAGTTAGTTCCTCCAGGGGCACTCGCACTCCGTGCTTTTTGCCTGGACTTGGATCACGATCCTCAGGCTTGCAACTTTTGTTCTGCCCTTTCGGTCAGCTCTCCGGAGGACCGTGTGGCCTGTTCGGGGCTCGGACATCCGGTAATTTTCTCCGCTCCGGAGATTCCATTGGACTGGCGGGTGTCCGCTTGACTGTTCTCTGCAGTCTGATCCTGCGGGAAGGCGGGGTTCCCCTCCCGTTCCTCGGTTCGAGCTTATCCAGCTCTCTTGGATTCTTCTCTTCAAGCTTCGTTCAGGGAGCCGTCATTCCCTCTCCTCCAAGGGAGAGAACCTGGAAACCCTAATAGCTCGGCCTATGGCTAAAGACAGCGGCGGGGTCTCTTCATCGGCGAGCGGGATCTCCTCCCCTCCCTCCTTCGGCCCGGCCTTTCGACTGCGGTCGAGGATTACGACTTGACCACTGGCCTCCGCGTATCCCGTCAGGTCAATGGCCAATTCCCCGTCGGCGTTGTTGAGTCTCTCGACCCGTCTTTGGGGGTCTGCTGAGCCGTCTTCCGCCGCCTTCGGCGGAAGCTGAAGCTCTGTCCTCCCGCCGGACCGACCCTCGGTCCTTTCTTCGAGCCGAGGGAGGAGCGGGTGCGCCCCGCTTCTTCCCGGGCCCGCCCTCGGTCCCCCCGAGGATTTGGGTTTCGGTCTCGGTCAACCTCTCGGTCTAGCCGCTCACGCCGATCTTGGCATTCTCGGTCGAGGCACCGAGTTAAGTGGCTTTGCCATTCTTCCTCGTCCCCCTCCTCGGATGAGGAGCGGTTTTGATGCCGTTGGCGTCAGTGTTACGAGGAACTTATGTGGCGACAGCAGTTGTTGTCTGGGTTTCAATCGACCCCGATTCATTCTTGGATAGCAAGCAGCTGCCGCCTGGTTGGCAGCCATTCGAATCGGTTGAGGAGTCTTCTCCAGGGCCGGTTGCTCGTCCGACCTCACTGCCCCTCCGCCTTCAGCGGAGTTCAGGTCGAACTGTGGCCTGTCCTTCAAGTCTCGGTCCCTCACTGCCGCCCCGCCGGTGACGAAGAATGCTCCTCGGCCTGCGGCAGCTTTGCAGACCCCCGGAGCCTGGAGCAGGCTCTGCCATGTTTCTAGCAGGGAGGACCCCGGGTCTTCCCAGGAACATCCAGTAGACGACAGCCCATCGTCTTCGAAGGGTCTACTTCAGGTCATTTCAGAATTTACTGGAATGCAGCTCAAGCCTGTCTCCGATCGGGCACCTTACCCCCTTATGGAGATTCTGGATCGAGGGGGTTCTTCCACGGAGGCCTTCCCAGTGGCTGAGGCTATCGTGGGCCCAGCCTTGGAGCGGCCTACTTCCTGCCCTGCGCCTTCGGCCAGGGTGGCTCAGAGGTACCCTATCCCTGTCGGTTCTCTGCCCAGTTTCTTGGAGCACCCCTCGGCTGAAGGGTATTACCGACGACGTTTTCCAATGTCTTGGAAACGCTGGGGATGTGGACAGACCCCCGACAAGGAGTCAGAAGGATGGACTATGTCGGTGTAAGGTTTATGCTCGTCCTCCCTAGGCCTCCGTCAGGCCAGCTCGGTTGCACTGATGGCACATTCTCCACACACCTTTTGGGCTCCCTGGGCGAGGTTCTCCCTCATCTCCCAGGTGACCTGCGGACCATAGTTAGAGCAGGTGCGGGACCCACGGTAGAGGCGGTGGCGAGCAGCAGCTCAGATGCCTCTGGATCTAGGCGACTCCTGTGCCAGATCAGTGGCGGCCGCAGTGGCCATGCGCCGCAGGGCGTGGCTGAGGTTATCCTCCTTCTCTTGGAAACCCAGCACGAGTTGGCAGACATCCCCTTCTTGGGGACTGACCTTTTCGGTCCTGGAGTGGAGGGATACATCCATGGGCCCGAGAAGTCGATGCCACTCGGACTCGGTCACTCTCGCCCGTGGGGTCAAGGGCAGCCGTCAGCCTTTGCGTAAGCCCGTTTGCCCCCTGAGCCCTGGGGCCCCCCCTGGCCCAGCATGAGGGCCAGCAGGCATGCGTTGGGCGGCCTGTTGCCAGACCAGCGTCTTCCTCCAAAAGGAAGCGGGGAGGCAGGAAACCGAGGGGCTCCTCGGCTCCTTCCCCCTCTAAGCCTGCTCAGTGATGGGCCAAGGGGCATTGCCCGGGCCCCGTCGTCCCAGCCCGGGTTTCCCCATGGGGGGACGGCTCCGCACCCCGTTCTGGAGGTATTTAAGGTGGATCCTGTCGCAAGTTCGGCGGTTCCCTTCAGAGCCATTGCCCCACGGGAATCTTGAGTTCACTGCCCCTGTGTCGGTCATCCGACATGCCTGGCCCTCTAGTTAGAGATAATCAGGAGGCTGTGGACCCCCCCATTCAACCCTGGGTTCGCGTCCAGGTATTCCTGGTCTCATCACGGACAGGGGCTTGCGCCCATTCTCCCTTGCGCCTGGATGGTCTCTCTTCTGCAGACATCCCATCCTCAGAGCGTGGCGTGTAGCTGTTTCCTGGTCTCAGGATGTACCTACTCCTACCGTTCCGTTCATTTTGGGGAGGCTCCACCCTTCTTGCAGAGGAGCTCCTTACGGAAGTTCTAAGCACTTCCTTGCTCAATAGTCTCTGCGGCATTGAAGGGGTCGGATGTCACCACCGGAATTCAGACTGGTCTCCCGTTTCGGGAGCCAAGTGAGCTTCGTATCTTAGCGGTGAAGCTTCTTGGGACTAGCTCGACTTTGAGTCCGAGCTCGGCTCCCAGCGAACAGGGCGGGTTCTTCCTCCTTTGCCGGTCGGGTTGGCCGGGAAATCGTCCTGCCAGGACCTCCTGCTCCTCCTGGGCCTCAGGCGGCCTTCCCTTAGTGGGAGGGCCAGCCAGAGTCCTGGCATGCGTCCCTTGGACCAGTTTATGACTTACAGCCCAGGAGTTGGGAGAAACGCTCCTTGGACCGTTCTAACCCGGCGGAGAATATCCTGCTTGTTCACCCTGAGTTGCGGTCTTCTCCGACCGATGCTTCTCGAATGGGTGGGGTGCCCATCTTGGGGAATACAGAGTGCTTCGCCTCTGGTCCTCTTGCGAGTCCCGATGTCCTTCCTGCTCGCTGGAGACAGACGGTCCGCTTAGCCGGCACTGCTCGTTCCGCTTGTACGGGGTCTACCGGTCTAAGTCCAAGTAGGACTATTCCAAGACCATGTGCTACCTACTCCGCAAGGCCCTTGTCTCGGTGCAAGGAGGTTCTCCGCATTGGGCGGTTGCGCAGTCGAGGCTTCCCAGCCATTTGATGGCAGGAGCCTGATTCCCTGGCTGCTGCCCTGAGCCGGGCATAGGCTGCGCATCATGAGTGGTCTCCCCTGCCGGAGGTAGCACAGGATCTTCTCCCTTTTCCTTCCGGGGAGAATACCAGGCCGAGACTGTTCTTTGCCCGCCCCTCATCAAGGCCTGCTGCAGGGGATGCCATCGGGGCCACGGACCCCGGGCCCCTCCCTGCCTCTCCCCCATTTCCCTTGACCTACGGGCAAGGCGAGGAGGACTTGGCGCAGGTGATGCTGGTAGCCCCAGACTGGATTGCCAGTTCTGGTATCCAGCTCTCCATCTCAGCCCCAGGCTCCCGAGGCGCCTCTAGTCCTCGGTCCTGCCTTTCCTTTTCAGGGAAGGTTATCCATCGGGACCTTCAATCCCTGCACCTGTAGGCGTCCCTGTAGGCTAGGGGCCAGGCCTAGGGTCTTTCGGCAAGGTTCTCGACCTTCGAGGCGTCCTGCTAAGAAGTCGGCCAAGATGCTTGTCCTTTGGGAGAAGTTCTCCTTTTTTTTCAATGATGGCATAGGGCCGTGCCCTTCCCCGTCCCTGGGCAAGCATTCTGGACCATTTGCGGTCCATCCTTAGACCAGGGCTTCGGTCGACGACCCTCTAGGTGCTTCTGCGGGTCACCACTGTCTTCCGGGCGCGGGCCGGGGGGTAGCTGGTGGTACGGAGAAGGTGGTCTGGCACTTCTAGGCCTCAATCATGCCTCCCTTTTGGGAGAGTATCCCGTTTCTGCGGGATCCTTGCTGGTATGGGCTTAGCTCATGAGCAAGCCATCTGAACCTTTGCACAGGTGTGATTTCCCCCACCTGTTGTGGAAGAACACCTTCTTGGGGCCACTCCGCCATCCAGAAGGCAGGGAGAGTTCCAGGCGCTCCTTTAGCCTCCCTATCCGGTCTTCCACAGGGACTAGGTTGTCCTGCGCCCCACCCGAAGTTCCTCCGGAGGCGGTGGCGGAGTCTTCCCTTTGGGGGTATTGCCTCTGCCGGGGTTTATCCCATTCACACCTCGGAGGCCGTGTTCAGGTTCCGTGGGAACCGTTAGCGCTTCCACCTCTTGGGAGTGTAAAGCTAAAGTTCGGGGAGGTTACGCCAGCTGTTCATCATCTTCGCTGAAGCGCATCTGGCAGATGCAGCCCAGTGGAAGACAAGCGGGCGGGTCACCCCTACAAGGTCTCCACTTTAGGGGGCGGGCATGGAGCCTCCCAGAGGATAAGTGCTGTTTTACCGTACTTCCGCTGCATCGGTGGCTGCTTCCAGGACTCTCCGGTCCAGGATATCCATGAGGGCTTCTGCCCGGAAGCTTGAGCTTTACGTTCCCCTTCCACATCGACCTTGGGTCGCGCGAGGTGCTGGTCGGGGCCTCGGTTCTCCAGTCTTTTACCTAAGTAGGGTGTGCGCCTTGCCTCCTCCCGGAGAACTGCTAGAGTCTGCCAATAGTGTGGATGAACAACATATCCATGTCCTAGAAATACAGGTTACTCACCTGTAACAGGAGTTCTAGGAATGGTATATGTTGTTCATCCACAATGTGGAATCCTACCGCTTTAAATCTTGCCGGAAGGTCTTCAAGCTGGCTCCTCCCACCCACCTGGGTGTTAAAACTCTTGGCTCCGCCCCATGACGCCAGATCTAGCCCGCTGGAAGCCAGATTGTGCGTCGAAGCCGGGGAGGCCGGGTGGGTCGTGTGGATGAACAACATATACCATTCCTAGAACTCCTGTTACAGGTGAGTAACCTGTATTTTCCATCTTACAGTCTCCCGCCGGCTGAGATTTATTCACTTAATGGACCGAGCTGTTCCGTTGGGGGGGCCTGAAATTGGGACAGATCCCAGACAAACAGGTAGGAGTGGTAGTGAGTTGGGCAGCAGATGGACTAGGACCCTTTCCAGTACTGCAACTAAATAACTGTGTCAAATATTGCACAGAGATATAACTTGATCAGTAACTGTCTGGACTAGCAGATTTATAACAAGAACATTGTTTAAGCCTGTTTACCTTACCGCAGAGGTTTCTCCCTGGCCCCAGTGCCGTCCAGGGCAGGCGCAGTGGCTGGGCATGTGTGAACAGTAAGCGATGAGCAGCAGGGGACACGCAGGGGAGATGGGGCTAGTAACTGCAAAGGCTTGATAGCCTTGTGTGTCCTTTATTAGTTGTGGACCACAAGGCAGTGTGGCTAATCTACACTTTTTGTTGTGTTCTCGGTACATCTCCTGTGTTTGGCCCAGAATGTAAAGGAATCCAGGGTTTTAAGAATTCACCTGTAGTGCATTGCTCTTTGTGGTATCATAGCACAGTATGGCAGGGAAGATTGCTTTAGAAACATAGAATTTGACGGCAGATAAGGACCGCTTGGCCCACCCAGTCTGCCCATTTCCCTACCTAATGGGTAAGCTGCAGATCCTAGCTAACCAACAGCCTGCTTCTTCCTACCCCCACCCCCCTAGAATTGCCTTATGCCTGTCCCATGCATTCTTGAATTCCACCACTGTTTTTGACTCCACAACCTCCTCAAGAAGGCTGTTCCATGCATGCACAACCCTCTCCGTGAAAAAATAGTTCCTCACATTACCTCTGAGTCGCCCCCCCAGCTTCAAATTGTGCCCCCTTGTTCTTGTACACCTCTTTTTCTGAAAGATGTTACCCTCTTGGACTTTGTTGATGCCCTTCTGGTACTTGAAAGTTTCTATCATGTCCTCCTCTCCTCGAGGCTAGAAGTAATTGGCCCCGTAGCGTTCTCCTCTACCCCTCACCCCACACCTCTAACAAGGCATTTTTTTCCAGTGGTGTTAGGAGTAAACCCCTGTGTTATTGCCTTCCACTCCATTTTACAGCTGGGAGGTTAACTGACTTGCTCACAGTCAAACAGTGACGTGGCAGTAGTGGGATCTGAACTTGGGACTCCTGGTTCCCGTTTATGTGCTGCAGCCTGCCAGTCCCAGACTGCCCCCCCCCCCCCTTCAGAGTGTACTGTTTTTCCTGGAGTAAACTGGGGGTATGGCGATATTTATGGAGCAACCCAGGTACAATGTGTACTGTCCCCTTCTCCGTCCTTTAAGCAATGTCTGCATTTCTGTCTCCCAAGTTCTTATACTTTTCAGTTTCTCTCTCTCTGCTTCCTTTTCTTTTCTGTTCCCCATATAGCTGTTTCCCTCTGGACCACCACTTATGTCTGCTATTAGGCCCTTGCATTGGCAACCTTGTAGCCGAACCTGCGCCCCCCCCCCTCCCAAACTGTTGAGGCCAATGGGGATTCACATGGTATTGGGTCCGAGAGTACTGGCAGCCATCATACAGGTGGACTGGGAGACATGGAGGGGTTCTGGTTTTCCTCCCTGGTCCCCTGGAATCTCTCCTATCTCTCTACCGTTGAATGGAGCCCTGTGAGGCCTTACATGCTGCAGCAACGTCCCTGTGGAGAACATAAGCTTCCAGCCCAGTCCAGGGGTCACTGCGGTGGTGGAACCACAGTGCCACTCCTCCTAGGATGGGAGCGCTGCCACTGAGCCGTGCCATCCCACCCTCCTCAGCCGTCTTGACCCAAATCCCGTGTTCACTCCTAAAACCGGGTTGTCAGTGCGGGAGCGCAGTGCGTGACCCCTGGACCATCAGTAGCCCCTGCTTCCCTTCCTTTATTGTTTCTTTCTCGGTGGTCCCACAAGTGCTGTCTGTACCTGTAACAAGACTGGGGACCACAGCTGTACTAATGACATGGGGGGAAACATGGGCGGGTTCCAAAGCATGGAGGGATCGCAATGCATAGTTGCTCAGAGAGAAACACGGTGCTGTATGTACATAGGGTGTTCTGTGCCTAGATGCAGTTTATTTTGCTTTTATTCAATCCCTTTTTCACAGTGACCCTTCTATTTATTTATTTTTTTTGACACTTTTTTACTCCGGACAGCACAGTTGAGATGCAGCGTCCTACAACCCCTTTGACACTTCTGCAACCTGACCTGTAATTCATTCATTGGGTTTTCTCAGCTGCTGCTTTACTGTGTTTTCACAGCTGAGGCTGGCACCATGTGATAACCCCCTCTTTGTGTCCACGGCAGCAGACATGGCCATGGGAGACCCTCTGTGTCTAGGAGTGATCACTGCTTGCTGGACACCCTGCAGTCAATTCACACACTGTACTGCTCTCCAGCCTTGGGGTGAGCCCAGCTTGGACCTCTGCTATGACAGGAAGACTCATAGTGCATGTTGGTTTAAGCAGTAGTCACACTTACATAGAAACATAGATTTTGACGGCAGATAAGGACCGCTTGGCCCACCCAGTCTGCCCATTTCCCTACCTAATGGATAAGCTGCAGATCCTAGTTAACCAGCAGCCTACTTCTTTCTACCCCCACTTCTCTGACTTAAATTCAGTTATACACAGGACACAGTCCCTTCCCACTCTTTTTGTTAACACGGTACAGACAGGTTTGATCCTGACTCCGGATGCGAGTCAGGACCTTAGAATCCCTTGATAAAGGGTGTACCCAGGGGTCCAAGTGGTAGACAAGTATAAGAACTCGGGCATTGGCAAATATGAGATGCAGAATTAAGATCCTGAATCTGAAGGACAGCTGTGACAAGACACATCTACCTGTGTAGACACTAGCAGATTCAGTTTGAGAGAGTGAAGTATTTCTTGGAAAATAGCATTGTTGTTCAAGTCAAATGTTGTTATAGAAACCCTGATTTCAGGTCACAGGCCCAGAAACTGTCATTATGTTGCTGGTTTAAGAATTTTGGTTCCAGTGTCAGTGGGAAGAAGTACAGGAACTGAGTTCCTGTGCGTTCCTGTTCACTTTCATCACTAGGTGTACCTCTCACTACAGCAGCTGCATGACCCTCCTGTTGCTCTTTTCACACACCAGTGGATGAGGTTATACCTCGGTCAGAGCCTGTTCTACTCTGCATAACTTTATAAGGTCTCCACTGTACTATTAATGCGTGGGTTTTACAGATTTGACACTGCTTTCGCACTGTAGGGCCTGGGTCGGCAAAAGGTTCAAAGAGGCATCACTTCTGTAGGGACATCACACTCAGAAGTTGGGGTTTGCCGGTAGGCATTCATAGGTCTTTTTAGTCCTGATGGTAGACATGATGTGTGGCCTGTGAATACCTGTGGCATCTCACCATGTGTGACCTGAAAGTACCAGCAGTGGTTTACAGGGTGGTGCCTGAGAGTACCAGTGACATTTCACGGTGTTTGGCCTGAGAGCACCTGCTGCATTGCACGGTGTGTGGCCTGAGAGTACCAGTTCGTTATATAGTGTGTAGCCTGAGTACCAGCAGTGTCACAGGGTGTGTGCCCTGAGAGTACCAGCAGTGTCACATGGTGTGTGGCCTGAGAGTACCTGTGGCATCACATGGTATGTGGCCTGAGAGAACCAGTGGTGTCACAGGGTGTGTGCTCTGAGAGTACCAGCAGTGTCACATGGTATGTGGGCCTGAGAGTACCAGCAGTGGTACATGGTGTGTGACCTGAGAGTACCAGTGGTGTCACAGGCTGTGTGGCCTGAGAGTACCAGCGGTGTGGCTTGGTGTGTTGCCTGAGTGTACCAGCGGTGTTGCTTGTTGTGTGGTCTGAGAGTACCAGCAGTGTCGCTTGTTGTGTGGCCTGAGAGTACCAGCGGTGTCACATATTGTGTGGCCTTAGAGTACCAGTGGTGTCAAATGGTGTGTGGCTTGAGAGTACCAGTAATGTCGCTTGGTGTGTGTGGCCTGAGAGTACCATTGGTGTTGCACGGTGTGTAGTCTGAGAGTATCAGCGGTGTCACACTGAGTGTGGCATGAGAGTACCAGTGGCGTTGCATGGTGTGTGGTCTGAGAATACAAGCAGCGTGACACAGAGTATGGTCTGAAAATACCAGCAGTGTGACACGGTGTGTGGCCTGAGAGTACTAGCAGCGTGACACGGTGTGTGGCCTGAGAGTACCAGCAGCGTGACACGGTGTGTGGTCTGAGAGTACCAGCAGCATGACACGGTGTGTGGTCTGAGAGTACCAGCAGCGTGACACAATGTGTCATCTGAGAGTACCAGCAGCGTGACACAGTGTGTGGTCTGAGAGTACTAGCAGCATGACACAGAGTGTGGTCTGAGAGTACTAGCAGCATGACACAGTGTGTGGTCTGAGAGTAACAACAGCATGACACAGTGTGTGGTCTGAGAGTACCAGCAACGTGACACTGTGTGTAGCCTGAGCGTACCAACAGCATCATACAGGCAGCCCGGGAGACACAGGCAGTTTCTGCTGTTCTCCCCTGGTCCCTGTAAGTCCTCCCACCTGCCTGAAGCTGGTTGTTGTTCCATCGGGGCTCACACAGTGATATTCCTGTGGAGAAGGCAAGCTTCCCTGGTCCACAGCAGGAGCTGCTGCGGAGGTGGAACCACTGCACCTTCCCTCCCTGGTTGAGGACAATGCCATACAGCAGCACCCCGGCCCCATGGCTACCGGAACCAGCTCCTGCATTGGTGCCTGAACCCAGGTCACTGGCGCAGGAGTATGACGTGCTACCTGCTGGGTCATTGGCAGATGAAAGTTCTGGATTCATTGACAGCTGCGAGGTGTGAGGTTTTTGTCACCTGAGGGCAGTGAGTGTAGGTCACCCTGGTACACCTCTTGGTCACTAAGCTCCACCCAGTGGCCTCACTGAGTCACAGTCAGTACCACTGAGTAGGGTCTGTGTCTGGTAATCTGGTAACCAGCGCCCCCACCCCACCCGCACCTGCACCTGCACCTTTTGGCAAAAGGGTTGTTATAATCCCATTTCCATCACTGAATGAAATGAAGCACTGAGAGGTTAACTGACTTGCTCAAGGTCACCCACTGAGTAGTTGGCTCTGGTGGGGTCAAACAGGGCTAGAAATAATTTTCTGTGGATGGCTGTCCAAGGGACCGGTGCAATATTCATTTCTGACTGTCCCACAGAATTAGTACCTGTCCTGTTAATTTTTGTTTACTAAGTTTACATTTCGATTTCCAAATATGAGCTGATAGTAACTAGTGAGCCCCTGGCTGGTACAGTGCCCTGAAAAGGGCTTAACTTCTAACAGTGCCCATTGTAAGGTGCCCTTAAAAGGGCTACTATATATTACCCACTTGCTGCTACGTGGCTCTGAAAAGGACTTAACAAGTGTGCCCCCAGTTCATGGCCCTGATTGGAGTCCGGTGGCCTTAATTAATGCCCTTCTGTTCTGCCCTGACAAATGGATCAGTGTAATCTGCTTCTGTATATAACACGGACACTAAATGTCTCTCTCTCTACTTAGTAACCCAGAGGGCTTTTAACCAGTCTCCTCATTTCCTGTCTGTGAAGCCCTTCCTGTCCTAAAAGGGTATTTTAAGTGGTTGTCTCATCCCTTTATGTTCTTCTCCTGATCGCTAAATACCAAGTCTCCCCTTTTCTGTTGTGATGGTCTGCCTTGAAAAGGGTTTTCAAATACAGTTTTCTAGCCCTTACAGGGGCTTGTAAAGGGACACTGTCAGCTTTGTCCCTAAGTTTTGCATCATTTCGTAGAGGTGTTCCTCAAGGCACACACTAAACAAACTACTAGTGTAAAATGACCCTGCACGTCCCAAAAGTAATATTTTTACCTGCTTTCCCGATTTAACATTCTTTTTTTGTCAGACTGGCCCGAACGTAAGTCAGCCGACCTCCGGACGCACATCCATCCCAAAGACACGCGTCTATAACAGAGCGCATGTACGCTGTGCAATTTTTAGCATGCCCTATGAACAAAGCTGCTTAAATTAAGTATTTCAGCACACTAAATCGTACTGTGCTTCTTGTAACAAGCAGCGTAATACAGCTAAAATACACTAAAAAGCGGGTACTCAATTGCGCCTTGGAGCAGAGATCCCGCGCAAGTGCATGAACATGCCGCTATTGCGCCTGCGCGGGATTTAGGCTTCACTTTTTAAGTGTATTTTTTAGCTGTATTATGCCTCGTTTCTTGTTACAAGAGGCACAGTACGATTTAGTGTGTTGAGATACTTAATTTAAGCAGCTTTGTTCATAGGGCATGCTAAAAATTGCACAGCGTACATGCACTCTGTTACAGACCCGCGTCTTTGGGATGGTTGTGCTTCCGGAGGTCGGCTGACACGTTCGGGCCAGTCGGACAGAAAAATATTGTAAAATTGTGGAAAGTTGGTAAAAATATTACTTTTGGGACATGCAGAGCCATTTTAGAGTGGTAGTTTGTTTAGTGTGTGCCTCGGGGAACACTGCTAAGAAATTATGAAAAACGCAGGGACAAAGCTGATAGTGCCCCTTTAATTACCATGACTCAGGCTCCCCTTAGTTAGTAGACAACCCTGAAAGGGGGTTTTCATTTGCTTCCCTAAAACTCTGCTGCCGGTGAACAAAAGCTACTTCTGGGCTGGTACTGCAGGGGCAGCACACTGAGAAATGAGGCATGCTGTGCAGAAAGCAAAAGGACTGGATGAGGACATGGAACACGTGCACCGTCTAGTCCTACTGTGGCACTGTTTTCATTTCTGCTACTTGACAGAACTGCCGACCACACAGTAGAGCCTGCACTGGACAGTGAGTTGAATGGACATCTCTCAACATGTGGCAACAGGCTGTCAGGATGTCCATAGCCCAGCCTTACAGGTGGCAACATCTCCTGGGTCCTAGTACCTGCTAATACTTTTTCACTTGGTGCCTATCCCAGGGACAGGCAGAGAAATTAAACCAGCTGTCCTTGGAGAAAACTGGGTGTCTGGGACAGGCAAACAGGTGGTTATTTCAACCCTTGGGGGGGTCAAACCTGTGATCTCCTGGTTTCCAAGCCAATTTTTTAACCACTAGGCCATGCTGCCTCTGATGTCATTGCCTTGTGATGTCATTATGGCTTTTTGGCATAAATATGGCTTTGAGTGTTGAAATTTGTATTGACAAGGCATATTTGCACCAACACTCATGGTTTTGTGTTGATTCCCAGAACCACTTGTTAACAGGAAAAGTAATTGATAATATGGTGTCTCTGTGTGCTGGGGAGGGGGGGGGATGTCTCTGTGTTCCTACTGATTTATTGATGCCACACAGACAGCAACTCCACCCTCCACATCCAGGCGAACACTAGGATAGTTAAATGTGCTGGTGTGTGAGGTCGTTAAGCTACTCAACATATGGAAGTCATTTGGGGCCCTGTAATAATCTCTGTGCCTGAAAGGGGGGGGAGAAGAGGTGTTGATGAAACAGCTAATTCAGATAAATGGACTGTGGGCCGACTTATTCCTGCAAATTTGGGTTGTTGTGTGCTTTGGCTTTGAACGAGCAGAGTTAAACATCTGCACTTCAATATTTGTACAATGGAGGGACGGTTCCGTTGAATGTGGCAGTTTCAGCCCACCGCACACCTGAAACACAGACTCTGAGGCAGTGCAGTTAGATTTTGGTATTGGGGTCGCAGCTTTTAAAGGTGTCCATAATTTTAAGTACAGGTGGACACTCCTGTGTTTTGTTTAAATTTTTCTCTGTGTGTGTGTGGTGGTGGGGGGTTGCTGGCTGTGTTCTCCTGTGGCAGGAAGTGTAGCCTTGGTTCTTCAAAGGCGCAGAGGACAAGGATTTGTTTTTATTATTATTTTTTATAAATCATCTTTCATACAAACAGAAGAGAGGGAGAGAATGCTGCTGTGAGTACAGCAGCATAGAGATGGTGCAGCAGGAGGGAGAGGGATTACGGCGAGGGTAAACTTTGGAGGTTAAGTGACTTGCTCAAAGGCACACAAGGGAGTCAGTAGTAGCTGTGGTTTTCAAATTTGTCTCTCTAGGTTCACACTTCTGCTCAGTAACCAGTGCGTCAAACAGCCTTCCCACACTGAACTGTGAAACAGTTGATTGTGGGTTCAAGTCCCACCACCACTGGGTCACTGTGTGACTCTGAGCAAGTCACTTGACCTCCCTGTGCCTCGGTCGCTCCTTGCTGTAAAATGGGTTGAACCAGAACTCCAGTGAAAAATTAGATGCCACTCGGCTGGAATGTCCACTGGTAAATCAACTGTCCGTATATAGGAGTAACAGCTAGGTGTGTACTAGGAGGGGTTGTGGTGGTTGGGTTGTGTTCTTGGTTTTTTCTTTTTCCGGAGTGGAGCAGGATTCTGTGTGGTTACCATGGCAAATCATTGCCTAGTGCGTGCCATTTTTAAGTGCCAAGGCCAATAGATAATGTGCAGCAGCAGTTATGGGCTGAACTGGCAGTAAATGGACCAGAATGGAAAGTAAGGATGTCACAATAAGTCAGTGTGACGCTATATCATGATACTTCCCACTGACAATAATTTATCATTGTAAAAAAAAAAAAAAAATTTCAGAGAGTGTGGATACAGTTCACTATCGACACTTTGGCAGTTCCACTGGAACAGTATGATTCGTCAGACGTCTTCAAGCCATGCTTCTCCCACCACCCAGGTGCTGTATTCTTCCACTCTGCCCCATCACATCAGATCTTAATTTCCACTGGAAGGGACAGGTCTCCTCCTTCACAGCTCTGAAGCATTTGAGGATTTCCTAGCAAGTTAGCACCTTGGTGGAAACTGTGTCTTCAGAACTACTTGTTCAATTCTTCCACTTGTACCAGTCTGCCTTTGCAAAGAGGTCTCAGCATGGAAGTGGGGAAGCTGTTGTGTAGTTTCAAATTCTGTGTGACTTGTTGACAAAAAATGTTGTAGGTTCTGTCCCTTGGACCCTCAGTCACCTGGCAGCCACCAGTCATGCCTTCGTCGGTCCATTCTTGGCAGATGTCCCTGGCATCTCCTTCTCCATCCCTGAGGGTGGAGCCACCTCCAGTGCAGCCCTTGGTGGCAGCCCCGATTAAGGACTCCCGTTCTGCTGCCAGATTGCCGGTCTAGTTGTGTGTAAAGATCACTCACTCCAAGGGCACTATGGTGGTCCACTGCGGGCCTGCGGCAGATGGTCAAGGTCTGTTTTTGAGGAGTCCTCAGACAACTCTGAGGGGTCGTCCATGTTATCTTCGAGGACCCACATTTTCGACTGTGCTTCAGTGTAGGCCATTGTCCTTTGAGGCTCTCCTCTGCCTTATTGTCACAGTCCCTGAATGTGCACTTGGAGCTGGTTCAGAAGAGGGCTTAGTACCCCTTCACTGACATATTGGATGGACGAATCCTCAGGGGTTGCCTTTCCCATGGCTGAGGGTGTCTCGGGACCAGCGCTGGAACTTTGACAGTGTACAGCATCCTGCCTGGCACCTTCCACCCATATTGTCCACAAGTATGTGGTCCCTACAGGCTCTCTTTTGGGGTTCTCGGGCCACACGTTGGCTGAAGGGTTGGTCTCAGATTCAGTCTTCCAGAAGTCTGGGTGCAAGAGGACATGGACAAGCCACACAACAAGGCGTGTAAAAAGCTTGATCACATGGCTAAGAAGGTCAGTACCACTTCCTCTCTTGGTCTCTGTCAGGCGAGCTATGCTGTGATGATGGCCACCTTTGGTCACTTTCTGTTGGGACTGCTGGATGACCTCCTCCCTCACCTCTCTGCTGATAAGCAGCTTCTGGTGAAGTTGGTCAGATGACTAGGGTAAAGTTGGTCAGATGACCAGGAACAAGCACTGGCTAAACACCAGCTCAAGGCAGCTTTTGACATGGGCAACTCTTGTGCCTGTGCCACAGTAGCAGCCATTGTGATGCGTCTCAGGGCCTGGCTGCAGCTATCCATCTTTATGGCAGATACCCAGCACAAGATGACCGATGTACTGTTCCTGGGCACTGACCTCATTGGCCTTGGGGTGGAGGGACATCTCACCAGGATTTTGAAGTCCAGCACCACTTTAGATTGTGTGGCTTCATCTCAGAAGGACCCTAAGGCTGAGAAGCCTAAGACAAAGGTCTTCCGATATCGGTCATTTCGGCCATAGTGGCCCTGGTATCAGCCCCAGCAGGGGCAATATCAGTTCTGGCTTCCGAAGCCCAAGTTAGGTGGCTACAGGCTGAAAAGAGGCAAGGGTAGGTGAAGTGGTGACCCACTGGCCCCAGCACCTGGTGCCCCTCCAAAGCTGCCCGGTGACGGGTTGGAGGTGTCATCCTCCTGCCTGTCCAGTCCCTGACACAGCTATGAGGGTGGGGTCAGCTACACCATTTTTGGCCTCATTGGTCTGTCATTGCCACAGACAGATGGGTACTGGAGGTGGTAGGCAGCGGGTTTCCTGTCAATTTTGAGACTCACCCATCTTACCGACTCCACACTCCGTAGGAGTCCTTGTTGCCACAGGACATGCTACTTGCTTTCATGGAGAATGTTGCTCAGCTCCTTGCAAAAGAAGCAATAGCCCACGTCGCAGATACCCTAGCAAGTCAGGGATATGTGTCAAGGTACTTCCTGGTCCTGAAATGGATGGGCAGCTGGTGTCCCATACTGGATCTGCACGATCTGAACCAGTTCATGTAGAAATGCAAGTTCTGGATGTCCAGTCTGAGCCAGATTATACCATCCCTGGAGCAGGGCATATGGTTATGCTCCATGAATCTTCAGGATGCATTCTTCCACATTCCAGTCTGTCCGTCCCACTGGCAGTACCTCCGGTTCTTCACACAGGGGATTTTCTATCAGTTCAGGGTCATGCCCTTTGGCTTTTCATCTGCACCCATGGTCTTTACCAAGTACATGGTAGTGGTGGTGGTGGTGGCCTTCCTGTAGTGCCAGGGAGTCGTGGTGTATCCCCATTTGGATGACTGGCTGATAGCTGGGCCATCCAAGGAGGTTGTAGAGCGGTCCAGGGATCTGACCCTCAAGACCTACAGTGACTTGGGTCTGTTGGTCCACCCAGACAGGTCCGAACTGATTTCCCTCACAGGTAATCAGGTTCATTCGGGCAGAACTAGACTCCCTGCAGGCAAAGGTCCATCTCTGTGTGGACAAGGCTCAGGATCTTACCTCCTTTGCCTGATCATTTCAGAGTGGGCTCTTGTGCCTTGTCCAGGATTTCCTGTGGCTGCTGGGGTACATGACATCCACCACCAGTGTGGTCCGTTGGGCACACTGGCAGATGTGCCACCTGCAGTGTGAGCTGGGCTGCCAGTGGTCTCAGCACCTAGGTCATGTCGACCAGCTAGTCCTTGTGACCCAGGCTATGTGGGATGCCATCCAGTGGTGGCTGGCCCCTCAACATCTGGAGGAAGGAATCTCGTTTGTCCACCCAGAACCAACCTTCACATTCACGGCAAACACAGCTGTAGTGGGATGGGGAGCACACCAGGGGGGACCACCGAGTCCACTGGTTCTGGTCACCCTGGGAGTGCTGTCACCACATCAACCTGCTGCAGCACTGTGCAGTGCGGCTAGCTCTAACGGAATTTGCTCTTCTATTCGGGGGTCAGGGTCATACATGTCCAGACAAACAATACCAAAACTGTGTTCTACCCTTACAGGCAGGATGGAACTCACTCCCTTTCCTTGTGTTGGGAGGTCCTCCACACCTGCACACTCACGTGCAGCCTGGGTGAAAATCTGGCAGTTCATGCCGCAGGAGCTTACAGTCAGCTGGCAGATGCTCTCAGCTGGGTGGGAGAGATGGCGCACACATGGTCCCTGCATCAGGAGGTGGTAAAGCCACCTGTTCTCCCAGTGGGGCACCCCTCTGGTGGACTTGTTTGCTGCCTGGAAGAACAGAAAGCTGAGGCTGTTTTGTGCCCACCTCCCACAGTCTGGGACACTGTTGTATGAGGCCTTTGCAATACCCTGGACTCTAGGCCTTGTATACATCTTCTCTGCCTTCCCCTTGATAAACAATGTGGTAGTCAAAGCGTGGATAATCCTGATAGCTCCACACAGGCGCAGGCAGTTCTGGTACCTGGCTGTCCTTGGTCTCAGCAGCAGACCTCTGAGCAGTTTCCTCTTCACCCGGACCTGTTGATCAGGCACCAGGAGAAAGTCCTGCACCTGGACCTTCAATCCCTGCACCTCTCAGCATGGTTCCTGAGCAGCTAGAGTTCCAGACTTTGTGTATTTTGGAAGATATGCTTCATGTTGTGGAGGCCTCCTGGAAGGAGTTGACTCGCAGATTCTATGCATTTAAATGGAAGAGGTTCTCCATTTGGTATCAGGGCAAGGAACTTGATCCCCTTTCCTGTCCTGTGACAAGCATCCTGGAGTACCTCTGGTCCTGTGTCAGTCGGACTGCAAGCGACGACCCTTAAGGTGCACCTGGCAGCCATCTCTGCATACCAGGCACGGTCTGGTATGCCGATGGTGACCCAGGAGAAGATGGTTAGGTGCTTTTTTCAAAGGCCTGGACCACCTATCCCCTCTGCTGCATGAACCACTGCCACCTTGGGACTTACTGCTGGTGTTGGCTATGCTCATGGACAAGCCATTAGAGCCTGCTTACAGTAATGAGATATTATTACACCTGTTGTGGAAGAAGGCCTTCCTTGGTGGCTGTCATGTCAGTCAGAAAGATAAGTGAGCTCCAGGTACTCTTGGTGGAGTCTCCTTGCCTGGTCTTCCATAAAATAAGGTCGTCCTTCATCCCCATCTGAACTTCCTCCCGGAGGTAGTATCAGAGTTTCACCTGAACCAGGTGATTAACCTTCTGGTATATTTTAGCAAACCATCTTCGGAGGCTGACAGCAGGCTTCATACTTTGGACCTGCAGAGGGCACTCTCTTATTCTAAGGAGCACGTGACGGAAGTTCGAGGTGAGGCTTGCCAGCTGTTGGTAACATACACTGAAGCTGCGCCTGGCAGATCAGCAGTAAAGTGGACGATTGGCAGGTAGATAACATCCTGCATCGATCTCTGCTATATAGGTTGGCTGGTAGAGAGCCTCTCAGAGGGCTTAGGGCTCATTACACTGGGCATACCGCTGCCTTGGTGACTGCCTCCAAGGACATCCCCATACAGGAGATCTGTAGGACATCTACCTGAAAGAAAGCACACATCTTCATCTCCCATTACAGCATTGACATTATGTCATGTTTGGATGCTGCTTTTGGGGCCTCAGTTCTCCACACTCTGTTCACCAAATAGGGGTGCGTGCCTTGCCCCCTTTTCCTGGAGAACTGCTTGGAGTCTGCCATAGTGTGAAAAGTGAACTGTATCCATGCCCTTAGAACTATAGGTTACTCACCTGTAACCATAGTTCTAGGAGTGGTAGATAGTTTCCATCCACACAACCCACCCGGCCTCCTGTGGCAAGTGGCACGTGGATCCCTGCTTCCAGTATGCAAAGATCTGATGTCACGGGGCAGAATCAGTGGATGTATACTGCTATGGTGGTGGGAGGAGCTTAGCTTGAAGACGTCCAATGAAGTAGAATGTTCCAGTGGAACTGCCAGAGTGGATGTGAACTATATACCACTCCTAGAACTACAGTAGCAGGTGAGTAACCTATATTTATTGCACAACATGTTATGTACCATTATAAATGTGTTGCTTTTCTCATCTCCACTGTTCTGGCACTGTTTTACACCCTCCCGGGTTGGGGGGGCATTGATTCTTAAACCCCCGCCTGCTCTAATCAGATTGTCATTCGTTTTTCTACAGATTATTATGTCATCCAACATATTGTGATATTTTTCACACAAATATTGCAATACCCAGAACTTGATATAGTGACATCCGTTGTGGAATTTGCTCTTCCTTGAGTCTAAGGTGTTAATTTCTGGAGCCCAAGAGATGGGCGCATTGTTAGTCTCTGGTCATTTTTTGTTTATATTATAGAATTTTTGTTTGGGAAAGGCACAGCTCAGAATGTTCCAAGCTTTAGCGCTTTTGCAGTTTTGGCCGTGCTTTAGTGACTGCTGGACTGATCGCTGGCAACATAGAAACACACATATGAATATGCCAGCAGATAAAGGCCTTATAGTTTGTCTAGTTTGTCTAGTCTGCTCAATTGTGCAGGTCCCACTTTGTTTACAGAGAGACCTGCCCCTTCCCCATTTCCCCTCGGCCCCCCTCAAATACCCCTTCCCCACTCCTCTTTCTCCTCTACCTGCAACTTTCCTGTTCACTCTTTCCCATTCTCTCTTGACGCTGTCCACCATTTTCAGGGTGACTAGCTCCTCCAGCAACTCATTCCACTTGGCCACCACCCTCTCAGTGAAAACGTGCCTCCTCATCTCCCTCCTTAATCTTCCCCCACCGGCTTTAGGCTGCCCCCTGGTGGAGTTGTTCCCATTAAGGCTGAAGAGGCACTTGGTGCTCACCCCTTTTGAGGTACTTGAAGGTTTCGATCATGCCCCCCCCCTTCTGTCCTCGAGAGGACATGTTGAGCTCCCTGAGCCTCTCCTCCTCGGTGTTGCCCCGCTGCCCCTGGCTCATCTTCGTTGCCCTTATCAGGACTATTTCCAGCAAGTTGACATCTTTCTTCAGTGGTCACATCCTGCAGATGGTGCTTCCACCTGTTACAGCTTGAACATGTGCACAGTTAGATAGGAGCAGGTCCAGTATGGCCCTCTCTCTAGTGGGCCTCATGACACCTTGTGATATCAACCCACTCTGGAATACATCCAACAATACCTGCTCCCTTAATTTAGAAGGTAGTCAGGATTTTCCAGTCTCCATGCTGTGTAGACTGAAATCCCCCATTATAACTACCTCCCCCTTGCTGGCCATGTCTGTGGTTTGGACCCTAGTACCTTGTCCAACTCCTCATCCTCAGAATGTGGCATATAGATCATCCCCTTGGTGGATTGTACCTGCACCGACAGGGCTTATGTCCTTCCATCTGCCTCTTCCTCTGTGGTACAGGTTATCCCGTTGTTCACATACATGTCCACTCCCTCCCCTTCCCTTCCACCTATCCTTCCTATACGTTTTATACCCAGGGACTACGAGGTCCCAGTCATGGTGTGGTGTGACCCATGTCTCTGTGATGGCTGCTGTGTCTGCCTCTCCCTCAACCATCAGTGACTGCAATTCAGCCATTTTGTTCCTCAGGCTTCTGGTGTTCAGAGACATCACCCTTCACCACGACTTGAGCCTCCCTCTTCCCCTGACCCCCCTCCCCCCCCTCAGTCTCGCCTGCATTTTTCCGCTCCTCTGCTCTAGCTCCTCTTCAGACTGTTCTGATTGGTGGGAGGCCTGTTGGTCTCCTGCACCAGGTGACTAAGGGTGCTGTGCAACTTGCTGCCCCACCCCTCTGTCAGTTTAAATTGATTTTTTCCGCCCCCAGGAATTCCTCCAGCTTGCCCTTCAGGACCATTGTGCCTTTCTTACTTAGATGTCTGCTTATCCGGTGTATACAGGGCTTTGTTATCCCAGGTCCTTCCCCAATCACCATCTATCCCGTGCCCTTCTGCCTGACTCCACCCTTTGAGCCACGTGTTAAACTCCTGTATCCTTACATGTATTCCAGTACTAGTCCTCAGGACCAGTAGCACCTCCGAGAAGGCTGTCAATCTCCCTGTCTTGCTGCCGATTTTCCCCACCTCCTTGACTCTCTCTTGCACACACACCCCACCTCTCATCCTGCAAGGTAGTTTATATCCAGGTGCTACTATATTGAGATGTTTCCTCCCGACCCACGTACTGGACTGTCTGAGATCCCACTCTAGTCTGCCTTCATCTCTGGTATAAATTCTACCTTCCTGTGGTTTGTTCTGGACTCTTCCCCCCCATCTCACCCCTTAATTATTGAATCTTCCAAGATCACGACCTTTTCGTGGCATCCTGGTCCCATCCCTGTCCATACTGCTGCCAGCTCCTGCTTGCTTTATTTCTCTTCCCCCTCCTGCCTATCTTGTATTCCACCTTGACCTCCTGCACTAAATGTCCCTGTCCCAGCCAACTCCTCCTGTCCTTCTCTCCCCTCTGACACTCCCCAACCTTTACCTTCTGCCCCCCCCCCCGGACAGTCCTCTAACCCTCCCATCCCAACCACCCCTTGTCCTGCTGCACCTGCCTGCTCCCTTTTGCCTGAACTCTTCTTCTTTCACCCTCTCTCCTTTCCTTCCCAGAAGTCCCTCACCCTACTACCGCCTTCTCTCTTCTTCTTGCTGTCCTTTCTCTTCCCTCCGAGTTCCTCCCCCCCCCCGGTTCAGTGGGAAGAATCTGTTCCTCACCGGCATCTCTGAAGGTGTTTCCACTGGCCCCCCCCCACCCTCTTTTACACATTCCCTGTACCATTGTTCGCCTCCCAATTCTGGGCCTTCTCTCCACTTGGGAGAGTGACTCAGGGTCCTTTAATCACTCTGCCCCCCACTGGGACCCCTCCTGCCTTGGATTCACTTCTGCTCTCTTTCCCCTTACCTGCTCTCAGTGCCGTGCAGCTTCTCTACCCCTCCGTTCATCACCCACACAAAGCCCCGCCCCCAAAAGTGCCCCTGTCTCTTGCCTCAGCTGCCAGACCTCTGCACTCAGCTGATATACGGTAAGTAAGCAATAAGACACAATGGGATGGGAAAATAATAGCCCACAAAGGGAGAAAAGCAGGAAGCAAGTTAACCCAAATTCCAGCCAAGTTAGGGAAATTAATTTACGAGAGAGAGAGAGGCGGGCAAAAAGGATTGGAAGGTACTATTCAGAAGGACCAAGCAGCATGGGGAAACATAAAATTGAATCCCTAGAGTAAGAATAGAATAACTACGAAGGCAGAAAAGAATCGGTATCTTTAACATCAATTGTTAAAATGAGAGAGCCTGCATGTGATTGTAAATAGGTAACGAATTAGTTTGTTAGTTGTAATGAATAGACTGGAAAAGTTGAATACATGATGCAAGAAAGATCAGATAATATTAAGTTTGTTGGAATATGCGGAAGGAGATATTGATATGTATAACATAAAAGAATATGATATGTGAAATAAAGATGAAATTAAAATAAGACAAAATGGGGTGTGCATTAAACAGTTCTAATGCATGGACTGGGAAGGGGGACATAGTGAGGCATGAGGCCACAGGCTGAGTGCGTCCAGCCCCCTAGCCATGCATTAGAACTGTTTAACACACACACCTCAGAGTGGCTTATTGCACTTATAAAAAGAGACAGAGTATCCTACATGGGGATTTTAGTTTTAGCTGTGCATTAGACATGTCTAAAGCATAACCAATGACCAAATCAGAATAGATGAAATCCCGTCCCCATTTTATAATGTTCCTACAAACCAAGCATCACTCCACCACCCAGAGAGCTCTCTGAAACAGCCACTGCCGCACACCCCATGACTCTACCTACCTCACCTTTCCCCACTGCATGCCCCCCCTCCACGTATTATAGTTCCAGGCCCCCCTTAATAACATACTTAGCTATTCTCCTTACCCTCATGAAGCTTTTAATCAGGATCCTGATAAGGGTGGCTGTAAAGCTGCAACCCTTTTCTTCCCCGTTAATCTATTATGTCCTGGCTAGGGATGGCTGAAAAGCTGCAACCCCTTACTTCCTTGTTATCTACTGAGTTAACTGCTTAGCTGTCTTAAGTGCCTAGTCAGCCCTAGGTATGCAGTATATGTCTACTGAAATTTCCTTCCTGTTAAATCCCCTGTAGGCTGACCTTAGATAGGGAGTAGTTGAGGCCCTCTAACAACACTGCTATCTGCTCCTAGTTGAGAGACTGCTGCGCTCCTGTGGAGTACCTTGACTGCTAGACTAGTTGTAGGCCTACCCTAGATATGAACTAGCTGCTGCCCCAAGTTGTAATGGAGTGCTGCCCTCCTACAGAGTACCCTGACTGCTAGGTTAGTTGTAGGCCTACCCTGGCTAGGGAGTAGCTGTATCCCCTACCAGCTGCCTCCTTTGGAGACTGACCCTATGTAGATAATAGCTGCAACTCTTATCTAATCCCTCTCTACTTTTGATTTTTTTAATCAAGTTTATTCATCTGTGGTCTGCTTGGGCTGGGGTTACCGGTCCCGACCCTGTCCCCTCCTGCTCAGCAACCTGCCTCAACCCAGCTGTGACCCTTAGACCCCCACGGATTACCCCAAGTGATGGGGTCAGGCAGGGGAGGGCCATACTCCTTCCACGTGGAGCCCCACATCCAGTTGCTGGGTCTCGGCCAGGCAGCAGTGTAGTGCAGAGGGCTGACAGGTGGGACGTCATAGAGCCTAGGCAGCCCCTTGATCCTGGAGCGGCGGCGATGCGGATGCATGTGCATGGAGTCGCATATGCGTCCCAGAAATGCAGCTGCTTCCACATCTCCCTCCCCCCCCCGACCTCAGTCATCCTCCCAAGCATCGGCGCTTACACCAGGCCTCCACCTGGTGGCAGCCAAGAGCCAGGACAACCCACCACCCTAGTCTGGGAAAGGAGAGCTGTCAGGTGGCCACTGGAGCCTCTTCCAGGTGCCCCCTCCCAGCTGACCAGAGCTCATTCCTGAACTCGGCTCACCGGTGTGAGATAAGGTGCTACAGTGCCTCAGAACTCTGCACGATTGGGCCGGCCACCCCTCCCTACTTTTCCCCTAACCCCTTTTGCCTTATTTGCCCTCCTTTGAGCATCATGTCCTGTGGCCTGTGGTCCTACCTGCGGACATCCCTAGATGCCATATAAGCAGATGCCACATTTCTGCTTCGTGGCCTCCTTTTAGAGAGCTGTATCCGGCAGTGGTACAGGAAAGGCAATCAGGGCCGGCTATCCTGGTTCACCAACTGCCCTTGTCCCTCCCTCTGCAAAATCCCCCACAGACCCCGAATCACCAACCACACATCATTTATTTAATTCAAAAATCTATTTAACATGCTCTGTCCCCAGCACTTAGCTCAGCCGTTCCACTGCTTCCCTGAACCACACACTGGCTGGCTTCTCGGACATTGGGAGTGCACCTCATGCGCACTGTTTTTTTCCTTCAGCCCACTACAGCCTCTCTATTGGAGGACAGTATCCTGGCAACCGCTTGGAAAAGCTATTCAAGGCTGGTTAGCCCGGTTCACCTCCCACCATCATGCATCGCTCTGTAGCCCTCTTCCGGTCCCCCAGGGCAGACAGCCTGTTCCCTCCCAAACATCTCAACATACCTCTTTACTTCTCTCAGTGTTGAAAGTACTAGCCTTTAAAATGCAGAGCAAACGGTCAGCATGTGAAGCCTGTTTGTTGATCTAAAAAACAATAATAGTTCCGCCCAAGAACATGGTTCCAGGTCATCCCCGTTAAATAAAGAGGGTAACATCGCTACCACAGGCAACTATCACCTAGCTCTCTCTGCGCTTTCCCCTTTCCTCGACTCTTCAGCCTTCCTTAGATCCTTCCAGTTTGAGTATAGGCAGTCACACCCCACTATCGTGTCACTACAGCGACACACTGACTGCATCCTGATGGGGATGGTTTGAGGTTGTGGCACAGGGTACCCATGGTGCTCTGACAGAAACAGTTGAGAAATAAAGAATGGAGCAAGCTGTCACCCAGCCTTCAGATACAAACCATCCAGAGTTGTGAAGACTTGTGTTTTCCTGGTAATTCCAAATCCTTGAATGACTACAGCGTTTGTTTCCTTTTGCAAATCAATCCACCTTTTAAGTAATAAAGATGTTAAGCCTGCCATCTTAGCAGTTCTGGATGCTTTGTAGTTAAGCATGCCAGTGAGGGCTTGCTCCATTCTTTTTTCTAGACTGTTCCCCAGTAGGCATGTGGGTGCTGGAAAGGCCCCCTGATTATGGTAGGGGTCTAACATTGTGCCATTTCTGATGGCCTCCTCTGCGACGTCACAGAGGAGCACATGAGGGCCCACCACACCAAAGAATTTCCCTTGACAGCTTCAAGAGTTCTTCAGACTCTGGTGCTGTTACAATACTATGATTGAGTTGGGGCATTCTCACAGGAGTCTGTTGCAGGCCTGCAGATCTAGGGCTTTACTTAGCCTCAGTTTCAAATAATTAAAGTTGTCAGGCAGTGGTGTCCATTCAGAGAGAGGCTCCTGAAGCATCTGGATTATAAGGAGTGACCGGAAGCTCAGGATCCTGCCCATTCTCTAGGTCTTCATGGTGCTAATTTTCCACATGCAGTGGTCACCGGGGACAAAGCAAGGACTCGTCTAAGATTCACCTCAGAGTCTGAGTCCACAGTTCCTTGGTCTGACTCACACTGGCCAAATTATCTGGAGCCATATGTTTGTGGACTGGAGCACCAGGGGCGGAGGACGGTCCAGGTGTTCTGATTTCAGCCCCACTTTTCGCGGGGCTGCAGGTTCAGTGGGTGATTTATCTTCCCCTTGGCATCTGCAGAGTCTACCATTATAAGCGCCATCACAAGGTGACTGCGAACCAATACATTTGTTCCTTCCTGGACTAGGGTCAGAGGTGCCATTAGCATGAGGCGTGCTAGAGTCCCTGCCAGCCTTGGACTGTGTGTCAGTGCATCATGTCTAACAGTTGGCCAACACCAGAGTTTTTTTTTTTTTGAGGAGGTGGCTCCTGATTATCCGGTGTGTGCCTCTCGGGATGGTGACTCGAGGATCACGAGGAGCCGACCTGTGGGCAGCTTACATCAGTGTAGGCTGCCTTATTCTTCACAACGTGATTCGCCGGGACATCTGGTCTCCTGGGAGCTGCGTCCCGACAAAACTGCCAGTTGATCACCTGCTCAGTCAACGTGGCAAGCAGACTGACAGTTATTGTAAGTCCCAAGTCAGCATGACAACTAAGTGGGTCCAGTTAGGACATCACAGTTCGCAAAATGGAAAAAACCTTGAGTTTCTCCTTCTCTATTAGCAGCAAAGTAGAGGGTGGCTGCTGGCAAGAAAGAGACTATAAATGCTACAGGGGACACCGGGAGGGCACAGAACATTATGACTCTTGTAGGGAAGGAGGCAGAAAGTACACTGTATTAGTTAGGGGTCTCTGACCCATTTTCAGTGTTGAATAATGTACTGAAATGTCTTTGCATGGCAGAATAAAATGCGTTTACTGCAGTCCTGTAAGTGGACCCTCCATTTGTTGAGGTACAATGGGGGATTGTCCCTGTTGTTTGGTCAACATGGCCCCATGAATAAAACCGGTCCATGTAGCAACCTGCAGAACACATCTGGAAACAAGCTGTCCGAGTTCAGTGGGCTGGATCCAGGATTACCTGCCAGACTGCCGCTTGTGCTGCTGCAGAACCTGGGGCCCACATAACGTGTTATGCAGGGTGCTGTCCCCCAACAGTAGCAAGGTGGTGGCTGGCTCTTGAACACGCATGAGCCTACATACTGCCTGGTGTATTCAGCACTGATGACGTGACCGGCCCGGTGGTGCTGAGGGTTGAGGCACTAGACGCCGCACCTCGTGCCAAGCCGCGACTCAGGTTCGGTAACGATCCCAGGCCACTGGGGGTCGTTAGGGGAGAGAGAGGATTGAGCACCTGGAGGACAGCTCTCCTCTGTCTGGGAGGGATTTAGGGCCAGCCTGGCACAGCAGCGGCCCCCAGTGGAAACCAGAGGTACTACGCCGTTCAGGGCTATAGTAGGGGGATTAGAGCCGTGGCTCGGGGTGGGAGTGGGGGAGGTGGGATGAAAAAGCAATGAAAACCCTCTCGCCATTGGTAGGCGAAGGTAGGGCCAGAGGTCATGACCCCACGTCACCGCCGGGCCTCTGGTCGCACGGCCCAGTCCCATCCATGGCTGCAGCCCTCAATACTGTAGATGGAGTACCTGAGGAGTTTGGCGGTCGGGCTAGCAGTCGGGAATGGGATTCTGCCACTGGAATCGGTAATCCAGTGATTCAGGAAGGCTGGAGAAGTCACAGTACTGCGTGCCCACACCAGAAAGAGGCCAATGGAAGCAGAAGTGAGAAACATAGCTGGAAAAAAAAAAACACTGGTGACATGTAGGAACAGTGATACCGGGCAGTGGAGCGAGGGACTGTCCTCCATCACTCCAGCAGCAGGATTGGTGGGAAGCTCTAACAGGATAGGTACTGTGGTCCAGATGACAGACAGCTAATGCCTGTGACAGTCCATCTCCTACCATAGGCATCGCATTTTTGTGCACACTGCACAGTGGTGTGGTGCTACAAGGGTGTTTCCTGGGGGCTTAGGGTGCCGGCAGACAATTAAGAAGGGATGTATCTCTTCTACATTGCCATTTCCCCAGCCAGCCCTTTCCTGCATGCTGCGCTCCCACATACAGGGTATGTCGTTGGTATGCCAATGAGGCTTGCACTCCCCCACTGCATCATGTGTACTCCAGTGCCTGTATTACTGCCCTGCATCCTGTGTGCAGTGCCACATGCATATATTGCACGATGTCCGCCCCCCCAGCAGCGTGCTGCCACCGCTGTGGCACTGCCAATGGTAAGTTCACTGAATTCAGCCCAGTGTGCATTTCCTTGTTAAAACTTACAAATAAATATGTCTGTAGTTAGTGGATATTGCATGTTTAGTGTCAGGGAATGTTTCTATCAGATTGTTAAACATGTAGTAGTAGTGAAATGTTTTTTATTCATTTTCAACTAGTACTAAAGACCTCACTGAAAAATGAGCTTTGGCTCAGATGAGTTTCCTATTCATTTCTTGAAAATGAATACAAAATTTACTACTGCTACTACTAAATAAATATATATATGTATTTTAGTTTACATGTTCAGAATAGCTCCAACATTATGTGCAGCAGTCAGTACATCTTGGTGCACCCAGAGGCAACTTTGGGTGTAAACTGTGTAGTGGTTTGCGTAATGCATCGTACATGAGAGGTATGTAGCTGTCTCCAGCACGGCGCAGAGATTCCTTTGCGCTTCATCCCTGGTGTTGCCTGCCTTCTCCTCCTCCTCCGCTGCTGCTAACATGATTAGCATCGCAGCTGGAGCTTGGGCTTCCCCCTTCATTGGGATGCGGGCCCAGAATGCCTAGCAGCGGGGGCGGCAGGACTTTTCTCTTCAGTTCAGATTCTGCAGCATCTCCGAACTGTCCAGCACTGCCTGGTTAACCCTTCAGAAGCATGGTGCCCATGTTCTGAGCATCCAGGGACTCGCAGTCCGTGGGTGAAAGGGGGTGTAAGACATTTTGGTGCCTGATGTGGGTAGTTACATCAAGCTACTGCAAAGCCTTCCTCCTTCCATATTCTTAGCATCCAGTGGCTCAGGGTCCGGTGGGGGGGGGCGGCGGCTAGGTGAAACATTCAGGGTGTGTGTGAGCTGCAGTGAGTTGTTGAAAGCGCCCCCACTAAGCATTCTGACTCGACCCCTGGGAGGGATGGTGATGAAACATTTGGGGGAGGCAGTGTATGGAGCAGCTGCAACTCCACCCCTCTCAGCATCCTCAACAGCCGGTGGGGTGGGGGAGTGGTAGAAATCATGGGGGTTACTACATGGAGCTGTTGCAAAGCCTCTCCCCTTCCCCTGTATCCTGTCTCAAACCGGGGAGATAATATGGGAGGGCTACACTGAACTTCTACAAAGTCACCCCACCTGGCCCTGTGTAAATGATGATTGTTTTTTTCATGGGGGGGGGGATTAAAAGACAGAACCCACTAGGTATGTTTCCCAACTTTCCCTGCCTGCCCAGATGTTAGCAGTTTTTCTGTGACTAAGTAGTCGCAGGGTAAGCCCCGACAGATGTGCTTCCCTGTCAGCAGTGCAGGGATGTGTGTAACTAAACGTACCCAGCTAGTGACGTCACCACCTGCTGCACTGTTCCCCTTTCTCAGTCCCATGGTGCTACTGCTCGGAGCCTGGGGGTGGGGTCACAGCAGCAGCTCTGTGAAGCAGTCAGAAACAAAAGAGGGCGGGCGGAGGCCATCATTACAGAGCATGTGTGCACACAGCAGGCAAGGAGAGCTAGCCTTAAAGGCACATCATCCTGTTTGTGAACAAAGGAGAATCATGAGTAGTGCTGCCTCATAAAATATGCTGGCTTGAGAGAGGACAAGGTGCGTCATATGACCTCGGGTTCGTACCACGGGTGGTTTTTATACTTCATAGTGCTGAAGTCCAGTAACATTAACCAGCATACCTCTCAGCTGTCTCTGATTTTACCTCAAAAATATCCTCTGCCACTCAAAATTTGAAGCATAAAAAATGATGTCAAACACTGGTGTTACAATAGTTTTCCTGTCAGAATTTTTTTTATAACACATTTTAGCAAGCTAAAATGAGCTGATGTTACCAGTTTTGTAAAGATTTGTCTCTGATTCTGGTCATTTGTCCATAATTTTTGTGATTTGACTTGATTTTTGCAGTTTGACCCACTGATTTGCAAGGCAGGTGGTTGAGATGTATGTTTGCCGGTAGCCTTTCCCAGATTACTGAACACTGCAGCTCCCTGGATAACAGGAGGCAACCATGGTGCCCCCAAAAAAAAAAAAAACTTTTTTGTCTGGTATTACATATAAACATAGACAGTAATGGGCAGAAGAAGAGCAGTCCATCCTGTCTGCCCATGGCTCCCTGCATGACCCCAAGAGCTAATGCCTGTACAGGGCTCTAACCCTCTCACTCCCCCCTCCCCCGTTCCCCTTACTGTTGCCCTGAGTAACCACTGTACCCTTTACCATCCATGTTTGTCCCAACCATGTTTGCAACCATTTATGGTTTGAGGCACACCACCTCAACTGCTAGACTATTCCATGATTACACCACCCTTTCAGTAAAATAATACTTCCTCATATCCCTCTTGAACCTCCCTCCTGTCAGTTTTCAGTCATGACCTCCAACTGTTAAGCATGCTAAATAATTTTAAATTATTCCTTTCAGGAACTTGAAGGTCTCCATCATCTGTCCTGCCTCCTGTCTAGTCTCCAACGAGTACATGTTCAGTGCCTCAAGGCGCACCTTGTAAGACCTGCCCTGCTGGCCCGGAATTATCTTTGTCACCCTTCACTGCACTTTCTCTACTCTGTCCTTCGTATGTTCTTATATTTCTTGTGCAGTGCAGTGACCGGCTGGAGCAATACCGTGTGGATCGCAAAAACTAGCGATGAAATCAACGAGTCGGAAAACTCAGTTGCCACCTTAATAACTGATGTGTGGTCAAGTTCTGCAACTTAAACAGCTGCGGCTTTAGGGGACTTATCAATCAGCATCTGTTCCTTACACATCTGTTCTAGCATTTCCCCCATGTGTGTCTCAACTGCCCTCCTTCCCTTACTGGGGTGTCTGCTGTCTACTTTACCTAACTTGGGAGGGGCTCCTGCTGTCGAAGCGTTACCCACACATCCCACCTAGAGGAGAGCACGCCCAGTGAAAACACAGTTAAGCCCCCTTCTACACCCTGCACACGTCCGTGTAAGTATCCTGCTGTACATCAGGGTGGGGGGGGGTGCGTGAGAGGGTAAAGAGATTTCAGCAACTTTGTTTTTATCCTCCTTTAGTCTGCTGGATTGGCTAGGCAGGCATCTTCTAAGTTCCAGGTACTGGGGCAGTGTGGGGTGGACAAGACTGGAGAGAGAGAGAAGACTCCTGATAGATGTGTGGACAGAACATCATTTACCCACCCAGGGACTTGTCTTTTTCATGTTCTGTGTCCCCTTTCAGTAAAATAAGACATGACAGGGTGCGCATTGTGCTGAGATCATGGCATGCCCCGGGGCGTAGTAAGCCACAGGAACTGCCTTTATCTCAGCACAGTACACCTTCCCGTAGTGTCTTCTTGGGCATATCAGATGGGTTTTTTATTACTAAAATAATTTTCTAAATGATTAAAATACACATTTATTACATCTAAAAGTTAAAAAAGTAGTGGTTTTTACCTAAAGTAGTTCTTCCACCTTCTGGGACTAGATTAAATGTACAGCTTTACTTTAGGTCTTTTGACCTAATGCAGAATCTGTAGTTGTACCACTTTTGTTTTTTGTTTCTTTACATTTTTGTGGTACTGCAGGTCTGCAGCCTGCATCTCCCTAACTGCCCAGGTTGTGAATAAAATAAAAAGATATGTATTGAGTGTGTTACACAGTTTGAAATTCTTTTTATTTTTGTATTTATTGCAGCAGGCACTGGGCCGCTTTTATTGGCTTTTTATTTACAGTGGCAGTCTCAGACCGCAAAGCTGAGCCACTTCAATTGGCGGCCTCATTCTGAGATGAGGAACTGGTCTGTCGGCTCAGCTGCTGTCATTGTTTATGCTGATCGGTTGCTAAGCTACTGCTGACTCAGCCAGTCCCATCGGTGAGGCTAGCAACTTTCCTGCAGTTGCGGGGGTTCACCCATGCCAGTGCTTGGGAGATATGGGTGCTGTACATTAGGGCACAAGCAAAATGTCACTCATCACAATTGTGGGTTGACATTGTGCCACCAGCAACTTATAGCACCCAGGGACCGTCCGGTAAAAAACATATGTTTTGTGGGAAAACGAACTATTACCAGCTCCAGGGCGGGCATTCAGTGAAGGGCAGAAGAATAGTGTGGATGCTGAAAATGGTCTGAGTGCAAGATACTGTGACATCCAGAATGCCCCTGTTACTCATAACCTTGTTTGGGCACCCCACATGACGGTACGCTAATCACGTAGCCCTAACAACGGCACACTGCTGTGGATCAGTGGAGGAGCGAGCTGCAGATGAACAAGAAAGGTTTTTATGAAGAGACGGCTGTTGCGATGCTGCGCAGTGTGGACAGCACAAAAGAACTGGACAAGTGGAATAACTGCTGCGGGGAGAAAAGTGAGCAGTGAGCACGTAAGGAAATCATGGTTCCCTTGTTTGCTCGTGGCAGTGATCATTTAAGCACAGTGTGTTAGCCATAACAAAGATGGGCCAAGTTTGAGGATGAATGGAGGAAGGGGGGCACGATCACAATCAGCATTGACTCAAAATTTTAAAGATCTTACCAATGTACAGCAGGCTGAGCCTTTTTTTTCCAAAGTATGGTGACCTTTGTTTGGTTTTTTTTACAACTATTTTTTTTATAGTTCTGTGGTAGAGTGCATTTATATGTGAAGTGGCTAAATACCAGGATGACCGTGCGTTGTGCTATATTAATGCATGGTCAGGTGACTGATTTTAGCCAATGAAGTTAATGTTTTTTCATGCCCATTTTATAAGCGTTGATAGTCCCCCCTTTCAATGCTGATATTATCACTGTTGATATTACTGCTGTATCACTGTTAATATTACTGTTGTTAACACACAGGACACATCTGGAATCAAGCGGTAGTCTGCTCAGTATGTCTTTCCTGGTAAAACTTTTAAATAAATAAATAAATAAATTATCACTGTTGATATTATCAGTGTTCATATTACTACTGTTGATATCACCACTGTTTATATTATCAGTGTTGGTATTATTACTGTTGATATTATCAGTGTGGATATTACTACTTGTGGGATTACCATAGTTGATATAATTGGTGTTGGTATTACCTCTGTCTATATTATCAGTGTTGATACTACCCTAGATGGTATTACCACTGTTGCTGTTATCAGTGTAGTTAGTACCACTGTTGATATTATCACTGCTGATATTATCAGTGTTGGTATCACCACTGTTTATATTATCAATGTTGGTATTACTACTGTTAAAAGTATCAGTGCTGTTGTTATCATATTATCCCTGTTTATATTACCTCTGTTGATATTATCAGGGTTGATATTACTACTGTTGATATTATCACTGTGGCTATTACCACTGTTTATATTATCAGTATTGCTGTTGCTACTGTTGATGTAATCAATGTTGGTATTCCTACTGTTGATATTGTTAGTGTCTGTATTGTCACTGTTAATATTATCAGTGTTGATATTACCACTGTTGGTAGTACCATTCTTGATATTACTACAGTTGATATTACCACTGTTGATATTATGACCACTGACATGATATTATCGTGTTAACATTTATGCATTTATTTGGTTTTGGTTACTGGGTAATCCCACTGGAAATAAAATTCTTTTACATGGGTGACCCAGACAAATTACAGATAGTGTAACAGCAAGGCAAGCAATCAATACATACAGCTTGAAAAAAAATATCACTGTAGATTTTACCACGTTTGATATTATCTGTGTGGATATTTTGACTAATGATATTATGACTTGATACTATCCTTGCTGGTATTACCACTGTTGATATGCCTTGATTGATATTATGAGTGTTATAACATGGTAAGAACATTCTAGCCACCTGACTGGCTAAAGGACAAGTACAAGAGTGTAATTATTTGTCAGTAGTTATATTCTGGTACTTGTTTAACCTGTGCACCACGTTTGGCTAAAATATCAATACACCTCAGCTGGACTGTGTTTCAATCCTGCACTCATAATTTAGACAGAAAACAATGTTTTCTTATTAAAAATCATAAAGAAACATTTCCCCCATAAACATTTTTACAGTTGAGTCAGGCAGGCAGGCTTTCAGTACCATCCCCGCTCCTGTCGACTGATGTCTTCCTCCTCCTCCAGTCCTCTGGGTCTAATTCCTCACAGCTTCCCCCCCCCGTGGTGGGCCCGGAGGAGGGAGGACCATCTCTCCCCCTTCACAGTGTACTTATCCAGAAGTGCTGCGGGCCGAGAGGGAGCAGACAGGGCTTCATTAAGCCTACCTGGCTCTTTTTCCATTTTCTTGGTAGTTCCCTCACAGCGATGGCACGCAAAGGCGTGCATGTGGAAGTGCGTGCACACCACAGAACTGTGGACCCTCCCTTCAGGTTGCTTGCTGCCTGTTTTACCAGCAAGCCTCCACCTGGTGGTAGTCAAAGGCTATGGTGGCTGACCACCTCTCCCTGGAAGAGGACAGCAGTTCTTGGGACACTTGATCTTCTCCCCCCCCCCCCAGCCAACCCCAGCGACGGAGTCCGCTTCTGAATCTGGGTCACCGCCGTGGCAGGCAGTAGTTCTACCACTAAGCCACTGGGCCAGCATGAAAAAAAAAATTTGCGGCTGGCTCTCTGGTGCCGAGTGAAAGGGGTTTGCTCGGCACGCTGGCGACCTGGGTTCGTGCCCCGAGCCCGGGTGTCAGGAACGGAGACTGGCAGTGAGGGATTTCAGAGCATCCATTGGATGCTTCCCTCCCGAAGGGGTGGGTAGGGCCTTTGGCACCTGGAGGTCGATTGGTGGACATGCTAGGTGGCATGCAGCCTCAACATTTTTCTGCTTGTCCCCACTTCAGGTCGCCGCTTCATTCTGGCCCAATTAGGGTGGGGAGTGAGTGGGCAGAAAAAGAGAAAACAAATTGCCATCCGTGTCAGCCAGATGACAGCGGGCCCGCCTTCCCTCGCCGCAAAGCCCCCGAGCTGCACCTCTGCCCAACCAAGATGCAAGGAAGTGCCTGCGGGCACTTCGATCTCCCTTCCCGGCTGCCCCTTGGGTGGGGGGGGCCTCACGAAGGGATACGTTGGGATAGTCGAGGCGGTAGGAGGCAGCGGATGGCGGAACGGGAAAGCGGCAGAAGTGAGGATGGCTGCCCAAAGGAGTGGGTGACCAGGTTGGTAGGGGTGAAAAAAGAGCATGCAAAAAAAAAAAAAGTATTACTTTTTTTAAACATTTTAAAGTAGAACCCATGTCATAAGTGCAATAATACGCTTCAGGGATGTGTAATCATGGTGAGTGATTGCACTGTCCTCTCATGTGTTTAAAGGCATTCAACGCAAGCACCCTCGTGACTGAAACATTTGAGATGAGCAATTATTGAGCCATTATTATGAGCCATTATTACATACTCTGGAGTGTCTCATTGCATACATTTTATCACTGTTGATATTTCCATCCTTCCTTCCTGTAAACCCACTGGGAAGAATATCCTTTAAGGGGGATAATCGGATAAAACATTGTAATAACAAGACAAGCAATACATACAGCATGACAGATCGTTAAAACTCGTCAGTGTTGATGTTATCATTATTGTCGTTGCCGCTGTTGTTGATAATGTCACTGCTGATATTATTGGCCTTGGTATTATGACCATTGACTGTTGACATTATCAGTGTTGTTATCACCACTGTTGATATCAGTGTTGATACTGTTGTCACGGCTGATATTACCCCCATTAATATTATGACCACTGGTATTATTACTGTTATTGCTGCCTGTTGTTGTACCCTGTAACAGCAGTGTTGTGCCATGTAGTCTCAGCACTGAAGCCCAATATTAATTCATTTGGAGATCCATTCTTTGCTAGAAATCAATCAATCAATCAATCAATCAAAAACTTTATTTAACTAGGCATTTCATCCTTGAGCAAGCTCATTTGCAAGATGGTCCTGGGCAGAAAACATACAAGTAACGACAAAGATTGATAATCACAGTGCAGTGCCAGTAATATAACGGTACAGCGTCTTTACACATGGAAGGAGTACAATGATGAAAATTATAATGATAACTACGTACAGTGAGTATAAGGGAATTTGACAGGACGGGGGGGAGAGGTGGCTGAAGGGCTAGGGGAACAGCTTAAGAGAGAGCTGCTATAGGAGCTAGGAGAGACGGGGGAAGAGAAGGAAGTGCTGGTGTTGGTGAAATTAGAGCTAAGATTATCACTGGCCAGGGCAGGAGAATGGCAAGGTACTTACAAGTTTACCCGAGGCAGGCACAGGTATCCCTTAGATAGCGTGCAAGCAGCATTTTGAAAGTGTGGGGGCCCAGGTAAGGAGGCCAATTTTAGGGTCTTTTGGGCTGTGCTCCATAGAGAGTGGAGAGAGCAGTAGCTGGCGGTTGAACCATGCCGTGTCTTTATTCTAGGTACCTTGAAAATTACCAGAGCAAGTCTTCTCAGGCCATAACACTCCTGAACTTTCACAAAGAGGTTAGAGATATAGGTAGGCAGTTGATCAGTTAAGGCCCTGTAAAACCAAAGGAGAGCATTTCTTTGCCTCCTAATCAAGAGTGAGGACCAGCCCAGCAACTCGTATAGAAGACAGTTATGAGTGCGTAGGGGTAAGTTCAGGACAAACCTTAAGGCACGGTGGTAGAGAGTGTCTAATTTATTCAAGGTCACAATGGACAATGGCTATAGAGAAAGTCTGTGTAGTCTATCATAGGAAGAAGGTCATTTGGACTAGTCTCTTCCTGGCTTCTAGTGTAAGCAAGTGTCTGATACGAAAGAAGATGCCTAGTCGTTGCCTTAGTTTTTTTTTGAAGTTCGGTCATGTGGGTTGTGAAGCTTAGCCTGTTGTCTAACCAGAATCCCAGGTGCTTGAACTTATCCACAATTTCCAGTGATTCAGCCGGCCCGGTGGCGCTGAGGGTTGAGGCGCTGGATGCCACACCTCGCGCCATGCCAGCGACCCGGGTTTGGGAACGAGCCTTGGTCATCGGGGGTTAGCAGAGACTGGGAAGGATTGAGCGTCCTATGGACTGCTCTCCTTCCCCGGGGTGGGGGGATTTCACCAGCCACTGCACTGGTGACCTCGAGCGGAGGCTGTAGGCAGTACAGTGCAGGGCATAAAACTGCAGGGGATGAAGTTCGGGATGTCTTTTGGGGAATGTCTTGGTGCTGCACGCATCAGCTGAGCTGGGCGTCATTGCCCGTCCAATAGCTTCGGGAGAAAATTACAAACAATCCCCCTATCGGCGGGTGAGGTGTGGCGACCATCAGCAGCTCTGGGCCACACGTCCAATGTCGGCCGCTCCCTGCTTGTCCGTGGGATCGGGAGAGCCCGGAATCGCGAATATCAAAGGACGGTTCAGACGGGTGGTGGAGCTGCAGAGCTGAGCATGGGAACCTGAGAGATGCCCAGCAGGTAGGGAGCAAAAATTGAGTTGACAAAAAAAAAAAATGTCCAATGATTCACTTAGTAGTGTGTGAATCTGGGGGTTTGCTGAAGGCACTGTGGCATGGGAGAGATGGGGTGAGATAATTATGGCAAATGTAGCTGTTTTTAAAATAAAGAGCTGTAGTTCTGTATTATAGATCACTTACATGATTTCAGCCATTCACTGTCGAAAACCGCAGGACCCCACAGTTGGTGCCTAGTGAGGAAGCGTGTTGCCTTCATTTATTTCAAATAAAAAGGAAATTAAAATGTATTATAAATTACTCTTGGAAATCTGAATGATTTATGATGGGTTTATATTTGTAGTTTGGGGTGACAGTGATGGAAAAGTTAGATCCTCTCATGTTGTTTGGGCCGACAGAACCACTTGCCTTCACATCTTGGTTCTCTTTTACCATAAGAGATATTGCATATCTTTTGTAGGTGTTTTATCCCATCAGCTGTATTGTACGTGCAACTTGAGCACTGGGCTTGTACACTGATTGTACCTTGCCGGCCGCTATGCTGGTCATTTGTAACCAGTCTGACCATCCTGTACTCTGGTATTGTGTATATACTGTATACCTTGTATGTTGACTTGCACCTTGCTCTTACCGAGGCAGCTTTGTAACCTGCCTGGCACTGATGTATTTCTGCCTTGTTCCCCCTCCTCTGGGTCACACCTGGAAACAAGCCTCAGCTCAGTGTGTCTCTCTCGGTTACCAAACTTTTAAATAAATAAATACCTACACATACTAACATCTAGAATACTGCCAAATCCGCAGAAGTAGCCCAGATCGTCCCAGTTCGTGGGACCTGCAGATGTTTGCACAGGTTGCTTCCTTTTGTCCTGCACTTAAACTTAATATAACGCTTGTTTAAAAAAAAAAAAAAAAAAAAAAAAATTTATGTACTTTCGTTGGAGCGTCATGTGACACTCCTGTCCAATCCCAGCACTTCCTTCAGTTGTGTGTAAAATGCTCTTATTTCCAGAAGATTATTTCACGCCCGGGGCCACTCTGTTGGACTTCTAGCTAGCGCCATTCGTGCCACACAGTCCGGGACTGTTACAGTCTCTAGTAAGTTTATAGGGACACAAGAATGGCCTCTCATCGATATAGGAGTGTCCGTTTTGCATCCTTAGGGCACCAGAACTGCTCAGCTTCAGTTCACAGTTCTCTTCCTGTAAGAACGCGTGAGGTGACACTCTTATCACCATAAGAGGCCCTCCTAGTGCCCCTATGAACTTATATTAGAAATGTTGGGCATGTGCGAGGTCTGTTTAATACCCCCAGTGTACTGTCAAACATATTTGTTTTGAAATGGCCCTCCCTCTCATGAAGGGTCCCTTGTTAATGCTACATTCTAACCTCAGGAATTCCTCAGTATGATTAACTCTAGCAGTCAGCCTCCTGTGTTGAACTGCCCTGGAGAGTTAATCAGAATGAAGAATACCTTGGAAGAAACAAGATTACTTCAGTGAGTAAATTCCTCTCCCCCCCGCCCCCCAAAAAAAAAATTTTTCTAATTACTGATGAGTTCTGAACCCGGTGACTTCAGTTAAGCAGAAGTCTAGAGGGAAGCTTTTCATGCAGGGCCACTCGTCCACTGATGTCACCGGGTCATAGACTGATAAGTGATAAAAAAATGCATATTGAGAGGGAAAAGGGCACCATTAGCAAGGGGCCCTAAATAAAGAAGGAAATGGGCTGTTCCTAAACCACCTTATAAAGTAATACACTTGCGGTATTAGACGTTGCACAGCATTGCTCTCTTCAAAATAAATCAGTGCTGTGTTTGCAGAGAAGCACGCTCTGAGGAGAGGCGATGCTTGACAGTGTGGTATGTCATTACAGCCTGTGCAGTCTGTAGTACCATCACATGCAAGTTTTCACCCAGGCAGCTAGGAAGTCCCACCAAGCACTGGTTATTTCTGCAGGTAGTATAGCCTGGTGATTAGAGCACAGAGCTGGGAACCTGGACAACCAGCAAACCCAGGTTTGAATCTCACAACTGTTGTTTACTTACTGCATGACCCTGAGTAAGTCTGTTGACCTTCCTGTGCTTAGTTCTCTCTCGCTTTATCTGTACCCATTATAACCTGATCTTTCTTTAAAGAGCTGCTGACGTCTCTTTGAAAACTTTGGAAAACGTAATCTTTAGACGTACTTCTGCTTGTATTTCTTGTATCTCCTAAGATTTATCACCCCCTTATTAATTGCTGAGGAAATTTGCATGAAAACAGGATCTTTATTCCCCGGAGGTCACCTGTTCCTACAGCTTTTCCCCCACTTGAAGCAATAATCCTCTTTTGTGGCATCACGTTCTGTTGCCATAGGAACAACTAATGTCACCTGCAAGAGTATTATGACACCAGGCTGCGAATAAGCAAGAGGAGCTGACGAGCTCTCATGAAGCAGAGGCCCTTTTTTTATGCTATGTATCTGCGTAATAACTGATGGCGAGAGGAAATACAGACCTAATGTGAACTGTGTACAAATATTATGTTTTCAAAGTTCTGCTGGAAGTGTCAGATGCTTTTCAGGGCTCGAAATTTGCACCGACCCACCAGCCAAATGCTGATAGATTTTGCATCAGGCTAGTAGAATGTTGCTTTAAAGGAGTACACCTGTGCTTCCACCCCCACCTTACCCCCCCAAACCAAAACCCCACCCATTAGGCTTTTAAGCCCCCAAATAATCATTTCATTGCCTTTGGTCTTAATGTTTGCTCCACTCTGCTTGGCTGTTGTAAACAATCCCGAGCAGTGCTGAACCACGTCACAGTGAATCGGGGCAGAACCGCGCTGACAATGTGAAATGGTGCCGCACTGCTCTGGGGCGGTGTACATTAGCACTGTTAGGTTGGAGCAAATATTAAGACTCACAGGTAATGAAACGATATTATTTAGGGAGTTAAAAGCCTAATCCGCGTGGGGGGGGGTTGGTTTGTGAGGGTGGGGTGGTGGGAGGACAGGTGATCTCCTTTAACAAGCCCTGCCAGCAGGTGGGGCTAGAGGAGCTAACATTCTAGTAATTAAACTGGCTGGGCTAGTGGGATGTCTGTGCGAAAAACACAAAGCAGAGCACTCAAAACAGAAATAAATTCAAAAGGTAAAAATTGAAAACATGTAGAGAGCGCACCTCTAAACACCGGTCAGTGCTTCTTTGACGAAGGGACTCGCCATTGTTGCAAAGTGCCGGGGTTTAGAGCTGTATTCACCTAGATGTTTTGCCAGTGAATTAACCGTAAGTTTTGCAATTTCTACCTTTTGACTTTAGTTCTGTTTTGGGTGTTCTCGTTTGTGCTTTTCTGTAGTTGCTGGTGTTAGAGTAAGGAACAGCTGCCAGTGCTGAGCGCGTGCATTTTTGTCCTTGTCTGCGGGGTCTGGATTTTCTCGCTCAGCTTGCCCAGCTGGCTCTTGGATGGAAAACTTAATTTCAGCGCCTGCTATTTAACCGCTCAGTGCACTCCTATTTGCTAGTGCTAACTCTTCTATGGATTGTAAAGTGGTTTGTGATTTAGTGTGTATAAAATTTTTGCTCACCGGAGGTAAGCCTTATTGTCTTCATGGGAGCCCTGGGACATCAGGCATACAACCAGTATATTTAGGGGAGGCAGTATATTGCAGTGGTTTAAGGCTCTGAGCTGCAAATCTGGAGACCTGGGTTTGAGTCCCACAGCCCCCACTTGCATACTGTGTGACCCTGAGCAATTCACTTGACTTCCCTGTGCTCCCAGGTTGCACCTATAAACAAGCTTTCAGCTTAGTGTGTCTCACCTGGTTAAACAATTGGAAAAAAAATGTGTGTGTGTATATATATATATATATATATAACACACATATACACATATACACATATACATACATATATACTTGTAGCTTATTTAAGCCTGGTAGAGCGAGATGGCAGACAATCTTGTTTTATAGCTACAACGTAGGGGTGAGTGTGTTTAAGTCAAACTAATAAATGAAGGCAAGCATACCATCCGGGAGGGGGTGCAGCTAATGGACCAGGCAGCAAGGAACTGCTCACGAAACCACCAGTGGGTAAAAACCCCATAGTGCTCCCCAGGTAACTGACAGAAGCATAGACAGGGGTCTCTATGAATTCCATTTGGTTTCATGAGGGGTGGCTGTATTTCCACTGAGTGAGTGGGGAAATAACATGATGGCCCGCGTGCCTTCTTTCCTGAATTCATAGGTGTATACACTGAAAATGGAACAATACAATGAAAAATTAGTAGCTGTACAGAAAAAGAATAAAAAATAGTAATTATTATAAGGCACGTAGAGAGTGAAATGAGCAAATTACATTTTTAAGCCAGTATATACTTGTGCAAAAGCAGTTTGAAGTAGCTGAGGAGAATGAAGAAAGCAGGAGGGCAAGTTTACAGATTAGCAAACTGGCATCAACAGTTGTCCCTAGGCACTGACATGCTGTGTTGGCCAGAGAAGGGAAATAGTAGCCCTGTTTGCACAGCCACATTCTCTGCACCACCGTCCGTGTCAGAGCTTCTTCTGACCACCTGAGACAGTTGCTGCTCAGTTTACATGGCCCCTCTCCTCGCTGATACAAGGTGCGCTGGAGAGGGAGGAGGATGCTGAGAGGCACGGTGGGGTGGGGGCGGTACTGGGAGGTGCCTTGTTGTCACAGCGAGTGGTGTAGCCTGTCCATATGGCTGCTTACACTGTTCGTTCAGGAATGTGTCCCCAAGTTTGCTGTGGCTTGGGGAGAGGATTCGGGACTGACTTACTGCGACTGGGTGAGTGCCCACATGACTGCATTTGCACCGCAGCAGTCCGAGCGCTCAGGTTGTTGCTACGGAAATGCGGCCTTTAAGTAACAGACATTCACATGGGTAAGAGATAATTATACACCCCCCCAAAAAAAAAAAACAGACGAGCATAACCATTTCCAGTATGCCATCACTGGTCAGTGCCCAGTCTTAAACCTAGGAGCATGTCCGAAGTGAAAAGAGAGAAAAGGCTGTCAGCAGTGTGTCACTTTCTGTGTGGGGCACAGGTGTTGGGATATCTATGGCTCTTTGGGGACCAGAGCCCAGTCTGCATGGGACTGCTGATTATCGAGAAGGGGGGTTACTTTCTTAACCTACACAATCAGTGCAGAATATCCAGTTGTGTAGAAAACTGGGAATTTTGTGTTGTGAATTTCACGCTTAGCCTACACAACCAGTACACATTTTTGTATAGCATGTAACCCCTCCGCACCAGCTGCTGTGATTCTCACTTGATGTCTGAGCAGACCTGCGGGGGAGGATCTCACTTGACTCAGACAGAGTGATGTCTCCTTTTTTAATTTTTTGTGTTTATGCTGTCATTAACCCTCTTCCTACTAGAACGTGCTCTTAAAATCATCCGTGGAAGATTTTAAGACTAGGAGCGATGTCTGAAAGATTAGCCCTTGCATTGTACTTGATTATCTGAACCGTTCAGTAGCTGTTCTCACTCTCTTATTGTGTATTTTGTATTGACCGCACCCTTGAAAACGGGCATTCCTGGTAAACAAATAACTACTATATGTTGATTTACTGCACTCCCCAAATAACTCAATGAAAATATTTCATGAAGAGTAGAACCAGGATGTCCTGGCTCAGAGCCCTCTGCTCAAAGGTATTTGTTCCCACTGCCCTGGGAGCTGGGATTTGAAGTCCTTTTCCCTAGCTGCGTCACTTTTCTTGTACTGAGAGATGGAGGTTTTGAATGCAGCCACTCAGCCCACAGACCTGTTAGCTGGCAAATCGAGAGGCATTCCTTTGAATGTTTGGTCACTCACTGAAGACTGTGAACTGCAAGCGAGGATTGAGAGTTGGGGTGGGGGGAGTGCACAGGTAAAAATAAAATCATACACATTTCTATCAAGTTCCACAGCACCCCTGCAATACCCCATTACGAGATCTCTGGGATGTGGGTTCCACAGCTGGGTACAATCAGATGCTCGGAGATGTAAGGTAGGTTTGCACAGTTTATGTGTAGCTCATTGACTTGGGTCGAACTGATTCTGGGGGCACCCCCCCTCTGGAGATCAGGGGACCAGATTCGAGGTATCTATGGGCAATCCTAACAACAGAGGCCCTCAAAGCGATAACCAGAGCCTGGCTTAGTCCAACTGTGCCACTAAAACAAGATTGGATCTCGATCATCAAAGGCCTGACTGACTTGGAGGAGCTCACTTTTAAAATAAATCAGAAGACCCCTCTTTATGTCCAAAGGTGGTCCAGGTGGATTGCCTGGCAACAACCAGCTGGACCAACAAGTGCAGAAAACTGAGGAGACGCAGGGTTTCCTTTTCCTGGGCTAGGGCGACCTGTACTTGTATTGATGATTGTAGAACTCAAGATCAGGTAATGTTAAATCTCAGAAGCAGGCTTTTGTCCTGCAAAAAGGAAAAGGGTTCGTGGCTAAAAGGTTGTTCCCGCGTACCCTTCACTGCTTGAGGTTATAGAGTCTCTCAATCTTATACATTATTGGAATAATAATGAATTAAGCCGCAACTGTATACACCACTTTAATGTCTGTGTCACTGACTCCTGAAAATGTATTCAAATTTCTTTTTCTGCAGAGCATGAATAAAGATTAAAGTTTAAAAAAAAAAAAAAGTTTATGTGTAGGTGGTTGGGGGACAGAGTCTGATACTTTCATCTTGGTATTGTGAAATTGAAAGGAGGCAGCAAGATCTGGTGGCTAGAGCATAGGATTGGGAATCATATAACCCAGGTAGGAATCCCACCAGAGCCACTTACTGTGTGACGCTAAACAAGCCACTTAAACTCTAAGTGTATCAGTCAGCCCAGCTATACGAATGGGTACAAGCAGCACCCCACTGAAAACAAGTTGCGTGCTGGTTCCTGTAGGCAGGCAGTTGGTATGGGCTGTCCTCCCCTGCTAGCTGGGACAGACTGTAACAGTCTGAGAGAAGCCCTGGGGCACGTCCTTTCCCAGGCTTCCTCAGTCTTACAATCTGTCATATCTGGTAGACAGACCTCTGCTCTGCAGGGCTGTTTTCCTCTCAGCATGTGACTTTTTCTGTGCAATTTCTTTACTTTCTTACAATTTGATTGCATTTCAGTTGTGCTATCCAGTAAAAAAAAAAATGTGGGGTGGGGTGGGGGCTGAGAAACACACCAGTGATATAATTTACATGCGTAGATGTCAAAACTAAATCTGATAATGCAAGCTGTTTGGAAGTCTATAAACATGATTCTGTTGATTAAAGACCCTCCCCATTCCAGGTGTGGCAGGGTCTCTCCCAGGTTTTCCGATTCAACAGACTCCTCCTTCATTTGCAGAATGCTTACTCTAGTAATTATTCTTTTAATGTTCCATGTTCATAGAATACATAAGGACTGACCTCTTTCCGTCTTTTTTTTTGGTCTCTTTTCATTAACAGTGTGGACGAATGTGGAGCCTCGATCAGTAGCTGTGTTCCCCTGGCACTCACTGGTGCCTTTCCTGGCTCACAGCCAACCTGATTCATCCGTCCAGCCTACAGAGGGCCAGCAGCCTGTCACTCATCCAGCATCATCCAGTCAGAGCAAAGGTAATACCGGGCACAGGGTCTAGCAGCAGAAAGTCTGTCTTATTGTACTTATGCCTAGCAGAGCTTTCACTAGAATCTCGAACCCTTCCATTACAGTAACACTGAGAGGGGCTCCAACTAGAATCTGAGACCACCTCCTTTTACAGTAACACAGACCGAAGCTTACACTGTAGTCCAGGACCCTGTCCCCTTAAACTGGTACCATCAAGTGAAGTTGCTGCAAGAGTTTGGGACTCCCCTTCTTAACACCTAGCAGAGCGTCCTCTGTTTACAGTAACACACAGTGGAGCTTCAGCTAGAGTCTAGGACCCCACCCATCAAGAGGAGCTCCCACTAGAGTTTGGGATCCCCTTCCTGTACAGTAACTTTCTGCGGAGCTTCCACTGGAGTCTGGGACCCTTTCCCTTACAGTAACATAGAGTGTGGTTCCACTAGATTCTGTGACCTCCTCCCCTTACCGTAACATTGAGTTGAGCACCCTCTAGAGTTTGGGACCCCATCTACTTTCAGTAAAACCAAGTGTAGCATATGATGGAATCCCTTCTATTACAGTAGCACTGAGCTGGGCTCTAACCAGTATCTGGGATACCTCACAGTAACCCAGAGTGGTGCTCCCACCAGAGTCTGGAACCCCCTCCACTTACAATAACATCAAGCAGAGCTTTCACAGGAATGTGGGAGCCTTTCCCTTACAGGCACACATAGTGGAGCTTTCACTAGAGTCTGAGACTCACTCCCCTTACTGTAACATCCAGTGGAGCCCCCACTAGAGTTTGGGACCCCTCACCTTAAATTAAAACTCAGCAGCATTTCCATTAGAGTCTGGGACTCTCTCCCCTTACAGTAACACCAAGCAGTGGTATATGGGACCACTCTTCTTACAGTAGCGCAGGGCAGAGCTCCCATTAGTGTGGGACCCCATCCCCTCACAGTAACGCAGGGCAGAGCTCCCATTAGTGTGGGACCTCATCCCCTCACAGTAACGCAGGGCAGAGCTCCCATTAGTGTGGGTCCGCATCCCCTCACAGTAACGCAGGGCAGAGCTCTCACTAGTGTGGGACCGCATCCCCTCACAGTAACGCAGGGCAGAGCTCCCACTAGTGTGGGACCGCATCCCTCACAGTAGCATGAGGCAGAGCTCCCACTAGTGTGGGACCCCATCCCCTCACAGTAACGCAGAGCAGAGCTCCCACTAGTGTGGGACCCCATCCCCTCACAGTAACGCAGAGCAGAGCTCCCACTAGTGTGGGACCCCATCCCCTCACAGTAACGCAGAGCAGAGCTCCCATTAGTGTGGGACCCCATCCCCTCACAGTAACGCAGAGCTCCCACTGATGTATGGGACCTCACCCCTTACTGTACTTATACTAAGCAGATGATGATGATGAGGATGATGATGGTGATGATGCCTGCAGCCGACAGTTGTGTCATTTAGAAATAACCGTTTTTTTAGTGCGTCTTTTGTGTATTTACATTTTTCTTTAGCGCCTTCTGAATCAGCGTCCATTACCCACAACCACCCGAATGAATCCACTGACCCAGCAAGGCCGTTTCAGAGTTGCTCAGAGAGCCCAGGACCTGCAGTGCCATCGGGGAAGGAGTCGCCAAAACCTCCGCTCCATGACGACGATCCTCAGGGCTCGTCCGAACAGCGGGTGGACAGTGAGACTGAAAGTGACCACGATGATGCGTAAGCACACAATGAAGCTTTATCCTGTTGTTGGTTTGTCAGAGGTCAGATCAGGAGACTAGTGTTGATGCCACAGTAGTGCTACTGCTTATGCCACCAGCGACCCGTGTTTGGAAACAAACCTGAATCATCTGAGAGCTAGCAGGGGGAGGAGGAGGATTGATTGCCCAAAGGATATGCTCCTCCTCGGAGTGGGTTCAGTCTCCACCCCCATGCCACCGGGGCTGTCACTGTGGGAGGGAGAGATGCTGGCTGGTTCCAACGTGCGTAGCTTTCTGTCTACGCATGAGTGCACATCCTGAATCCTTGTGTTCGGTGTCCCTGAGGAATAGGAAGGAAAAGAACCAACCAGCATGCAGGAAGAAGCATGGGCACTCTCGGTCCCCAACGCAATGACTGTCTGCTGCTTCCCAGAACTGAGTTGTTCTGGGGAAGGGAGTCAGGACACCAACCCCACCGTGCAGGGGAAAGTCCGGGAGGAAGGTAAGCAACAGAAAAGGTGTGGGTCAGGGCTTGGAGGTTTTCTGAGTGAGTGGATGGGGCTGGGGGGGAGAGAAAGGAGTTAAAAAAAAAAAAAGGCATTAGGAGACTAGCCAGAAATGAAGTAGTTTAAAGTACGGGCTAAACTGCATTTGCCTACATATTCAGCCCAGTGAGTTTCACCAGCTTGTGCATCAAGGCAGAGTACTACTGATGCACGATTTATTACGATGTGTGGGCTGTGGTCTCGGCATACCCTAAGTGTCAAGTGATGGTGTTGTCCATCTCCTGTTGTAGGGTCTTCACAGGACTTTCCTCCGATCTGCAGCCTTCACTGCCCCCAGGGAAACGGCGCACTCAGTCCCTCAGTGCACTGCCGAAGGAGAGAGACTCATCCTCGGAGAAAGATGGGAGGAGCCCAAATAAGGTAACAAAGCCGTGATACACTCTCATGGGTACATAATTATACATATGTGTGTACACATACACAGTTATACCTGCTCACTCACATAGATTTATACACATTCACCGTACGTTCCCATTCACATTCGTATTGTTTATCAGATGGCATTACGTGAATGGGCTTTTGTTTCCCATAGGGAAAGAATGATATCTGTATCTTATAATACTATCAATTAAACATCAGAAAATCATAAATACTGTGGTTCTGACACAGATTGATGGTGTTATGGGATGGAATGTTCTAAGAGATCCATCTGTTACTAAAAATATCCAATAGGAAGCCATCATTAATAAGGCTCGTCTTTGCATCTCGGGATTCTGGTGACACCAGAAACCATTCAGGCATTGCTCTTGTGGTTTGTGATGTCACCAGAATTTCTCAGTGGATCAAGAACCGTGTTTCCTATTGGTTATTCCATTTATTTGCATTTCTCAGGCAGTCAACAGCCAGCGCTTCCTTTAAACAGGCCCACAGAATGTACAGTTCCTCCTTGGACACTTTGCATTCACTTTGCAAACCAATCAGCCTGCACCTAGCACCGTCCAGCCTCCCACTGTGGCAGTGTTGCATTGCCTCTGTACTTGCCACCATGTGTTCCTGCTAGCCATTAGCATAGTAGCCAAATGCTGCCAGAATTTTCCTAAGTGGTTACAGGAATTTACCAGTTCTCCACAGTGGCTAAAGCGTTACAGACAGAGAATGTACTGCACATACATTATAATTCCTAACTGCAAGAATTAGAACAGCCCAGTCAGACTAAAAATACCACCAACAGCTTAGTCTGGTTCAGTGTCAGTTGGTTTTCATCTGTATCCCCTCTCCCTCGGGAGGAGGATGGGGAAAAAAAAACAAACTTGTGTGTATCATCTCCACGAGGGATTTAATGGTCCAGAACTTAGAATCTTTTTCAAAGATGCTCTTTCACTGTGCTTCTCTTGAGCTTGTTTCCGCCGTAGAGAGTGGCCACCCCAGATGGTGCTCCCAGTTAATTTGAGGGCTAAATCCTATACCATATTTGTCTTATAAAGTTTAACATTTATTTAGTTTACTTATGGTTGCTGTCTCTCTCTCTTCCAGTGTGTTTTTTAGCGTAAAATAGACATTAAAGACATCACTGACAGAACTCGGAGAGTGGTGTCGGGGATAAATTCTTCCCGCCCAGTCTCTCTGTCATGTGGGGTCCCCCAGGGTCAGTGTTGTCCCCATGTTGTTCGCAGTGTATATGCTGCCCCTCAAGACATCGTAAGAAGGTATGGGCTGAGGTTTCACTGCTACGCAGATGATACCCAGCTCTACCTATCTTTTGCACCCGACCAGGTTAGAGCTCTCTTGGTCTTTAATAACTGCCTCACCGAAATCCAGTGCCGGATGAATTCCAGCTGGCTGAAGTTGAACTCGGAGAAGACGGAGGTGATGGTTGTGGACCCGGGTCGTAGGGTAGAGAGGATGGGGCTGGTTTACCCTCAGGTTTATTTCTGGAAGGTATCCAGCTCCCTACCTCCGAACAGGTGCGGAACTTGGGGATGATTTTCAACAATGAGCTGACTCTGCGTTCTCAGGTGTCGGCTGTTGTCAGCCTTTACTTTTATCATCTTAGGAACATCGCCAAGATTAAGCACCTTGTTCCGCCCACTGATCTACCTATGCTGGTCCACGCTTTTGTTACCTCATGCCTTGATTATTGCAACGCCCTTTATCTAGGACTTCCTAGGGTTGATATCCGCCGCTTGCAGCTGGTGCAGAACGCTGCGGCCTGGTTATTGACGGGTACGTCTCGTGCCGCCATATTTCACTGGTGCTGCGTGATCTGCACTGGCTGTCAATTCAGTCGCGGATCACCTTTAAAGTTGGTCTTTTGACTTACAAAACCCTACACGGACAGGGTCCGGACTACTTGAAAAAACTTCTGGTTCCCTACTGCCTAGCGATCTCTCCGCTCGGCAGACGAGGGTTGCTAAATTCCGAGGGTTTCCTTAAATCTTCAGGCACTTCGTTTTATGTATGCTGCTCCGACCCTCTGGAATTCTCTACCCTGTCCGCTTTGTCAATGTGCGTCCATGGAGGAATTTAAAAAGGCCTTGAAGACCTATTTGTGGTCGAAGATTTATTTTAATTATTTGTGAATTTAAGAGCTCAGATTATTGTGGGATTATGTTTTATTTATTATATTTGTAAGTACTGTAAGGCGCCTTGAATTTAGGAAAGGCGCGATATAAATAAAGTTTTATTATTATTATTAAAGTGCTTCGGATCATATTTTTAGACCAGTTTAGGCTGTTTTTGATTTTGGTTTTGTAGTGACTCTCAGTGACAGGGATCAGATGTTAAAACTGGCCAGATTACAATGACTGTGGCGACAATAAAGTGCAAGACTTACAACTGGAAGTTCAGAAGCTGTAAGCTCTGTATGCTGTGGAGAAGATACCATTAAAAGAAATGAGAAAAGGTTTTTCTCAGGGTATTACTAACATAGAAGAAATCACAAGTGGCAACCAAAACTTGCCCTAACGGATCTGAAAAGATACATAAGAAGGGAAAGGTACACACTGGTCACCGTGCAAACAGAAACTCCTCCTTCACAGCAAGGGGACTGACTTTGCTCACTGAGTCAGAAGGATGCTGATTTCCACATTCCAGTAAGAGCAAGCTACAGGAAATGGCCTACGTTGCTGACCTATAAAGTCCAATCCGGACAGGGGCCGTACTACCTGCAAAAGCTTCTGTGCCCCTGTTGCCCCTCTCGACCGCTCCGCTCCACTGACGAGGGATTACTGGAGGTTCCCAGGGTCCGGTTGAAGTCCTCTGGTGCTTGAGCGTTTGCTTATGTGGTCCCTACCCTGTGGAATTCTCTACCTCGTCGGGTTCGGGAGTGCCTGATGGTGGAGAGCTTTAAAGCCACACTAAAAGCGTACCTGTTTTAGTCTTGCCTTCTGCAATGAGTAAAGGATGGATTGTAGCTGTTACTATCTGTATTTTAACTATTTATGGTTCTATTTTAATTCTGTTACTTTTGTAAAGTGCTTTGACATTCATGAGCTGCGCTGGAGAAATAAAATTTATTATTATTATTACAGGGTAGGTATGTGTCAGTACCAATAGAAGGCAGTGCCTTTTTGTCTGACCTCTGCCCCGAGAGCGCTCAGAGAGTGCATGGCTACAGTAGTAGCAGTAGCAGTGCTGTGTGAAGGAATGGAGTAACAGGCTATCCATATTTGAACTGTGGTTACATAGCCACCTTTGCAGCACAGCAACCCGAGCATGTGGGTTGCGGTGGTACAAGAACGGCCATGTGGTAAGTCATCCTCTCATCCTCACCCTGAGCTGGGGCACGAGTAGGGACGTGTTCCAGAGTTTGTTTATTTAGTTTTTGTTGACCGGGTAAGTGCACTAGACAAATCCTGCCTATTTTCAGGCACGACCCGGGGGCGGGGGATACAGATGAATACCAACTTCCCTTGAACCAGATTAAGCTGTTGTTGGGATTTTTTTTTTTGGTGAATGAGGGAAATTTGGCCAGGACACCGGGGAAATTCTCCTTCTTTTTTCGATAAGTGTCATGGGATCTTTAACATCCACCTGAACTACCACCAGTCCAGGCAGATGGGACCTCGGTTTAATGTCTCATCCAAAAGGTGGCACCTCAGAAGTGCAGCACCCCTCTCATGCTGCACTACAGTGTCAGTACTGGGATATTAACCCAAGTGTCAGATGTGGGAACTGAACCCACAACCCTCTGATCTCCCCGGCCTCAGAGGTGAGTGTGCTACCTACTGAGCCACTGACACTGCTTAAGCAGCCGCTTGGAATGCTGCTCACTCCAGCGCACTGTGCAAGCTCCTGGCAGGGAGTTGCCGATCGCCCCATGACTGACAGCCCAGAGTGGCTTGCATCAGTGCTGAGAGGGGCCGTATAATCGCGCTGAGTGATCATCCCAGGCGGACCAGGAAATGGCAGTGTTAAAAAGTAGAGGAAGCACATCAGTCATGTGATTTTACCTTCAGAAACAAGGGCCTTTCTCTCACAAGAAAAGGTCTGGCTACAGTATGCAACCTTCTTCCCCCCTCGGACAGGGCAGACTGCACAAAATTTTCTTAGACTGTTAGATCTCATGTCAGCCACAGCCTCTGAAGTACTATAGGCAATGCAGCACTTGAGATCAGTCCAGTAGTACTTTAAGGAATACTGGTCTCGACTCAGGGATTATCTGACTGCTCTGGTACCAGTATCAGAAGGCTCTTACACTCCCTCCTCCAGTGATGGCAGCAGGTACAGCATCTAAGAAAAAAGGGCTAATTTTCTACCAGCGCTGCACAGTTTAATTCTGACCACAGATGTCTCCCTCTTAGGATGGGCAAGGCTTCTTTCACACCACACTGTAAGAGGGAGTATGGAGCCCAGCAGAAAGAGCAGAACGTATCAATCTGCTGGAGCTTCAAAGCAATTTTTCTGTTCCTGAAGTTCTCCTCAGCAGTGGTCTGGGACTAAGTTCTACTTATAAGGATAGACAGTACCACAACAGTTGTTATAGCAACAGGCAGGGCGGTGCAAGAGCCTCCAAACTACAAAGGGGCACTCAAATTTGGTATTTGGCTTATACCCCCCACCACCACCACCAACTACAGTTCATGTGTCAGGGAAGGGCAGTGTCCTGGCAGACTCACTCAGCAGGATGGGTCGTTTCACGAGTGGTTTCTAAAACAAACTATATTATGGCCAGTTTTCAGGAAATGGTGTGTTCCAGAGTTGTATTTCTTTCTTTTTTTTTTTTTTTAATAATATATTTTAGTCGTTTTGCATCTGTAATACACAGTACAATATCTTGCAAATAGATACATCTATAGAATCATTACATTCTGCATCCTTACAAATGGGCACTTCATCAGAGAGTTAACGTTACAATAAATGTTCCTAAAGTGCTAATACACTGTACGTCCGTGAGCAGAGCGTTACGCTGAATCAGTAAGTAAGTTACATCGGGCACCTGACAGATCGAGAGACCCAAAGACCAGAAATAGGTTTTTCCCAGTAGTACAAGTGCATTCCAGAAAGAACTCTGTGCCTTTAATATAGGCAGGCTCATATGTAAGTCGGACCTCCTGTGTTCCACAATTTGTTTCATATGTTAATATGTCCCCCCGGAACCACTCGTTGCTGTATAAGAGTGGCTTCACACGTGTTCGGCTGGAGCGAGAACAGCGGAGCTTAGCTGTTCTGGCTCAGGCTAAAGGCAAGTGAAACCACTCTAATACAGGAACGAGTGGCGATGGGGGTCATAGTAATATGTTATTGATCAAGTACGATTAATAATATATAAAAAAAAAAGCTGCTCCCGGGACGTGCCCATTTCTAGGGCATCTGCGCGTGAGACGCTTTCAACAGAATAAGAGTGTCTAAGACGCAGGGGAAAGGAGCGCGCCGATTGGTCGGTAGTGCTCTCTTGATCTATAATAGAGAACTATAGTAAGGAATTGTGACTTTGAACTTCAGTGAAACAGTTAGTTTGTAAAGGTAAACATTTTAACTGTATCAGCCACACCCCTGAGTATTGATAAAACACTTAGATACAGGGTTCTAGTGCCCCGACCTGCAACTTACCCATTGTTTTTAAATGGATCAGTTCTGCTACTCATTAATTATTTGGAAGAATAGTATGCCGTAACTGCACACGGTGCAGTCCCAATGAGAAACGGTCCTTACTAACAAACCTTGTAAGGCAATATCTCAAGAGTTCAAATGAGCAATTCATTTGATTATAAGCTGCAGGTTTCTGGCAGGAAAGGAGCAGAGCATGGACTTGCACTAGAGCCTCTACCTGCAGCCATTTTCTTACATTCAGTAAGAGAGCTTTACACCTTTCTCCCCAAGTGCAACATCAGGAGGTTCCCCCCCCCCCCCGGTCCACTGTTGTAAGTCCTGCATACAGGGAGATTAAAGTGTGCCCCCATATATTAAAGTCGTCCCTGTAGGTTTGACCCCCATTAAGTCACCAAGTAACAGTAGCTTATTAGTCCTCAGCAGCAGAGTTTGAGTCTTTCATGGCAGGCTAAGTCTTCTTCAGTTTTTTCGTCAGCTTCCTAGCCTCAGTCAGATCCAAAACATGTAAACTTTGTCCTCATGCCGCCCGTGGCATAGAGCACCAAGTTACTGTAATTTGCCTTCTCCTACACTGATGGCCCAAGTTCGGGAATAAGTTTGAGTCACTGGGAGTCGGCTGGGGTGGGGTGGGGGCTGGGAGAAGATTGAGCAGCTGTCGGGCAGCCTTCTCTTCGGATGGGAGGCAGGCCTTCCTGGCTCTTGGTTGCCACTGGGTGGTGGTCCGGTGGTAACGTGGATGCTCTGGGTGGGGGGGGGGACTGGTAGTATGTTGGGTGGGTAGTGCAGGGCTGGCAGTTCCAGAGCACATGCGCCTCCACGTGCATGCGCTGACCATGTTGCTGTAGCTCCGGGGCGTCCAGGGAGAAAACGTAAAATTGGTCTGCAGAGGTTACATGAAGCCCTGCCTCCAGCCTGCACCATCTCCTGGCTACCTGCCCACATCTGGATTAAAGTCACCAGGTTGGGGGAGAATGGCCTTCCCTTTCCTGGCCCCACCATGGGGGGGGGGAGGGGGGGATGCAGTCTGTGGGAGATCTCGGGCTTCGCAGTTCGGGGGAGGTGAATGCCAGGTGGAAGGAAGCTGGCACAGGGTTGAGAAGCCACCTTCGTCGACCAGCCTAGAGAAGAAGCTTGTCCCCATACTTGTATCCCCAGTTGCCTTAGCTTCGCTCACACGATGTCGAAACCTTTGTGCGCTGCCTCATGGCGAAGCTGAGGTTGGGGAAGATGTGGATTATTGTATTCCACCACTGTATTACTCCCTGCTGTGATGTCTCTTTCAAAATGTTTTCTTGGTCCTTTATTAAGCCCACTACTGGCAAAAGAGTCCGTGAGGTCTGGAGGTTGAAGTGCCACGAGGCCCGTGAGGCATAACTCTGTAGGCCTGCTGCATCATATTTTTTATTTTGGAAACTCTTTTTATCTCCTCCTTGGCCCCAGCGAACTCTCTCCAGCGTCCTCCTAGACCCTCTCCCATCGTCTCTACCTCCCGTCGTGGCCTCTCCCTGCCCCCCCCCAACCTGGCACGTCCCCTGGGTCTGAACCCTCTGAGGAAGGGCTGCCGTTATCCGCCCAGGGTGCTCTATCTACAGTGTTGAGCTCGGGCCGGGGGGGAGGGGGGAGGCAGCTTGAGTTTGGGAGTGGGACTGAGGGGTAGGAGGCACTCGCCAATACTGGGAGGAGTTTTTATTTTATGTTGTTTCCATGCACTCACACCCTCCCCTCTGAACTTGGACGTGCAGTGACATCTTGTCGACGTCCGCTGTGGCTCAGCCTGACCCCTTTCTGAGCCCTGTAGCGTGACAGTGCCTCTGACTTCCGCCAGAGGCCACTGTGGTGCCAGACTACCCCTGGACCCCCCCAAGAGAGGAGAGCTGTCCTTCAGATGCTCAATCCTTTCTCTCCCCTGCCGACAGCCCGGGCTCGTTCCCGAACCCGGGGCGCCAGCGTGGCAGGTGTGGCGTCCAGCGCCTCAACCCTCTGCACCACTGGGCCAGCTGCTGCATCATAGTTGAGTCCACCATGGGAAAGATCTCTGTTAGCCTGGTACTGATGAAATCTGTTAGGGACTCTCCCTACACTTGCTCTGGGAGTCCAGTGACTTCTGATGTTTGTTGCCCTGGTCCCATTCTCCAGGTTTTCAAGCCTGCAACGCAGAACTGTGTTCTCCTTCACCAAACCAGTGGACATTACTGAGGCTTTGTCGGCTGTCTTGCCAGTAGTTCTTATCTCCTTCTCCAGGCTAGTGACGTCCCCATCTAGGTATGGCATTTTTTTTCTTCTTTTGAGAAGTCCTCCATCCTCTTATTGATGCTTTGTATGGCTTAAAGCAGTGTTGCATTCGTGGGCTGGGTAGGGTCTGCTGCCCCAGCCGCCTGTTTTTCCTTTCCCTTCCTTTGGGCGAGCGCCTTCCTCTGTTGGTGGGGCTTTGTTTCTTCAAACCATCTCATCCCCAAATCAACAAGTACAGCAAATTCAGTATCAGTTTGTTTCTCTTGACAGGCTCTTTCCACTGAGTGTAAAATAGTCTTTTTCTCTGGTTTAAAGCAAAATTATTTCAAGAATTGTAGTGTCTTGTGCAGAGATCTTCTGAAGTGCGACTAGTCAGCTCGGTAGCCAGCGCTGCCCCTGAGTTGTGTTTCTTTTGCCTTATTGGAGAATGACAAGCCACCACTGTTATCCTGCAAAGCCCCCAAATCTGGGAACAGTCCCAGAACGTGCTCTCAGCATGCACTAGAGAGAGAGACGGGCTCCTTTGTAATTTCCCCCCTTCTGAAAGCCAGTGTGGAATGGGTAACCATGATTCTGGTGGCACCAGACTGGCCCAGATACCTAGGGGTGTTCACCGTTACCCCAGAACTCTAGAAGGACTTACACTCCTCCTCTGTGTTGAGACCATCTGACCGTCTCGAAAGGCCAGGTGAGCCATCCAGACTTGGATCTCTTCACCTGGAGGCATGGTTCCGGACGAGTAGAACTTACAGAACTAAGAATGTCTTCCCAGGTTCTTCGGGTCCTTAAAGGGACAGTGTCAACCCCTTAGGCCTCAAATTTTCCCAAGTTTAAACAACACATGTTATGATTGCTCACGTTCTGTAGAGACTGCTGATCTATCTGGTGGTTTGAGTCAGATTCCCTTTTTTTTTTTTCGCTTTTTAAAAGTGAAAAACAGACTGCCCACCATACTGGTGTTATCACACAAAAACGTGTTTGCTTACGTTCCTTGATCAACTTCCACTGCATCTTTCCTGCATTTGGGAATGCCCTTAACACAATCCAGCCACTCGTGATGCTGTGGAAGGAGGAGGCTATTGCATCATGAGGGGCTGCGCTGTTTGGCGGTGTTCCTAATGTTCAGGATGTATGGCATAGCATAGATTAAGGATTTGAAGCAAAACAAGATTGAGTATAATCGCTCCATTCCCATGCATTTCAGTTCTACTAAGGAAGGAAGCAGATCGACCAGCCAACAACTTCAGTGAGTTTTGGAGAAGATAAGCAGTCACAAAATGTGGGGTTTCACTTAGAAATAATACGATGCGGAAAGGGTTGTCGGTGTCCCTTTTAGTTGGCAAGAAAGCCATCCACAAGGAAAACTTCTGATTTGAAATGGAAAAGGTTCTCAATCAGGTGTGGGGAAAATTGTCATTAGCTGAGAATGCCGAGATTGCAGTAATTTTGAACTATTACATTTAAAGCCCCTGGGCTCAAAGTAAACATCTTTTAAAGGTGCCACGCTCAGCAGTTTCTGCCTTTAGCTCTAAGGCCTCAGCAGAATCTTTGTTTACTCATCCAGTGTTTAAGAAGTTACTCACCGTAGTAACAGCTTTTCTTCTAATGGCTTAGAAGAACAGCCAGTCAAACTAACCTTTCCCTGTCTGCCCTCTTTTTTCCCCACAAAGATTTTTACCGGGGGGGGTACAGGCATGCTTTCAGCCCTGTCCCCGCACTCTCGATCGGTGTCTGCCTATGCTGATCCACCGGAGGCAAAGTCTCCACGGACACCCCCCAGGAGCGAGGGACATCCCTCCCCCTAGGGCACATATCCAGATGTTCTCAGAGGTCAGGTGGTGGAAGGGGCTGAGAGAGGGCAGGCAGGGCTTCATTTTTTGGTCCCTGGTCCCCTGCCGGCGTGGAGGCATGCACTCACTGCAGAGTCGTGGCCCCTCCTATCGAGCTGCTCGCTGACCTCCACTAGCACTGGACCTCCATCTGGTGGCAGTCAGAGCCCAAGATGGCTGGCCACCCCCGAGAGGGAGGGACAGCCTGTGGGACACTCGTGCATTCTCTCCTACCCCTGCCAACCTCCGGCAACCCATGCTTGTTTTCGAACACAGGTTGCTGGCGTTTCTGGAGGTAAGGCGCTCGGTGCCTAACATCCTCCATGCTGCTGGGCCAGCTCTGCCTCCCCTTTCTAGGACATGAAATTTGGTTCTTTAGTATCAGTTACTGTTACTTATAGATGAGCTTTTAATGATTGCTGTTGTTTATTCTATGCCATTAAACCCCCTGTTTTAATCTGAAATTTATGTCACTATCATCGAAGTATCTTTTTCAAATTAGACCGTAGTCTCCTTGTCTGTTCAGCTCAAAGATCTACTGTTCCAATGCTGGGAGGCTCAAGACCAGCACAGTGTGAGAGTATCTTTGAAAAAGATTCTAAGTTCCGCAGCACCATATCCTTCACGGAGATGATGCACAAGTTTGACAGGGCTGTTCTAATCCTTTAGAAGAAAAGCTGTTACTATGGTGAGTCACTTTTCCTTTCTGAGCACCAAGCTGTGAACCTGAGACCTTCTAGACCTAGGTTTAAATCTCATAACTGCTGTTGCCATACTGCGTGACCTTGAGCAGATCACTTGACCTCCCTGTGCTCCCGAGTCGCACCTGGAAACAAGCTTTGGGTCAGTGTGCCTTCCCAGCCATAGATTCTAAAATAAAATAAAAAAATAAATAGATCCCATTTAAGTATTTTTGTGAGGCTTAGACATTCTAGACTGCTACAGGGGGAACAGCTAACTAAAGAACAGTCTCAGTGGGAATCTGGCCCCCTCTGTTTTTATACATACCTTATCCCTATCTGAAGCACCTGTTGAATACGCTGGTCTATAGTGTGTGTGGTTTTTTTGTTTGTAATCTGTGCTTTCCTAAGCATTTCTGCCCCCTGTTGGGGTTGGGCTGCTCTCCTCTCCTTGGGTGGGAGAGTTGCACCTCCTGCAGTGCACCTGATACATAGCAGAGGCTGGGTGTCATGACAATCAGTAGGCCCAGAAGAGTGGGGGATGTGGATATGATTCTCCAGATCATTGCACTCAGTGTCCCAAGCAGGAAAAGCAGGAAAAATGTTCCTGCCAAAGCAGAATGAAGGACAGCCCTCCTGCAGGTCTGGCACTCCCGAATGGGCACTGCGCTGGATCCTGCTCCAGGTGGGGGGTGATAAGGGCAAGTCTCCCCCCATCCCACTACAAGGGGTAAGTTGTGGGGGCACAAGGGTACCTGGGCTGCAGAAAGCCGTCCAGGTGGGGTGGGCAGAAGGAAGGGGACAGAATACAATAAAAAAAAAAAAAAAACCTGGACCATTCTACTATTTTGAACACTGCGAGTGAGACCTTGTTGTGGTTATAATAAGTCCTCTAGTCCACATAAATCCTCAGCTCTGATTGGTTGAAATAGCACTGACAGAGGAAAGCATTACTTCTGGGATGTGACGGAATGGGTGAAACCTGTTTATAGTTCTGTATGAGTTCAGTCAGTTTAAAAATACAACACAATCTGCAATCGGTAAATGGAGTTGCAGTTGGCTTTTAACACTTAATATCTGACAGTATGACATGTTCTTCTGTTCTCTTGTACTGTGCCACTGTGCCTCTGACAACTGTGTATTGAAAACATGGATTTGATGAATAAACTTTGATGGCTAGACTGACTAAAAGCCACCGCGGGATTAACGTCTTGAGATATACACACTTATCATCCTTTTTTTCCCAATGATTTCTGCAGCGAGAGAAAGACCACATCCGTCGGCCAATGAACGCTTTCATGATATTCAGTAAGAGACACCGAGCGCTGGTCCATCAGCGCCACCCTAACCAGGACAACCGGACTGTCAGTAAAATCCTGGGGGAGTGGTGGTACGCACTGGGACCCAAGGAGAAACAGAAGTACCATGACCTGGCATTTCAGGTAATTCCTCTGTAGACTGAGAGCGGGGAAAGAATGATGTGTGTGTTGGGGTGGGAGCAGGGTCTTTGCATTTGAGGTAATGCCTTCGTAGACCAAGAGAAACTAAAGTGGTGGATTAGGCTGGGAGTGGGGCTCTGGCTTTTTGGGTAAAGCCTTTGTAGACTTGAGAGAAATTAAAAAGGTATGTGTGTGTTGGGGTGGGGCCTTGTGTTACAGGTAGTATCCTTGTATACTGTGAGAAATGAAGGTGCGTTTTGAGGGGTGGGGCTTGTGCTTTAGGTAATGCCTTCGTAGATTGAGAGAAACTAAAGTGGTGTGTGTTTGTCTTTCTGTGTCTGTGCATATGATTAAATAGAATTATAATAACCAGAGTTGGGGAAGGGTCAAACAGTAACTCTGGTTGCATCTGTCTACAGCCAAGGTCCAGTAGGAACCCTCATCGAAACACACAGTTTGATGTTAGAAGGTCTGTCAGGTCTGTCTTTACTATACTACCTCACCCCAGCGATCTACTGTCCCGGTGGGCTATATTCCTGCACCCCTCAAGCCCTTGCTAACCCCTTGTGGACTGTGAATCTCCTTTGTTCTGTTCTGATCACGTTATAACCCATTAAGGGTAGCTGTCTCCACCACTAGTCTGTGCCACGGTTCCACCACTCTCTCTGTGAAGTAAAGCTTTCTCACATCCCTCCTGAATTTGCCCCCCACCAACCTGCAGTCATGCCCCCTACTGGTTGCGTCCCTATTTCTTACAAATAGGTCCTCACTGTTTACCTTGTGTGTACTCCTGAGAAACATATGTTTCAGTCATGTCCCCTGCTCCTGCCTCCAGCGAATACATGTTCAAGGCCTTCAGCCATTCATCGTAGTATCTACACTGCTGGTCCTCCCACCTCGTTTACTATTTTATGAGAAGTGGTAAGGGTATAGAAGCATAGAAGGGGACCCCAAGGTCCATGTGGTCTGCCCAAGATTTGTAGGGCACTAGCCCCCTCCCTGTTACCTGTTCTGGAGAATGACACCTTTGTACTTATCCCAAGCTCTCTTGAAGGCTCTGACAGTTTTGGCCCCTATGGCTTCTGGGGGTAGGCTGTTCCAGTTGTCTACCACCCTCTCTGTGGAGAAAAACTTCCTAACATTGGTCCCAAACTTGCTCCCTTTCAGTCTCGGATCATGTCCTGTTATTCTGCTACTCTCCTTGAGATGGAAGAGTTCATGTACCTGAACCTTGTTTATCCCCTTGATGTACTTGAAAGTCTCTGTCTTGTCATCCTCTCCCTCCTTTGTTCCAGGGAGTACATGTTTAATAAGACCCTCAACCATTCCTTGTATTGCTTCTGGTCTAATCCCTGAATCATTTTTGTCACCTTCCTTTGTACCGTCTCTAACCTATCTATGTCCTTTCTGAGATGCGGTCTCCAGAACTGGACACAGTACTCCAGGTGGGGCCTGACCAGTGCCCTGTACAGTGGCATAACCACCTCCCTCTTTGTGCTCGTGATTTCTCTCCCAGTGCAACTCTGCATGCTACTTGCCTTTAGTGCAGCCTTCTTGCACTGTCTTCCCACCTTCAGGTCATCTGATATTATGATCCCCATATCACATTCCTGGCTGGTCGCTGCTAGTCTTTCTCCCCTCAGATAGTACTCTTTTTTTTAGGGTTGCCGCTTCTTAGGTGCATAACCTTGTTTTTTTTTGCCATTGAATTTCAGCTGCCATGCTGCAGACCACTCTTCCAGTTTCTTTAGGTCAGATTTCATTTTTTCTGTTGGAGAGTTCACTCTGTTGCATATCTTGGTGTCATCCGCGAATAGACACATTTTCCCCTCGAGCCCTTCTGTGATGTCGGCTATGAATGCATTGAACAGTAGAGGCCCAAACAGAAGGCAGTGTGATGTAGTAGTTGAGCACAGAACTGTAAATTTGGGGCGCCCAGGTTCGAATCCCACCACAGCCACTGGCTTATTGTGTGACATTGACCTCCCCCTGTTTAGTTTAATTGTGTTTTATGTGAGCTGCTGGGAAGCCATTGAGACAACGCCATTTTAAATAACTTCCAGTTGATATACATATACGTAGTCACAGGCTCAATATCAAGGTAATAAATAATGAATTGATTAATATACTACACTAAAAGTGTAAAGTCAAATAAATATAAATATCAGGTTGGTAAAAGCTACTTGAAATGTTTATTAATTTAGTTACCCTCTTTTAGGCTGGTAAAGGTACACACTGAGCTGAAGCTTATTTCCAGGTGCATCCCAGGAGCACGGGGATGGGGGGGAGGGGTGAATTAAGTGACTTGCTCAGGGTTACACAGTATGCATGTGGAGTTTGTGAGAATTAAACCCTGTGCTTCAGTTGCCCCCTGCTATACAAATGCAGCCACTCCCCCCACCACCACTGAAAACAAGATACTGCTGCCTGCATCTCAGCTGGGCTATCCAACGGAGTAAACTATAAAATAAGAATCGTGCCCCATACTTCAGCAGCCTGTTTTATTCTGGAAGGAGTTTGGGTCATTTGGTTTCTTTCTCTGTTTTCCAGGTGAAGGAGGCACACTTCAAAGCACACCCCGACTGGAAGTGGTGCAACAAAGACAGGAAGAAGTCCAGCTCGGATGTCAAGTCCATGATTGCGGGCCCGGGTGGCATGCCCAAAGAGATGAGAGAGAGGAGTATGTCAGAGACTGGGACAGCAGCAGCAGCAGGAGGTAAGACCTAACATTTCTTTACGTTGCTGCCTTCAGTTTTTTTCCTGCAGATACAGTGGGCTGATCCCAGCAGGCACAGCTGCTGACCTGCGGCTGGATTGGGGGGGGGTCTAAATTTTGAAATCATCCAGGGGCAATCTGGCCTAGTGGTCACAGCCCAGAGCTGTGTATCTGGAGACCTGGGGTTAAATCTTACAACCATGTCTTGTTACTCTCTGTGTGACCCTGAACCAGCCATTTAACCTCCCTGTGTCTAATCCTCTCCGTTAACTCTCTCTGATCTATTCCTGTGTAATATGAACCTCCCTGTGACTTGGAAAATGGCAACAGTGTTCTCTTCCCTCCCTCTCCTAGATTGGAAAGCACTTTAGGATACAGCCTGTATCAACAGTGACACATAAAAACAAATCTTTTACTGTCCCACTGAATAGGCAGTTTGACCAGAATAATTTTTTTCTTCCATCTTACTTTTTCTCCACACAACTGCATTCCTTCCTCCCCAATCACCCACCATCTCAGGGATTTACCTGAGTAAGGTCCCCCAAAGATATACCCCTTATATTAGGGTCCGAGGCGGGAGGTCTATCCTCCCCACCTTTGAAGCACAGGGCCCTGTAGGTGGTGCGGAGTCTGCAACGACTGGGACATCCTCCTGCTGCTTGCTGCAGGTATTTTCAGGTTTCTGAACCCCCCCCCCCACCTGACATCAGGCCTAGCCCCGAGTTGGCCTCACATGCCCTAGAGTAACCCTGCTGGAGCGGCAGGTGCTCTGGCCCACCGCAGGAATCGCTAGAGTAGTGGGCCCTAACACCATCCCTCCCTGGCTGGGAGCACATTACCTACCTAGCCCTAGAGGTTGCCCGACTGGCCCTGCTTCCTGGGCACGCTTCTGAACCCGGATCTCAATGTGGGAGCGCATGGCACTCGCCACTGGGCCATCAGCTGGCCTCAGCTAGAATAGTTTTTATCTTAAAGTTTGAAATGAAAGCATGGTGGGAGCGTACTTGTCTGCTATAGCATGGGAGACCATGGCTTGGGAGAGACTGCTGTCTTGCACACTTGGTCAGTGCTGAGCGAGTACAGAGGGTCTGCCACCTGCTGGGTATTTCTTGGTACTGCAGCCTCTTTTCTCTTTCCCCCCACCCCCGGGATGTGGGAGGGGGAGGACTTTACCATTTTCTTATTTATCTGAAATTACTGCAACTGGGATAACCCCATACGATGCAGCATCTCATTTTCATTGGGATCCCAGAGAGAACAGCAGCAATCAACAGATTAAAATAGTCCAGCAGGACTAGTTACGTACATGCTGAGAAATACAAGGCAAAAAACAAACTGTTTAGGTTAGCTACAGCCAAACAGTAATCGAAGCAAGCTAATAAAGTGGGGTCACGGCAAATTAAGAGCAAGCGCATTGGTATGCAACGTGAGCACGGATTGGAAATGGGGGATAGTGGAACAAAACAAATACAAGGGGGTTTAAGGTGTCGGGGAAAGACTGGATTTGAACATTTTCAAAAAAATGGGGAAAAAGCAGGACCCCACTGAAAACTAAATATTGCATCTCAGCTGGCCTATCCTGTGTAAATAACTGTAAAAGAAAGTAGGCCCTGTCACACTTGTGCCCAAAGAGGCTTGTTATCGTTTATCTTCTCCCGTCTTGAGGTTCAGTTATTTATTTATTTATTTATTTATTTTGTATTAAGTGTTTTGCCCCCATACTGCTACATGCTTCTACCTTTTGTCTGTTGCTGGTGGTGACTTCCAGGCCGATGTCCTGCACCTCCCCCACCTCCATTGAGGCCAATGGGGATCCACATGCTGTAGGTCCCGAGTGTAGCGGTGGCTTTTATTCAGGCAGCTTAAGAGACATAGAGCTTTTATGGGTTTTCCCCCTAGTTCCCTAAGCCCCTCCCGCGTTCCCTATGCTGGACAGTGCCCCTATGGGCCACACATGCAGTGGCGTCCCTGTGGAGGAGGCAAACTCCCCTCCCAGTGCAGGAATCAATGCAGCTGCAAAATCTGGTACTGACCCTCCCGGGCTTGGAGTGCGGGCTGTGCAGCACCAGCACAGGGGCAATGCAGCAGCAGAATCTGGTCTCAACCCTCCCTGACTGGGTGCAAGGCTGCGTAGCACCAGCGCAGGGGTTGATGCAGCAGCAGAATCTGGTGCCGACCCTCCTCAGTGGGGAACATGTCTGCGCAGCACCAGTGCAGGGGTTGATGCAGCACCAGAATCTGGTAGCATCCTCCCCAGCTGGGAGCATGGCTGCACAGCACCAGGGCAGAGATCAATGCAGCTGCAGAATCTGATTCTGACCCTTCCCAGCTGGGAGCATGGCTGCGCATCACCTGCACAGGGGTTCATGCAGCAGCAGAATCTGGTACTGACCCTACCTGGCTGGGAACACAGCTGCACAGCACTTACACAGGGTTTGATGCTGCAGCAGAATCCGGTGCCGACTCTCCCCAGCTAGGAGCATGGCTGGGCAGCAGCAGCACAGGGATCGATGCAGCAGCTGACTCTGGTTCTGACTCTCCCTGGCTGGGAGGGCAGCTGTGCAGTAGCACCACCCCAGCCGCTCGGCTTTCCAACCCAGTTCCCAAGTTCGCCTTCCAACCCAGGTCACTGGCACAACCCACTACCCATGTGGTCATCGGGCAGCTCCAGTTTTTTTCGGTTTTAAGTCTTAAACCTCAAGCCGGGCCGGTGGCACAGAGGGTTGAGGTGCTGGACGCCCTACCTCGTGCCACGCTGGTGACCCGGGTTCGGGAGCAGACTCGGGTCGTCGGGGAAGGAAAGGATTGAGTGTCCGGAGGACAACTCTCCTTTCCTGGAAGGGAGAGGAGTAGCAGATCCCGCTGTTTGGTGACCCGCAGTGGAGACTGGGGGTGCAGCAACAGTTGGGATCTCCAGTAAAAGGATTGGCTGTGGTGGCGCTCCTGTGAAAGTGCGCGGGAGCACGCTCGTCTTGCGCTGGAGCACATTACACTGCCGAGCCTCGGGGGGGGGGGGCAGAAAAGCGGAAAAGCCCTGGTTGCTTGGTAGGTGAAGGTGGGTCTAGTGGGATGGCTCCCATGCACAGTACCGGGCCCTGCCAGCTGATGACTGGTTCTCCCTCCACTCCCTGGTCACTCTGCTAGATTCTAGTCAGAGCATCAGTAGGAGTAGGCAGTCCCGCCCTGGGGGGGCTCAGAGCCGGGGGTTGGGTGGCCAGAGGTGACGGAGTGGAGATGGGCCCAAACCAGGAGTCAGTCCGGGGGCTTCAGGTGTGTGGGAAACAGGCTATACCTGAGAGACCACACCGGAGAGAGGCCAGGAGACCGGTGAGTAGGGGGCATAAAGAAAGTAAAAAAAAAAAAGTCCTAAACCTCTGTGGGTCCAACTTTGGAAGTCATCCCTGTTTTTTGGAAGTCAAAGCCCTTGCTAGATCCCAGATTTTGGAATGTTGCTTTTCATTCTTTTCAACCTGGCAGCGTTAATGTGCACAGAGCATTGGTCTTTAAAATGCATTGCAAACGAATGAAGTGCGTCACACATTGCTTATATAACGGCATAATAAGATTATAAATAGTGAGTATCGTGGGTTTCGTGTTTAAAAATGTTCCAATAAAGTTATTTAAATATTGAAAGGTTTGTATGTCCGGAAATACATTAGATGAAACATTAGGTTTGTGGAGCCAAGGGGGAAATTGTATAGCGCAGTGTGTAATATACAGCACATGAGAGGCATACTGTATTCTAAGAGACACCAGTTTTCTCAGAATATATATTACTGGTAAAACACCCATTGTTTTAAAACAAATAAACCATTTTTCTACTTGTATGCCTCTAATAGTGGATGTTACCAGATTTTGTTTTGGGGAGTCAAATACTTCATCTCTGTGTATTGTGGAGGTTTTATTTTATTTTTGGAAGTCAGATACTTCCAACATGGAGTTAACTAAAAACCTTCTCCAATCTGTCCTTAAGTAAGAAATTTATTTGTGTTCTTTTGTCCGAGGTTTTCTGATATTGTCTCCGGGGGGGCTGTCTAGATCGTAATGGTAATGACTTTCTAATAATTTTCCGCTTTTGGTTCCTCACAGCATCTTCTGATCTGATGCAGGCCACACATGTCCTCCTGGGGACAGACTCGAAATCGGGCTTGCAGACCCAGGGCTTGTGTTCAGTGGAGCGCCTCCCACACAGCACTGCCTCTACAACCCAGCTCACACGGCCACGTGCTTTCTCACATAGTGCAGTGCACAGCATGGAGAAGAGAGAGCGAGACAGCCAGGCTCTGCAGGACCCTACACAGGTAACTGGGACACGGAGCGGGGAGGTATGAGACAGCCAAGGCCTATAGGAGCTTAAATAGGTAATGGGGATAGACAGAAGCAGGTACAGAGCATGAGAGTGAGAGAGAGATAGCATAGCAGACTCGGCAGAAGCTTAGATAGATAATGGGATCAGAGAGAGACCAGTACTGCAAAATGTTACACTGGCAATGGGGAGAGTGAGAGAACTGGGTACTGCAAGCAGCTGCTTAGGTAACTGGAACCGAGAGAGTCATTGCGGGAGGGTACATAGATAATGGCAGCACAGAAAGGGAGAGAGTCTAGAGGATGCACATGTACAGGGGAGAGGCTGGTGGCTCTTAAAGGGAAAGTCCCCTCAACCTATTTTCTGTATACCTGTGTAGTTTGTAGGCATGAGCGATGATTCCTTTTCTTGCATCCTCCTAATTTCATCCTAATTTAAATATAAATGAGGTTGCTTCACTCCGTTTTGCCCAGGTGTGAAAACCTGTTTGACTCCAGTACAAAGGTCATGACTCCACTTATGCAAGGCATCGTGGGAATTGATGATGCATACCTGCACAAGCCAGCAGAAGTTACACTCTCATTCAGTTCTGTAATATGTCTTGTGAAGTCCTTGTATTCTCTAAAAGCATTTTTTCCTAACTCAGATACACTTTTAACTACAGAAAACAGCACGGCACTTATTATGTCTTGAAAAGTTTCATGGGAAACAGAAGTTAAGAACACAGGGACTGCAAAGGACAGCAACAGCACTGACTAATATAGTATGACTAAAATATCATAGTCGGGTCCTGACCTTTGCAATGGAGTCTAGCAGCTTTTCACACCGAAATTAGGAGGTTGCCATAGAGGCAGTCATTCTTCATGCCTGCAAACTACCCAAGTAAACAGAATCAAAGGCTGAGGGACCCTTCCTTTAAACATGTTCACCCTGGGGAACTGGAGCCAGACTAGGTGGATCTTTCGGTCCCCCTCTGCCATCAATTTCTGTGTTTCAGTTTCTATATAGGAGGCTGAGCGCAGAGACGATCTCAGTCATCCGTATATTTAAGGGTATTGACAAGTTCGAACAGAGGATGTTACCATGATAAACCATCATGACATTCTTGCATCTGTTGCTGTTGCAGAATGCTCCCCCACCACCACCACCAGTTTTGGCTAAGATTCCTGATCTGTCATCTTTCCATAATCAGATTTCATTCTTTTTCCTAAAATCATGAAGGCTACATGTTGTGGTGATATTTTTTACGCAGATATCCCCGTGCTTAAAATGTGACATCATGACACCCCTAAGATAGAGACGAGGGTTTTCTAGTCTTAAAGATAAATATTGACATAGGAGGGGTGGCAGCACTTTTCCGGGCTGTGCCCGGAACACCTGAGAACGCTAAGGTGGTCTGTATACAGCAAAGACCTTGTCAAGCCTGTCCCTGTAGGACCTCTCCTACTGCCCCTGAATCATTGTTGTTACCTTCCTCTTCACCACCTACACCTTATCCCTGTCCTGGGAGGGGGTTGTATGGGGCTGGGATACCACAGGTGGCAGTATTGCACTGGAGCAAGCTGCCCTCCCTCCCAAAAGGAGGAGGAAAGTATCCTCTGGGATGCTTGCGCACCCCCCGGCCCCCATGTCCCGTTCTCATTCTCGAACCTGGGTTGTTGGTGTCATGAGCTGCAGCCTTGGTGCTGCATCAACAGGTGGGCCAGTAGCACATTTTTGGGTTTTTATCCCAGCTACATATTTCCTTCCAGGGGAGCCCCTTTGGCTTTCCCGGATCCCGGAAATCCACCGGTTTACTCTCACGCTTGCCCTGTGTTGCAGGGGCTCCGGAGGGAAGGGGCATCCTCCCTCATGAGGCAGTCCACTATGCGGGCAAGGATGCAGTGCCAGTAGTCACTAGCACCCAGGGGAGTCACCAAGGCTTAGGCTGTCATTTAGACGGAAATTGGGATTTTTGTCTCTGATTGGTCCCCCACCCTCCTCCCCAACGTGAGCATAGCCTGTGGCCTTCATGCTCACTGCCAGCTCTGTGACAGGAGCAAGCCCTTGGTGGCAAGGGGTGCTGGGGTGCTGGATCTCATTGGTGATCCTCCCCGTCTGAGGTGCTCTTACACGCAGCATCTGCCTCAGCTCAGCCTGGCTCCTGATGCTGTGACCTGAGCTCGCAGCTGAATTCGGGTTTCCTGGCCAACACTGCAGCACGGTGCCACTGGGCCGTGTGGTGGCTATGGCCAGTAGTACATTGTTTTACAATTGCAGGAACAGCCAGCCAGACAGCGCGGCAGCACCACTGCTACTCACGAATCCACTGACCCAGCTGTGGAAACAAGCCCTGGATGCTGGATGGCCATCAGGGGAAAATGGAAGGAACGTCCCAGAGGGTGCTCACCTCCACTGGCGTGGGTGCAGTCTGAAGTCCACTGCTCAGCACCGCCTGTGGTCCAAAGGGAGGTGCAAGCGGCGCGGCTTGCTCTGTGCATGCCTGACTCATGCGCTGTGGAGTACATTCATGCCTCCGCCCTGAGTGGCACCAGACTAGGCTACCTCTAACTGTTTGATTTAGATTCCCGAGGGGCCTGCTTCACCCCCATAGCCCTGCCATTAGGATGTAGGAGGAGGAGGAAAGCCCTAGAGTAGGTTGGGCTGGGGTTTGGGGGAAGGGTGCTTAAGGGGACATGGCCGCTTAGGTGGATAAGAGTACAGTAATTTATAAAAGAAACGCAGTGATGTGTAGGACCAACTGAATTGCACCTGCAGATATTTGGAATGCGTGACTTCATAAAACTATTATTACTAGTTGCCAATCATCTTTAGATCAAAATGCTCCATAGTCTTAGCAGGTATGCAGCTTGTAGATGCAGCACTCTGACATATCTGTTTTCCACTGTCTGTGCAGTGAGCCGGCAGGATAAAATTGCCTTACTGGAAGAGTGCTATTTCTGGCTCCTTCCTTCATCACCCCACCACCAGTCTAGTTAGAAATGGCTGGCAGTAGTTGGCCCAGTGGTGCAGAGGGTTAAGGCACTAGACACCTTACTTGGCACCACGGCGACCCGGGTTTCAAGCATCTTGAGTGACTGCTTCCCTTCCCTTCCTTTGGTGAGGGGAGGCTAACTTGCCACAACTCTTACTACCACCGGGTGGGGGCCTGGTGGTAGTGCAGGTTTGGGCAGCACTTTCGTGATGGGTGCATGCCACAACATGCATGCATTCACGTTCGGCCATGGCAAGCGGAATCAGAAGAAAACAAGAAAATTGAGACTGGGGCTTAATGAAGCCCTGCTTGTCTGAAACCGACCTGGCCTGCTGGCCGGGACCTCCTGGTCCATGTTAGATAGTGCTCTGGGAGGGCACATCAGCCATACCTTCGGGGCTGCATTTCAAGACCAGGTAGGTCCCGGGGGAGGCTGGCTCTGGTTTGGGGAGATGAAAGATAGGGCTGATCGTCCACCCCAGCCACAGAGGATGTATACACCTTCATGGAAAAAATGGCTGGCTGTTCTGGACAATGCAGTGGCACTGAGGAGTGTAAACAGTTCCATTTTCTTATAACTGACAGTTCTTTTGTATGAAGTGGTAAGGTGGTAATTTAGGGAAGAGGTGGGAGGTAGACATGAACCCAGTCCTCTTGTGTGCACAGCCAGCTACACCCCAGTGTCACCAAGCTGGCCCAACTGGAACTGTGTCAACCCAGAGCCTTTCGCTGCAGATTAGTCCCTCTCCTAAACTATCAGCAAGATTACTCAATTCTTAACGTTAGTTTCAAGGCCCAGCACCTGAAATGAGTTCTCCTGGTCCTCGGCTGCTTGCTGTTATGACACTCGAGATGAACTAAAAGCAGTGATTAGGTGGGGCAGGGACTTTTCTGTTTTTGCTGTTTTGTGTGGAATGCAGAATGTGACACATGCCAATAATTCAAAATGACGGCTGGGATTTCAAATGAACGTTCCCATTGGAAATAGTGTCATTATTAAGAGGTGTGGTGCACTGCCCCAAATGTTCAAAAAGAGGAGGAAAAATGTAGCAAACACAAAAAGAAACACAACTCAGCTCAGTGATGCAGCTGAAGTATGACATTTTGTCGCATGTTTATTTTATTTACTTATTTTTTGTTGACCGGGTAAGTGCACTAGACAAATCCTGCCTATTTTCAGGCACGACCCGGGGGAGGGAGATACGGATGAATGCCAACCGACCTTGAACCAGATTAAGCTGTTGGTGGTATTTTTAGTGAATGGGGGAAATTTGGCTAGGACACCGGGGAAATTCCCTTACTCTTTTCGATAAGTGCCATGGGATCTTTAACATCCACCTGAACTACCACCAATCCAGGCAGATGGGACCTCGGTTTAACGTCTCTTGGCTAATTGCCATCAAAATGTTTTAGCCAAACACCACCACTCTGTACCTAACCACATAAGTAAAGTAGACTCACCTGTCAGCCATAAAAACTATTTTAACAATTTGAACGATATAATTTGTCATCGCAATACAGAGAAGCTAGTCGAAAAATGACTTCATGAATGTTAGCAGAAACACTTCGGTACTTGCATTTAAGTATTTTTGAGTAGGAACACCTGCATTTGTAAAAACCTGAGACAGGAGTACAGATGTCATCAGTGAGATGGCACTTTGAAATCCCAGCCACCATTTTGGATACCCTGTAGTCCTGTTGCAAACTGCACTAGCTGCGTTTCTCCATTTTTCCCCCACCTGTACTATCTGGTAACCTCCTTTCATTTCCTGCTGTTTTCAGATGTGTTCAGTCCAGGTCCGGTACCCGAGTCCCAAGCCACAGCACCTAGCCCAGGGAATGTCTCAGTTCGCCACCCCCTCCTCTAGTGACCCAGGACGTTCGTCCTTCCTACCGCCACGCTCCTTTAGATCCCAACGCACCACCAGCGAAGACATGACAAGTGACGAGGAGCGGATGGTGATCTGTGAAGAGGAGGAAGATGATGATGTCATAGGTAAATTTTTTTTACATGAGGCTACTGCTAGGCATAATTACACAAGCCATACCTTTGCCTCCTCGCCTAGTTACTGATAAGGGAGTATGACGACGGGACTGTTCTAGCCATTGCAGAGTTTGTCCAGCCTATAGATTCCAGCTTAAAGGAGACAGGCGGGTGTCATGAGAAGTAGTTACCCATTCCAGGTAGGATGTGGTTACTGTGTACAAGGATTCAGCCAGGGTGAAGGGAAGCCATCTCCCTTGGGTCTCTGCAGACCTTGTTTCACTGGGCAAGGAGTATGATGCAGTCACCTGGGCCTCTCATAAGGCCTCTGTCTCCTTTACTGACCACCTTCACTGTAAGCAACTCCTTAATGCTTGCATTAAGCAACTGTAAGCTGCCAAGCCCTGCTGTTTTCAAGTCATCTGCCAGTCGAACCTAAACTACCCAACCAAATTCTGGAAGGTGATGATAACTGCCTCTTTGACCTTCCCCCTCCCCCCACCACACACTTGCAAGTTGCAGATTCTCTAATATGTGTGTCCCAGGAGGAAGTTGTGCTATGTTTTACAGGTACGTAACTAGTTGTGCTAAATCCCTCATCGCACTGCCTCTACCTACTCCCCCCATCCTGCCCTGTAACATGCCACCATCCCAGTCCCCACGGACACACCTGGACATGAGCTGGATAGCTCAGTGTGCTTTCCTTATCAACTCTTTAAAATCAGTAAGTCAATCAGTCAATAAATATCCAGCTATTGAGTGTCCGAGTGTTGTTTTCTGCTCAGTTTTTGGTTTAAAAAGCACCTTCCGGATTCCATACAATAGCACCACTGGAGGCTGGGACGGTGGCAGCATAATGTGTGCGAGCCCTGAAACCCAAGCGATGCATTTGGCTCCTGGGGAGGGTGGAAGTGTGTGACTGGCATTTGCATACCCTGTACTGTCCGATCTTGGAGCTGCGCTGGCTGCAAACAATGCATGTGAGCCCCAAAAACCCAGCGAGAGGAAGAGTGTAGCTAGGTGACCCCAAATTGGGGGAAGAGGGTTGGAAAAACCAAGTGAGGAAAATGAGTAATATAATTACAAAGACCCCATTGGGCTTAGCCGTGAGCTTTGTACAGTGAGCCTTTAAACTGGGAGCTGAGAGTGATGCTATGAGCAAGTTGTCCCTAAACTGGTAGCAGAGATTGCTACATGAGATGGTCAGTGATAGGGCTTGGGGCGCCATCAGGCAAGTTGGGAAATGAGAAAATACAGGGTTGTTCTGAACAACATGCCCTAATCTGGTAGTGGAGATTGGTACATCTGCATTTCTCATTGGATGCCTGCTTTCTCTCTTTTCTTTTTTTTTTTTTTGTTGCTTTTATACTGCAGATGACAGTTTCAGCGTTGGAGACATTGATCTGAAGTGTAAGGAGAGGGTGACGGACAGTGACAGCGAGGGACACTCCGGGGATGACTCTGAGAATAAGGTAGTCGACTCTCTTTGTACACCATATTGAACCCTGAACTGAGTTCTCTAATGTTTTGGGCCTGTCTCAGATAAAAGGGTTACAGTGACACGTTTTAGTTTTGTAGCGACGAGAGTTTGTAACTGTGTTGGTCCCTGGAAAGCAGGAGTCCCGGATACTTTCATACTTTTATTGGTCCAACATATGTCTTATGCTAAGATTCTATAGTAGGCAGGCTTTCAATGACACTCGGGTCCCTTTGTCAGATGCATTCAGATGTTTTGGTTCTAATTAGACTATAATGCATATTATCAATAGCACCCACTAGTAATAAATAGAATTCTAATAAAGTCTCTCAATAGGGTCATATGTTTTTTTTTACTGCTGCTGCTGTTTATGCCCCTTCGTCGTCTCTGGTCACCCTTCATCTGCTCAGGTGCCCCGCCCCGTCACCTTCACGTCTACCAGGACGTACCTCACCTCTGTAATTCCCCCACAGTTTAACCGCCCCCCGGGTGGAGGGTCCCCCAGCTCCACTGCAGAATGGATGTGGTGTATGGAGGTGGCGCCTGAGTAGCCAGGTACGGGACCTGCGGGCAGCCGGCATCATCCTGTTGGATGGGGTATTTTTCTGCTTTTTTCCATCCCTTCCCCTAAGACATCAGTGGCAAGGGTGCACAAGCATGCATGCCATGACACCAGCCAGCATCTTCCCTCCCTGCGAGCCACTCCCGACTGCACTGCCACCGGTGGTCACCCAGGTGGCTGCAAAGCAGGCTGCCATCCCTCCCCAGAAAAGGAGAGGGTCCCCAGGGTCACGCAGTCCTCCTCCCCTTGGCCGGCCCATGATACTCCGAGCTCATTTCTGCTGCACAGGTGGGCCAGCCAATACGCTCATATTTTTTGAAATATTTAAAATGTTTCTCCATCAGTATTTTATCCATTAGCATCCTCTGACCCCCTTCAGCTGCCCACCGCTCCAACCCCATCAGGTACTGTCCCTGGTACTCACCGCTTCTATTGATCCCTCGTGGATTGCCCCCCCCTCCCCATGGTGAGCCAGGGGAGAGGGGGCCCCCCTCACCCTCCAGTGACCACATCCAGATGCAGAGTCAAGCCTCAGTTGAAGGTACAGGGCTTGCAGTGGACGGGTGCTTCATCCTGCCAGCAGGGTTTTTCCATCTGATTTTTCATGCTGGGCTGTCGACGTGTAGTTTATTCATTTATTTATTCATTACAAATTGGGTTTACAACCTTTGAGTCAGAGACTCATTTACAAAGGCACCTCGTCACAAGTGGGGGGCAGACATCAAGACAGTTTTTACAGTGCAGATTAAAACAGAGGATAACATTACAGGTGCAGTAAAAGGAACATTTAACATAGCTACACTTACGTTACATAATGTAATAGTTTGTATGTTACTTAGGTTACATAATGTTACAAAATTGTGAGTTACACTCATGGATATAGTAGGTCCTCAGAGAGGACAGCGGATTACATCCCTGTTTGGACCTAGTAGGGAAGGAGTGGGTCTGGGGAAGGGAGAGACTGTCCAGTGGACGTTGTCGAGTCAGGGGCCAAGGTGGGCGGGTACCACAGGTTACAACAGGGTTAGTTGCACCTACAACAGCAGGTATTAAAGATATGGTTCCGAAGGGCTGGTTTAAAGGAGCCAATTTTTGGCACGTTGGAGATGCAGCTAGGGAGGGAGTTGAACCAGGTGGGGGCTCGGTAGAGGAAAGATCTCTGGGCAAGAGAGGTCTTGGTTCTGGGCACCATGAAAGTGGCCTTAATAGAGCGGGTGGTGACGGATGATGATGACTGCGGTATGGAGGTGGAGAGACCCAGGGGAGAGAGTCCTAGCAGTGATTTCTTAGTGAGAAGGCAGGTCTGGTAGAGCAGTCGCTCCTCAAAGTTGAGCAGATTGGTGGTAGTATAGAGAAGGCAGGTGTGAGTTCGGCTGGGGGCACCGGTCAGGAGCCTACAGGCCTTATTGATGGAGAGTTGGATTTTGGAGAGGGCAGTGTTGTCAGCTGTGGCATAGATGGGCAAGCCATAGTCCACAAGGGACAAGACGGAGGAGGTGATGGCCAGCCTAAGGGCAACCTGAGGCAGGCAGTCCCTGTGCCAGTATAGCAGGCCAATCCGAGAGTTAATGGCAGCTGACAGGGCATTAATGTGGGTGTGGAAGGAGAGGGCAGTATTGAATGTGATGTCTAGGTACTTGTATGTGGTCACCTGTTCTAGCGGGTGCAGAGTGCTGGGGATAATCAAAGGGGGGTATTTTTAGCTTTATTTTGGTGGTGGGAGAAGAGCATTGATTTGGTTTTCTTTAGGTTAATGACCAGTCTGCAGTTGCCGAACCACCTTTCTGCTTGGTTATAAGCTTGCTGGAGGGATAATTGGAGGGAGGTGGGATTGGGATGTGAGGCAACGAGGACCGCATCATCAGCATAGAGGAGCATTTTACTGGTACATGAGCTGGGGAGGGTGTTGAGGTAGAGACCAAAATGTATTGTACCCAGGATGGAGCCCTGAGGGACCCCGGAGCGAACGGGAAGAGTGCTGGAGAGGGAGCTGCTGATCTTGACACACTGGGATCTAGCAGAGAGGTAGCTAGAGAACCAGGAAATGGGACCGCCAGAGAAGCCAAGTTGGTGGAGAGAGTCGAGTAGAAGGGGATGACAGACAGTGTCAAAGGCCTTGGAGAGGTCAATGAACACTGCTCCTACAAGGCTGCCAGAGTCGAGAGCAGCATGCAGGTGTTGGGAGAATTCCAGGAGAGCCATGGTTGTACTGTGTCCTGGGTGGAAACCGTGCTGCTCTGGGCACATAATGTCATACTTGGTTAGGTACTCAGAGAGCTGGATCAACACCACTTTTTCAAGGGCTTTAGAGAGTGGGGGGAGGATGGAGATGGGCCGGTAATTGTTGGGGGTGGACGGTCCCCACTCTTATGTATGGGTGTGAGTTCAGCAGTTTTCCAAGCACTTGGGAACTGACCCAGGCACAGAGACCGATTTAGAAGGCCAGTCAGGGGGACTAGGACTTCGTCCAAGACCATATGGAGGATCCTGGAGTCGAGGGGGTCACTGCTGGGGTTATTGCTGTTTAAGGTTTTTAGCAGGTGCAGCCTGGCTTCTTGGGGAGATAGGGTGCACAGGTAGAATGGTGGGAGATGCAGGACCGGAGGGAGAGAGGTGGGGATTGGGGTCAGAGAAGCTGCTGGGGAGGACCGAACTAGTAGTGATGTCATTGTGCGTGTGTGTGTGTGTGTGTGTGTGTGTGTGTGTGTGTGTGTGTGGTGGCACACACATGCTGCACGTCAGTCCATGGCCCTTCTGCCATGTGGCACACTCTGCATCTCCACCAGCTATCCCCTTGGTGGCATTCTAAGAGCAGTGCGGCCCCCCACCCATTGAGGAGAGCAGTCCAGGGAATGCTCGATCCTCTTACCCTCCCCACCGACCCCTGTGCGACCTGCACTTGCTCAGAAACCCAGCTCACTGCATGGTGGGTGTTACCGCTACCACAAAGCCGCTGGGACAACGTAACATTTTTTCAACCTAGTAGTTGTGTTCCCAGCTGCTGCATTTTATCAGTTCTCCATAGCTTGTCTCTGCAATGTTATGTAATGTTACTGGTTGTTTTTTTTTTTTGTTGTCGTCAACTTTATTACAGCACCGACGACCTCAGGGCATCTCTTGGGTGTACCTCACTCGACCTAGGCACCTACTACCCACCTGAAACTCCCCCAACCAGGGAATCGGGGACAGAGACACCTCACCCTCACCCATCGAACCAACCGCCCCGGGTCTAAGCCCCCATGGGCGGGACCACCCATACACCTTCTTGGGTGACCTTTCTGAAATTTAGATAGCCAGGTCTGGGAGCGGGGTGAGAGCCCAAGAGAGCTGGTTGGGGAAAGTCCAGTGTTGGGTATGTGGGCCGCGGTCCCCTGAGGTCACTGTTGCCTCCCTGAGTGTTGGGGGATTTTTCCTTCAGTGTTCTGCCCCCGGAGCGTGAACATGCAGTGACGTCGGTGCACATAGTGTTGACGTCCCTGCAGTGCCACTGATCTCCATCGGGGGCCACTACGGAGCGAGTGAGGTCCACAACCCACCCTGGGAGAGAAGAGCAGTCGAAAGGAGAGGAGTCCTCCGGACGCTCAATCCTCTCCCTCTCCTACTGACCCCCGGCGGCCCGAGTCCGCTTCCGAACCTGAGGCGCCGGCGTGGCGTGAGGTGTGACGTCCAGCGCCTCAACTCTAGGCACCACCAGGCCAGCTGTAATGTTACTGTTTGCTGTTGGCTGTGTTTTTTAATTTTTATTTATTCGTCTTTAATAAGAAGAACTTGCAAAGTAATCCACAGTAGAAAAGCACATACTTCTTGTTCTTCGTACATTGCAGTAGGGTTCAGGGTGTTACTTCATATTGAGCTAACAAAATATCTTCAGTACGTCCCAGTGGGCCAGCATAGTGATATAGATGATCAGTAAATTACCATTAAACTTCGGACCTGCAAATTAGCAAATGAGTATTATTGCTGCTATGGGTCCTGTATTAGCATCATATGAAAATGTACGGTGTTCAATTGTGTACTAGCTCGTTGTCCCAACCAAGAAGGAACTGTATAGATATTCAAGACGAAGTAGTATACTGGCTAAATAAACTTTGTTGGTGTAACTTCATTAATCAACACATTTTGAAAAAAGTTCACTAACTTTACTAACTTAGCAGAGCTCACAGTTCTTATAATGCAGTGGGCAAGCTAAACTACAGATTGGGTAACAAAATGCCCCACTTCCAGGCTTCCTCTCTCACCAGATCTGGTAGCTTATTTAAACATTTAAACTAAGTTAAAACTACAATAACTGCACTTCAGAAATGGCCTCTTCAGGAAATGTAGAACAGGAAAGGAAAGGAGTGAGGGGCACATCATGACTAGTGGTGGTGGAATTATGCAAATCAGGGCTGAAAGGTGATTTCGTGGTCACTTGGCAGAATCACCTTTCGGGCAGGATTTGAAAATGTTCACTGCCCTTGTTCACGAGGTGGGGTTATAAGAAGACTGTTGAAAGCTTGGGGTCAAAATATGTAAAAATGACAAAGTTATGACCATACATTGAAATGTTTCTGTGCTCACTTGTAACTAATAATTTTAACTTGCATTTTCGGGGGAGGGGGGGGCCTAGTGGCAGGCCCTGCACTTCTGTAGGCAGACGGAGTTTTCCTATGGGACAGGGTCTAAAGGGCCTTGTGCATCTGCACCTGTTGGGAGCTGCGTGACTGAGGATACGATTCCACTGTCTTAAAAAGAAAGGAAATTATTTGCAAAAAATGTTAATGCACCAGTTAGGGTAACTTAATGCAACAAAAGTAGGAAGTGTGGTGTTAGGGTTTCTAGCCCTGACTCCCCCCTTCCACCCCCCACCCCCCCAAGCAGCAAAAGGAAAAAACATCAGGATTTTGGGTCTCCGGAGTCTTGGCGAATCAGTGGTGGGGTCTTCCTTGGGGTTCTCAGCCCTAATGCCCACCCTGTTCTGTGAACAAGCAATGTCAGATGTGCTGTTATTTCTTCACACAGGGCCCTGTGAGAAGAAAGCTACAACATGTTGTGTTGGCAACATGTGGAAGGACATGCTTCTCTACCTTTGAAGAGTGTAGCACTGTGAGGCAGTGGCTTGGAGCTGCACCATGTCCTTCAGACAGGAGGCTCGGGGGGGGAGAGCATTAGGGTTGACAGCCCCAAGGAATACCCCACCACTGACTCGCGAAGACTCCAGAGACCCAAAACCTTAATGTTTTTTCTTTTTGCTGCTTGAGGGTGGGAGTTAGGGTTGGAAACCCTAATGCCACATTTCCCTACTTTTGTGGTGTTATTACCTTAAATAGTGCTTTAATGAAGTTCTTTGAAAGAATATGTACTTACAGAATGTATATATGAATGTATACATTTATGTATGTAGAATAGTACGTATGTACTATGTTTGTATGAATTCTGTATGTGTATATATGAATGTATGTGTGTGTATACACGTATGTACTTATGTATATTGTATGTACGTCTGAATGTGTGCACATATGTATTTATGTTTGTATGTCTGTACGTATTTACTGTATGTGTATACGTTTGTATGTACTGTTTGTACGTGTATGTTCGTATGTATGTACAGGAAGTCCTGGTTTTTTTTTTCCCTCCACAGAGGTTTTCTGTTCTGCCACATCCGTTGTTCTAGGGATGTACCCTGGTCCCACAGATGTACCCTGTTCAGGCCTGTGTCTCTGGTCTTCCCTGGCCCTGGGCAGTTCATTGGTTGCCCCCACAGTTTTGCCCTCCATTGCAGGGGCTCCAGGAGGGCCATCCTCCCCCCCACCCAAGGCAGTCCATCATGTGGACTAGGACCCAGGGGAACCAGGGGCCCAGATTGTCATTCAGGTGGCTGTGGGTTTCTTTTTTTCTTCTGTTTTTGCTGGTCCCTCTCACCTCCCCGACAAGAGCGCAGCCTCTGCCGTCCTCGTTCGCACGCAGCACATCCTTGCGTGTGATGAAAGGATATTTACCATCAGAAACATGTTCTTGCAGGATCATAATACATCCACAGTATAAGTCCAGTTTTTACAGTCAAAAGGTACCCTCAACAGAAATGTTTTTTAAATATTGAAGTAGTGGCTATCTTTAATGACCAGAGTCATTAATTACAAAAAATGTACCATTTGTGAAAACAGAAAATCAGTGGCCTTAAACTTTAATGCTGCTTTGAACCTTGTTAAGGGAGGGAGGCTGGAAGGAAAAGAAATGTGTTATCAGCTGATAATGTGATGCCCGTCAGGCTCTGACTGGATGAACACTTTGAAGAAAATAGGGCGGTGGTAGATCCACTGAGCTAGTGGGAGGGAGGAACTCGAAGGCCCGCTCGTCTCCCCCTAAATATGTATGTATGTACGAGTTTGGTTTTATATAGTGCCTTTCATACACACTGTGTCCCAAAGTGCCTTGCAACCCATGAAGAGCTGACCGAATCTGTTAGGCTTGCATGGGGAGGTTAAGAAAAGGTCTGGGGGTCAGGGAGAATTAAGCACAGGAAAGTCAGGTGATGTGCTAAGGGGCACGTAGTAAATAAGAGGTTTTATAAAATGACTTGGATTGAACAGCAGTCTGGTCAAAACTGGTCACTTTTTTTGCATTACTGCACAGCTTAAGTTTTACTTTCTTTTATCTTGCTTTTTAGTAACTCTTAAAACAATTTTATAAGTACAGTAACAGACTCCAGAGTGTGCTGTAATGTCCTCAGTTACCGCACTTCCCAGGCGGTTTAAGGCATTCAGCTGCACCTCATGCCTTACAGACCACCTAGGGCGTATGGTAATTTAGTATTATCACACAAACTGTTGAGTGTTATTGCTAACATTGTGGGATTCAAACTGAGGTCTAACATTTTTTTTCTTTCTTTAAAGGATCTTTCTCAGAAAATGTTTTCTCCTGTCATCCGCTCCTCCCCTCACTCTGGAAGCTACACCCACTGTCGAACGCCAGTTGAAATAAAGCCCAATAAACCACAACCAATTAGAATTGACTTTAACACCTTGGAGACTAGCCTGCCACAGACCCCGCCCCTGATGGGCCAGAGCTCCGAACAGCACCAGCAACTGTCCAAGAGTTATGGGTCATTCCAGCTGCCGCAGAGTGGCTTCAAAGGACATGACATGAAAGCACGGATGGAGCAGACGGCACTGATCCGACCGCATAACTCACAAGCCAAGCGGGCAGATGTCCGCTTTACCATGATGGACCCCAGCTCGCCGTTTGAGAAGAAGAAGAAGAGGGCCGAAAGTTCAGGTCAGAAGGCAGTGGCAGAGATACTGGAAGGAGGAGGTGCACCACACTTCACAAGTCAGTCGGTGATTTCATCAGCCAGCGTACAACAAGCACTAGCCATGCCGAGCATGCAGGTAGCAGCCAGTGGACTTTATTTGCCCTCATCAAAAGCCTCTGAGAGGACTTCTCATCTGCACCCTGTGGGTGCTGAAAGGACAATGGACTCTGTTTTGACCTCCAGCATGGCAACTCAGATGCCTGTGCGAGCCACAACGCTCTCCTTCGGAACCATGTTGGTCACGAGGCCTTCTATGGTTGGTCCAAACACAGGGGTCATAGGTCACACTGCTTCATCCGGCATGTTGCGTATGGCTTCCACCATGGTGACCAATGTGGTGAAGCCAGTGAGCAGCACACCAGTTCCAATCGCCAGCAAGCCGTTCCCGTCGCTGAATGTAGGAGGGCTGAACCGGTCCGGTAACACAGAACTGGGCGCTGCTCCCAAAGTCATTGGTCCCCTGGATCTGCAGCAACCTTTTTCCGTGCTGGGAAGTGGAGTGGCTGGAAGTGCAGGCAGGATGGAGGTGGTTCCACACACAAGTATAGTCACGTCAGCAGTTGCGGCTTCAGTGGGGAGGATTTCCAGTTCCCCACTGCCTCCCCTGGGATTTGGTGTCGTCTATGCACCAGGATCGGAGAAAAAGCATCTTCAGCCCGTTGGATCACAGGCCTCCTCACCCCAGTTGGTAACTGCTCCCCTTAATTTGGGGGCTCTGGCAAAGCAGCCTACAGCTCAGGGGAATATGGTCACAAACCTGGTAGTGGGTGCACAAGCCTACAGCCAGTCGGGGTCAGCCGGAGGAAATGGGCCTGCTTCAGGCACTGTTCAGTCTCCTGTCACAGTTATACCTCCTGGGGCCCTTACCCAGCAGCCCTCAGTGCAGTTCATCACCCAGAATGCACCAGGGAGCCAGAATGGAGCCATGTCTCTCGGCATCATCCATTCGCAGCAGCTCATCCCTGCTGGCACAACAGGGAAGGCCGGTGGTATCACACAGGTGCAGTATATTTTGCCAACAATTCCTCAGCACTTGCAGGTTGCCGGAGGGAAAGTCTCCGGACAGACAGCTGCTCCCAGCATCCACTTTGCCATCCCACCTGCTAATGGAAAGGTCATCGCTACGGCAACACATCAGGGGATCCCTATTCTCCAGCCTGCCACGGCTGCCAGTCCCACAGTGCCTATGGTGTCAACAGCAGCAAAAGGTAGGTCTTGTAACATGTAACCTGTTCCATAAAAGGAGCAATGGCTCTCATTTTAACTTTCCGAACATCTCTGTCAGTTTCTGAGAATTATCCCATATTAGGAGGGGTGTCTCTTATTTCATTCCGTTTAGCACCCCTCTATCCATACCTGTCACTGTCGTACATTAGGAGAGATGTCTCTTTGGGGGGGGGCGGGGGCCAAGAGAGGCAGGGGCTGAGCTCCGGGAGGTATTGGCACCAAAAGATATACTAAATTAAAAAAAATAAAAAAACTCTGTCCATCCCTGTCAACTGTCCCACATTAGGAGGAAGTCTCTTATTTTTAATCTTTAGAACCCCTCTGTCCATACCTCTCAACTGCCCCACATTAGGAGGAATATCTGTCATTTTACCCCTCAGAACCCCTCTTTCCTTCCCTCTCACTGCCCCACATTAGGAGGGACACTCCTCATTTTTCATCTCAGAACTGCACTGTCCTTCCCTTTCACTGGCCCACGTTAGGAGGAGTGTCCCTCATTTTACCCCTAAGAACTCCTGTGTCCATCTCTCTCAATTGCCCTACATTAGAAGGGACGTCCCTCTTTCTGACCCTCTGAAACCCTTTGTCTTCCCTTATACTGGCCAACATTAGGAGGAATGTCCCTCATTTTACCCCTAAGAACCCCTTTGTTTAGCCTTCTCAACTGTCCCACATTAGAAGGGACGTCTCTCTTTTTACCCCTCGAAACTCCTCTGTTCCTCCCTGTCACTGGCTCACATTGTGGGGAGATGCCCCTTATTTTGCCCCTCGGAACCCCTCTGTCCTTCCCTCTCACAGTCCTGCATTACGAGGGACATCTGGCTGGGCCCACTGAATGGCACAGTGGCAGCCCATCCTGCTGTTAACCCTGGAATCTCAGATGGTGCTGGATGGGGGCTGGGCATGTCACGCAGGCGAGATGCTTGCCTCCGAGGGAGGGTACTTTCTGCCTGTCATTTGCACTTCACATGCTGATTGACCAGTGAGCCACAGTGGCATCGTGATGATGGTAGCCGCTTCCGTAGCCTCAGGCCAGATGTCTTATGCAGTCATGATGTACCAAGGAGAAAAGTGGGGACTAATAAAAGAAAAAGCCCAGTCTGACACCCTAGCTCTGGGAAAGCGTTCCTTTAGCTGAATAGCTGGAACGGCTGCATTCAGGACTCTGAACCCATAGTGTGTTCCACTTTGAAGACCCTCAGTGAATTTGTCCATCAGAAGGAACAATCATAACACTGGGAGCTAAGTCGATGAAGACATTAATTTTGATGTCTCAGCTTTGATTTTAGGGCTAAATACTCAGTTGTGAGCAGGGTGGGAGACGTTATCTAGCCAGATGGCCAGTCGCCACTGAAAATTTGGTTTGGCTACCTGATTTTGAAAGTTAATGGCCAACTGGCTACCTGCCCACAAAGGGACTTTTGAGCCCTTAAAACAGATCTCCACTAAAAGTACTGATTCGGCTACCAGATTTTGAAAGCTAGTGGCCATATTTACTACCAGCTCACAAATTTAGTTGTCCCACCCTGATTGTGAGTAAGCCTATTTTAGAGCTTGAAATGCCACCACAGTTGCAGGAAAGGTTGTTTAAAATAAGACATTTTTCCAGAAAAAAATAATTCCATCCGGTGGAGACTGTTCCAGTGAGGCCATGTCACTGGATTCCGGGTGTCATTCTTTGCAGAGTGGTGTGCTCCTGATGAGTGTGTTATCCCTAGCTGCAAGCTGGGTGTTCTTCACTCATGACACACAGTTTATGTGGTGTTTCCTCCTGCAGTCGGGGGTGGCTGCATTCCACTCCCACTGTGCTTGGGGTTGGGAGTGAGATCTACAGGGCTTTAACCCCCATGTGCTGTGAAAATGCTGTCTTGTGTCAGTTCCCTGGAGGATGATGCTTAAAGCAGCAGTGCAGTAAAATAGGGCAACAAATTTAAACTTCCTTTTTTTAATTGCAAAAGATTCCAGGCCTCTTCCATTTTTTTTTTTTTTTGTTTTTGTATAAAGTTTTTATCCGCCAGGGCTGACCAGGCGGCTGTTCAGTCCTGTCCCCAGGTGCCATCAGCCATCCTTATGCCTCTCTCCTTCGGAGTGGGGGGTGGCGTTATTCCCCTGCAGGTTGGCCTGCTCCCTGTGGTGGGTCTGGTGGGGGGGTGACTCTCATCTAGAAGTCGTCTCCCTTCCCATTGGAGTGGCAGGGTGGGCCGTGGCACCTCGGGGAAGAGCTTTATGTAGGATGTAATATCCCAAAGTCTGAGCCCACTGTGCCACACCACCAACACCAAAACAGCATAAAGTGTAGGAATATTTGAGCAAATAGCAACATTGAGACTTACAAGTACAGAAGTGCATGTGCGTGAATGTACACATGCTGTCTGGGACAGTGGCCTCCTTCCACCCACCCAGATGTCCGTCTGGCCTCCCAAGCATTGGCGCCACCACCAGACCTCCACCTGGTGGTAGTGAAGAGCCGGGAAGATGAACAAGCCCTGCCCGGGAGAGGAGAGCTGCCTGTCGGCCACTCAGTGCTTCTCCCAGCCCTCCCCGCCCCGCCAACCCCAGTATCGTGATCTCATTCCTGAACTCAGGTCACCAGCATGGCATAAGGTAAGGCACTCTATAGTGCTTCTGCCCTCTGCAGTATTGGGCTGACTGGCATCTTCCAGTTCTAATTGGTGGTTACATTTTCTAGCGCCACAAATATCTGAGTATTTTATTGATGTTTTAATTTAACTTTTTCTCAAGAAAAAAAAAAGAACTGCTATAGACCTAGTAAGTGTTAGGATTGAGAAAATTAAAACCACTTGTGATGCACTGCATAGAGGTACCTAGAAAAGTCGCTTTGTCAGGTATGGTAATACTTTCAATAGCAGTGGCTGAAACCAGCTTTTTGGAGAAACACTTCTGTTGCACTGCTGCTTTTAGAGGTTCTCTGGTTTTCAGCAAAAACATCATAGTTGGCCTCAACAGAACAGTTACACAACATTCACCCCCCCCAACCCCCAATTTGAATTTCAGGAGTGGCTATTTTTTTTTTTTTTTAGTACTAAAGACTTTTTCATTAAAGCTGGGTATTTTTCCCTTTGACCTCATCTATCCAAATTATATAAACCTGTTTTGAAGCCATTATTCCCTGGGACATCAAAACCTGTTGCCGTGGAAATAAATAGAAGGTGACGGCACAAAAACACTAATTTGCCACCCTGTTGCCATGGAAATACATAGATATATACATAGAAGGTGATGGCACAGAAAGACTCATTGGCCACTCTGTTGCCATGGAAATACATATACATACATGGAAGGTGCCTACGGAGAAAAACATCCTTGACCATCAAGTCTGCCTTGTAATGGCTGTCAGTTGTGTTGAGTCCCGTAGGCCTGCTACCTTACCTGACTAGCCCTCATTTCTTTGTGCTGCCTCAGTAACCTTTTTTTTTTAATGCTCTCCCTCAGCTGGTGGCAGTCCTTTTCAGTGTTTTTGGGCAGTCCCAATCCCATCACCCTCACCGTCTCCCAGGACTTGCCTTACTCTGGCAGTGAAGCCCCATGATACCCCCCCCCCACAGTGGCGGCCTGAGGGCTGGACCAGTTCCCCCAGATATGCTTCCTGCAGTGCTCCCAGAGTGAGCCTAGGTTGACTGGGTCTGCGGACTGCCCAGAGCTATCATAGGGCTCAGCTGTGTTTTCCTGTTTTCTGCCTGGGGACACTTGGCCAATGGACATGAGCACAGAAGGCGTGCATGTCCATTTAGCCAGTCAGCAGTCCCCAATCCCAGAATGACACTCCTGTCTGCACTGCCACCCATGATCACCTAGGTGGCGGTCGCACGATGGCAGCGTGTGTGTCTCCCCGGAGGAGAATGTCCCGTGGGATGCTCAGTCCTCCTCCCCCGGCCGCCCTCTGATGACCTAGGCTTGTTTCCAATCCCGGGTCGTCAGCGCCATGTGTAGTGGCACTGCTGCCGTCCCTAGTAATTATTATCCTTCTGTGTCTGTCCCACCCTGCAGTAATGAGCTAGTGTACTGCCCAAAACTAATATTAATTTTTAAAAGCAGTCAACTATTACCTTTTTATGTTGTCTTGCGCACGTGCAAGCAACATCTTGTGGTAGGAGTAATGCAGAGGTGTGTCAGTGTTGGCGATTGCAGGGCACGCTTTAGTAGGTGCATCCCTCATTCCCCAATTAGCCAGCATGCTAGCAGTGACACAAGTATTATGCAAAGTGCCACCAACTTGAAAGAAATGTGCTGCTGCAATCAGAGACAAGCTCGTCATGCAGTGGCACAGATGACACGCCTTCCGTACATGCCTTTCCTGGTGTAACATTTCAATAAACATGGCGGCGGCGGAAGGAGCCGCCGCCACACAATGCCCAAAGAAAGCCGGCATCGGGGGTGCAACCCCCGAGTCAGCATGCCCCCCCCAATTGTCTGACACACTGGGAGTCCATCCCAGTGTGCCGCCGCTTACACAAAGCCGACGGTGTTGGCATGTTCCTCCCCCCCACGCCTATTGTGTGGCACACTGGGAGCCCACCCCAATGTGGCCAAAATCCCCCCCCCACGAAAGTCATGGGGTACATTGGGAGGCCCACCCCAGTGTGCCCAACATTTATTTCACCTGTACAGAAAGAAAATGGTCCCGCAATGTTCGTTTTTTTTTTCTGTACCTAAAAAAAAAAAAGAGAATGGTCCCTCGACTTGTTCGTGGTGCCCCCTGCCCCAACCTGCACCCACCATCTGCACACCTCACTTCCCGACACCCCCCTCACCCAATACTTACCTCCAGAGGTTCAGTGCTGCGATCTTCGGCGGAGCAGGAACACATCTGGACTCTTCAAAGCCGAACTGCAAAATGAAGAAATGCTGGTAAGGGGGTGGGGGGGGGTCAACTTAGTGGGATATCTCAGCCAATTTTTTTAATTTGGGCTCCAAATTTTCAACATGAGGTTCTTGGGACCCCACCTCATGAACACATGCACTGTCATCTCGTTAATTGGTCCCGAAGGTCATTTCGCGGAATCACCTTTCAGGACCAAGTAACGAACGACAGTGCCACTTTTCATGAGGTGGGGTCTCAAAAAGCCTATGTTGCAACTTTGGGGAAACAATTCCAAAAAATTACTGTGTTACTAGTATGCATTGCACAGTTTCCATGCACGCTCGTAACTTCGACAATTTTTAATATTTTCAGCATTGCCATTTTTTCACACCTTCTTATGAACAATACAGCTGTCATTTTTCACATCCTGCCTGTAATGTGTTTTCGCACATCTGGCGCACAGTGGCGTGCTCGCTGTGGGAAATCAATGTTCGGGACGGTTTAATAAAATCACAGTGCCAACGTTCATGAGCGGAGGTCCCAAAATGCCTATGTTGAAAATGTGGTTAACAAAATCCCCAAAATAATTGCATTATGGGCATGTGTTGCACAGTTTCTACGCACGCTTGTGACTTCACCAGTTTTTCATATTTTCACTACAGATTTTCAACATTGCCATTTTTTATGCCTCCTCATGAACAGTACAGCTGTCATTTTTCACATTCTGCCCGAAATGTGTGGACGCACCTGTGGCGCCAGATGGCGCAGTCACTGTGCACAATCACCTTTCGGCTAACGAACTGATAGTGCCACTGTTCATGAGGTGGGGGTCACAAAAAAGCCCATGTTGAAAATACCAACTCGCCTTAGAGGCGTTGAGGTTTCAACAGAACGCCACACTTCTCAGAGACTGACAGGCGCCAGGTGTGATTTTGGGATTGTCGGTTGTATTGCTCACGCCATTCCACCCCAACTCTGCAGACAGTGACAGGCATCGAGGTGTGCCTTGGACCCTTCGGCTCCAAAGCTCACCCCATTCTCCTATACTGCACCCATCTGAGCGTATTTCCTTATGGAATGGGGTGAGCATAAGGCCCGAAGACCCCAAGGCACAAAGCGACACTTGTTGGTGTCTACAGGGTAGGGTGAGGTGAAATGGCGTGAGCGTTATGGCCGACAACCCAAAGGCACACCCCAATGCCTGTCAGTCTCTGCAGGGTGAGGGTGGGTTTGGCGTCAGTTCATTACTTCACTGCTATTCTTGTTATGCATCTCTCTAACTCCTGCACTGCCAATACCAGTGCTAGCAAGACAACATTCAGCATTGACAAGTGCTTGTTTATCTGAGGTACTTTCTGTTTTGCCTTTGGTTAATCAGAAGATTGTATACCTGATGTTAGTTGGTGCAATATGTGGGACAGCACTCTGCCTGACAGCTGACATATCCAGCTCTGTTCCTCCCAGTACATCATAAGCACTGTGACCTCAATGACTGTGACATCCCAGTGCCTCAGGAATAGCCACTCAGCAGCTGCCAGATCAGTCACCTGTGATGTCACTGTCAGTGAGGTCGCAGTGCTGATGGTGCAGAGGGAGGAATAGCATTACCCATGTCAGCTACTAGGCAGAGAGCTGTTTCACTTACCTTACGTGATACTGTCACATAAAAAACTTCCTAATAAGCAAAAGGAAAAAGAAAATACCCGAGAAGTAAAAAGTTGCAAGTGGCTACTTTTTAAAATACGTATCATTTTCCTGTCTGCAATGTTTGATTCTACACCACCCTCTCCATAAAGAACTTCTTGACAGCTTTCCTACCCCTCTCCAGTTCTACTCATGTTCTCTGGCTATAGTGTTCTCATTCCTGGTGAATAGAGCCCCTACAGCTGTTCTGTTTCTCCCCCCTTAGAGACATGTATGTTGTATCCTCTCCCCCTTCCCCTTTCTTCCGGGTACATGTTAAGATCTTTGAGTCATTCCTTATATGTTGTACCCTCCTGTCCCAGGATCATGCTGGCGGCTCTTCTCTGTGCCACTTCCAGCCTCCAGCCAGTCCCTGTCCTTTTTTAGAAATGATTCTGCCCAAGGACTGGGGGTGTGTGGAATATGCCCCCAGGAGATGGACACACTGCCAGTGGACAGTCCTCTCTCTCTACTCCTCAAGGACATAACAGAACTCATAGTCAAACATTTCAAAGACAGCACCCACGGTTTAGCTGGAGCAAGGTCCACTCTGCACCCGTTTATACAATATTTACTGTTGTCTAGTTGGTTTTCCAAACTGTACAGTTATGAAGCAGTGGCAACCCACAAGCCAGTGCATGCAGTAAGTGCAGTCAGCTGTGGAATTATACCCTAGTATAACGCTTGAATAAAGCGGTGTTTTAAAAAAGAAGTGATTCTGATGTCACAAGCAGAGGATTATTAGTTCCAGGCAGAGGAAGCAGCAGGTGGCATGAAGTCTAAGAAGTAAAGAGCCATTTTTTATTCAGATATTGTTACTGATAAGGAACAGAGTGCCAGGAAATGCAGTTTTTATTAATGTTATAAGATTTGAGTTCTGCCAAGGTCAGCTGTTGTTGTTAAAGAAAACTGGAAAATATTCCTTGAATCAATCTTCTGTAGAGTCTCACTCTTGAGTCTAAGCCGGAGGCGCTAGGACCCCACTGGAGCAAATCTTTTGGCCAGGGGGCCAGCCAGTGGCTCAGGGCGCCCGTGTGACACCACGTGATGACGCTCGCCTGACAATATCCATTGCCGAGTTCCTCACCTACCTCAGTTTTGTTTTTCCCACCATTGCATGCACCATGGGAGTGAGTCGCATCACCTTAAGTTTGTTTCTTTACATGGTTTTCTTCCGTTTTATTTTACCAGAATGCCCAAGTCATCTAACAATGGGAAGAACTCTCCCCTTTTCTGCTGTTGCTGTTACAGTAAAAAAAAAATCAGAAAGGGCAACAGGCATTTAGTCTGTTTTGCCTGTCTTGGGCCTAGCCATAATATGGACTCCTGCTACGCCTGCTTTTCTTTCGACTGCTGCACACTGGAAAACCATTGCCTTCAGAAGTAGGGGGTCAGTGTCAGCCCAGTGGCACAGAGGGCTGAGGCACCCTGCACCTTACCTGTCACCACACCGGCGACCCAAGATCTTACTTCAAGAAACAGCTCTTGCAGCAGGTTACACCATTAGGACTGAAGCCGGCAGGCGCCAGGACCCCACGGAAATTTTCTAGCTAGCAGTATTCAGCAGAGACCGCCCCCAACGTCAGGCATCCTACAAAAAGGGACGGTACCCCAGAATCCCTAGTTCTTTTCCGGACGTCGACTCGCCAGCATTGACCTCGCGGTCCCACTCTAGCGTACAATGGCTACAGAACTTTCAGTTTTTTCACAACACTAAATGTCGGCATCTCCAACTCCTTCAGAAGGACATCCTTCCAAGTGTGTCTGCGGCAAGCAGATCCCTTTCAAGGATCCTCATTCGTCCTGCCTGAGGTGCTTAGGCCCGGACCACGACACCAAGGCCTGCTCCTTCTGTCAGGGGTTCAGTAGTCACACCAGGATCCGCCGCCAGAAGGCACTTCAGGGGTTCCTCTTGGAAGAAAAATTACACAGTATGGATAAGGAACCTACCTCCAGAGGTGAGTCTACCTCTAAGTCCCACAAACACCGGGACAAGCATCGGGAGAAGGCCAGGTCCAGATACCCTAACTGGGCTTCGGACTCTTGCACCAGCTCAGGTTCCACGCGCTCAGACCGCTCTCCCTCCAGGGCTCACTCTGAGTCCCCTTCGGTAAAGATCAAGGTTTCAGGCAGCTCTTTGGCTTCTCTGCACCCTATCAAGACTTCCAGGCCTTCGGCTTCCTCCACTCCCTCCTGGGCCTCTTTGAAGTCTTCAGACCATCACCAGTCCAAGTCTTCTTTCTCAGACCGACGCCGGGACCCCAACTCCAGATCAGCCTCCCAGGGGTCCGGATCCCACGCCTAGGAAGACTAAGGACCTGACGTCCCTCAAACGGACGATGGACCCGACGTTGGCCAAGCACCCGACGTCAGCCAGACACCCGAAGTCAGTGAGACATTCACCGGAGCCGAAGACATCGGCCAAACACCAGACATTGGTCAGGCATTCGCCAGAGCCGAAGATGTTGGCCAATCACCTGATGTCGGTGACACGTTTGCCAGAGCCAAAGACTGCCCCCCCCCGTCACCAATGGACACCGGTGGCCGGGACTCCACAGAGGAGGACCTGACGTTGCCTGAGGACCAGGCAGGCGACAGTGAGGATGCCGGGCTTCCACAGGAGCCTTCACCAATCCCGGAGACACCTTCAGACCCGACGCCCGACACCGGCGACAGACCACTGACGCCAGGTCCGTCATCGGGTATGAATATCAAAGAGGTCAAAGATCTCTTCACTTTCTGGTGGGACACAATAAAGAAAGATGTGATCCCAGTTAAACCTCCTCCTCTTCCTTCTCCTCCTACTCCCCCCCCCCACCACCACAGGGGCCAGCAGGAAGACTACCAACCCCCAAGGAGCACACTCCACCTCCTAGGGGAAGATCCAAGGAATGGAGACGGCCTCCTTCAAGATCCCTCTCAGGGTCTCCCAGTCCGAAGTGACCCAGACGCCGACGGTCCACTCCGCCAGGGGAGGATTCTAGACCTGACACTTCAGACACCTCCAGGTCTCCTTCTCCACTCAGCATCCCATCACCTGACCCACAAGACCTGCCCAGGTAACCTCCGGATGATCCCTCCTTTTCCGAGATTATGAGGCACATCCAGGAGAACATGGGATGGGATTCGGAAGATCTCGACCCTGAGAGACAGCGCCTTGCTCGTTACCTTTGGCAGAAGGATCCTAAGCCTGTGGTGGTGCCACCCTTGGTGGACACTTTCATGGACGTCACCAAAGCTGCGTGGAAGCGTCCGCACTCCACCCCTGCTGTGCCGAAGAAAGCTGACTGCCTGTATAGGGCCCCGAAAGAAGACCAGTACTTGGCGCAACAACCTCTGGCTGACTCCCTGGTCATTATGGCCTCTCATGACAGATCCCAACTACCACAGCATCTGAGCACACAGCCACCAGACCAGGAATCCAAGCAGTTGGATGCCCTGGGAAGGCGCATGTACGCGGCTGCTACATGCTCCATCAGGTCCCTGAACTATCTGTCTCATATGGTTCAGTTTCAGAATGTCCTGTGGGAACAGGGTCAGGACCTAGTTGACAAACTACCAGATGGCGAGCAGAAGGCGGAGCTCTTGAACCTCTTCCGCAGAGGGTCAGATGTGGGGACCCAAGTGTTACGAGCCGCATGTGATTCTGCGGATTCGTCCACCAGGGGCACAGTTTCGGGTGTCTGTCTCCGGAGACACTCCTGGCTCCGTGTCTCTGGTTTTACCCTGGACATACAGAAAAGTATTCTTGACGTCCCGTACAACGGAGAAGCCCTGTTCGGTGAACACTCTGAAAAGGTCATCACCAAGCTTCAGGACGCCGGGAAGGCAGTAAGGTCTGTGCAGGCCATGTACAGATCCAAATCTGGTTCCTTTCGTACGAACCAGAACCGTTTTCGCGGCCGGCAACAACGACAGGAGCCACATTCCGGCCAGCAACAAAGGAGCACTTTCCACCGCAAAGCCCAGTCCAAATCTTCCCCAGGCAGAGGTCAGCGGTATACCAAACCGGCCAAGCCTGCGGGAACCAACGCTGCCACAGCATGACTCCTTCCTGGCCCTTGCCCCTCCTCTGGATCAACGGGCAGAAAAGGTCGGGGGTCACATCACTCGCCACTTTTCAGGGTGGCAGTCGATTACAGCCGACCGGTGGGTACTTCACATGGTCAAGAGAGGTCACTTTATAGAATTCCTCGACCACCCACCATCAAGACCTCCCCTGCTTTCCCGTTATTCGGTCCAGTACGCTCTGCTCAGACAGCAAGAGGTGCTCGCGCTTCTAGGAAAAGAAGCTATAGAGCACGTACTGAGGAACCAGAGAGGTGCAGGTTATTATTCCTACTTCTTTCTGGTTCCCAAAAAGACAGGGGACCTCCATCCGATACTGGATCTCAGCGATCTCAATGCTTCGGTCCTCTATAAATGCTTCCGCATGGTGACCCTTCCCGGTCTGATACCCAAGCTCAAGCAGGGCGCCTTCCTAGCGTCCTTGGACATGCAGGATGCCTACCTGCACATACCCATTGCTCGAGTGCACAGGAGGTTCTTGTGCTTCAAATTTCTAGGTCGCCATTATCAGTTCCGAGCCCTCCCTTTCGGACTGTCATCGGCACCTCAGGTGTTTACAAAGTGCATGGCAGTTGTAGCGGCAGCTCTAAAGAGACAAGGCCACTACGTGTTCCCCTACCTGGATGACTGGCTCCTCATGGCACCCTCTTGGGAGGCCCTGATGTCCGTACTCAGTCTCTGTTCGGGACGTTGGGCATCATTGTCAATCAGGAGAAGTCACGCCTGGTTCCATCACAGAATCTGCAGTTCATAGGCGCAGTTCTGGACACCATCCAAGGGAAAGCTTTTCTCCTCCAGGACTGAGCGGAACACATCAGATCCCTCATCAGGGACATACTGGCAAAGAAGACCGTCCCAGCCAGACTGGTCCTTTGCCTGCTCAGACACATGGCTGCGGCCATTGCAACAGTCCCGCTAGCCCGTCTCCACATGCAGTGACCCAGTGGATGTTACGGGTTCAATGGGATCAGAAGCAAGACCATTTGCAGCTCCCAATTTGGATCACGAATGCCGTAATCCGAGATTGGCAATGGTGGCTAGATTCAAAGAACCTATTGGTGGGGGTCCCCTTCCTTGCGCCTTCTCCGATTGTGATGCTCTCCACGGACACCTCAGGGTTCGATTGCGGAGCACACCTCGACGGGGTCAGGTCTCAGGGTTCGTGGACGCCCCGGGAAACTCATCTCCACATAAATATCTTGGAAATGAGAGCAGTTCTTTACGCCCTGCAGGCCTTCCAGTCAGAGATCCCACCGGGTACTCTTCTGTTACAAACAGACAATACCGCGGTGATGTATTACCTCAACAAACAAGGAGGCACCCATTCCTACACGCTTTGCAGGGAGGCCATGAGGGTGTAGGATTGGGTCCTACAGCACGGCGCAAACCTCATTGCTGTTCATGTCCCAGTAGTGGACAACGTCGTCGCAGACAGCCTGAGTCGCTCTCAGGCTAGAGTCCATGAGTGGGAACTACTCCAGGAGGTAGTAGAGGATCTGTTTCACAGATGGGGCACACCAGAGTTAGATCTTTTCGCATCCCCATCCAACGCAAAACTGCCCAATTTTTGCTCGCTAGATCCAGGGCTTAGTGTTTTCTGGTGAGACGCGTTGTACCTCTCCTGGACGGGCAGATTCCTCTACGCTTTTCCTCCCTTCCCGTTGATCCAGAGGGTCCTATTGAAACTCCGCAGAGAGCAGGCGACGCTGATATTTATCGCGCCTTTTTGGCCCAGACAGATTTGGTTCCCTCTACTACACCAGCTGTCCCGGGAACCTCCGGTGCCTCTGCCAATCAGGTCTCACTTATTGTCCCAGGAGGCAGGTTCTTTGGTCCATCCGGACCTTCGCTTTCTGAACCTGCACGCCTGGCTCCTAGAGACATAGCTATCATGTGGTATGGGGTCTCGCAAGAGGTAGCAGATATTCTAGCGGCAGCTAGAAAACCGGCCACTCACGCTACATACGCCATGAAATGGCACAGATTTTGCCTCTGGGCTCAAGCACGAGGATTTCCCCCGATGGATTGTCCGGAAAGGTCGGTCCTGGACTACCTCCTGTCTCTCTTCCAGGCAGGCTTGGCCTACTCCTCTATTAAAGTACACCTTTGTGCCATCTCAGCCTATCATGCACCTATAGGCTGACGTCCCATAACTCAGTTGGACACAGTACGAGCCTTCCTGAGAGGTATTCTCCACCTTAGACCTCCGATTTAGGATCCTTTTCCTCCATGGGATTTACCCTTTATCCTGGAGCAGCTCATGCTGCCGCCTTTTGAACCTGCCGCGGATTGCAAGCTACGTCTCCTTACATGGAAGACATTAATTTTAGTTGCCGTTACTTCAGCCAGAAGAATTTCTGAACTTCATGCACTGTTGTGCAAAGAACCTTATTTGGTTTTTCACCAGGACAGGGTGTCCCTAAGGACAAATCCGAAGTTTCTACCTAAGGTGGTCTCAGCTCTTACCCTTAATCAGGACATAGACTTACCAGTGTGCTTTCCTAAATACTCTAATGGAGGAGAAACCCTGTTGCACACTTTAGATGTGCATAGGTGTCTAAGATACTACCTGACCAGAACCAGACACCACCGTAAATCTGACCAGCTTTTCGTCTCCTTCGCCCACAGGATGATGGGAGCTCCAGTTTCTAAACAGTCGCTGTCCAGATGGCTTATCCATTGTATCACGTTCCGCTACCAAAAGCGTAACAAACCTTTACCGGGCTCGGTTAAGGGTCATTCCACAAGGGGGGTGGCTACCTCCTTTGCAGCCACGAAGAACGTGTCCACTTCAACCATCTGCGCAGCAGCTACTTGGAGCACTGTGCACACCTTTATCAGGCATTATAGCCCGGACATTGCATCAAGGTGAAGAGCTGGTTTTGGTCTAGCAGTCCTTCAGGGACTCCTATCCTAGGCTTCGGTCCAACTCGCGATCTCTACCTAGCCTCCTCCCACCTGCAAGGGATTTCCAGTATAGCTTGGGAATCAGTCCTAATGGTGTAACCTGCTGCAAGAGCTGTTTCTCGAAGTAAGATAGTACAGTTACGTAAGAACTTACCATAACAGTAGATCTTCGAGAACAGCTCTTGCAGCAGGTAGTTTCCCTCCCACCATCCCCTCTGGAGGTAGAGTTGTTCCGATATCTCTTTTCTAGGATTAGGTGTTTCCAACACCGCTCTGAATACCTTTTGATGGTGGATCGTCGGTCTCCACTTCTGATGTCATCTAGCGGCCGGGCGTCTCCGGCGGGAGAACTGGGGATTCTGGGAGACCGCCCCCTTTTGTAGTATGCCTGACGTCGGGGGCGGGACCGACGTTGGGGGCAGTCCCCGCTGAATACTGCTAGCTAGAAAATTTCCGTGGGTCCTGGCACCAGCCGACTTCAGTCCTAATGGTGTAACCTGCTGCAAGAGCTGTTCTCGAAGATCTACTGTTACGGTAAGTTCTTACGTAACTGTACTTTCTGGAACAAGCTGGAGTTGCCGGGGGTCGGGGAGGGAGAGGATTAAGCACACGATGAAGTGCTCTCCTCTCCCAGGCTGGGGTCCTATGCTGTATCACTCCTTGGCTGCCATCTGGTGGAGGCTGGGTGGCAGTGCTGGAGTCTAGAGCAGAGCAAGAATAGGGATGTGGTTACGTAGCACTTGTACGTCTCCATGCACACGTGCTTACGGCCATGATGGCAGGGGAGAAAGTCAGAGGAAGATGGTGGTCTCAGGCTGCGTGAAACCCTACCTGTCTGCCTCTACCCAGTTCTGCCACTGGTTTGCTGGAGCTCCAGTCTGGTCGCAGGACTTCTGGGTGGCGGGAGGATGGCCCTCTCCTTCCCAGCCCTGCTACGGGGGGGGGGCGCAATCTGTGGGGGAGTGGGGCTTGCAAGTACTGGCAGGGTAGTAGCTGGATGGAGGAGAGAGGGACAGGGCTGAAGTAGCCACCCGAGGTGCTCGGGGAGCAAACAGCCTTGATGAGAGAAAAAAAAAAAAGAAGTGGGCATCAATCCAGGAGGTCAGTGGACAAACCTTTGGCCTATCCCCCCCGGTGCTCGCACTGCTTTTGGAGTTGACTGACGTATGAAGGGCCCCACCCCCCCACGGGCTGGGGCTATTGTTGGAGTCTTCGTTGGTGGCATAAGGCAAACCATGGGCTCCTTCTGGGAAGCCAGTGGAAAACTAACCACGGCTTGTTTGTCATTGGCAACAGCCCACGCTAGAGTTGGGGTCAAGGCCTTTGGCCTTGTCCACTACTTTTATGATGCTGCTGATCATTAAGGTATCCATGGCTGTTGTCACCATTTGTGGCGATGACACCATGGGCGGCACTGACATCAGCGTCAACTCCACTGCTGACACCATTTGCGGTGTCAGCTCCAGGTCAGTGCTGACATCAATGCTGGCCACAATGTTGAGCTTGGAGTCGGTGCTGGGAACGAGTCCAGTGCCGGGGTGGGCAGTGCTTCTGCTGTCAGTGCCACTAGCAGTGCTGACTCCAGTAGTGACTTCGGTTTTGTGCCGAGTTCTCTCCTGGCTCTGGCATAGGCATTGGCATTGAGCTGGAGTTGGGCCTCTCAGGGGGCCCACCTAACCACAGACTTTCACTGTCTGTTTCAGCGTCAAGAGGACAATGAATCCTCTTTGCACCTGGCCTCATCAGCTGAGTACGTTCTCTACCAGAGATTCATGAGGGAGATGCTGCAAGGGTTGGAAATCCCTGCCTGCACCAGTCGTGATTCTGTCACCCTGCCATTGGGACTTTTCAGAGTTCCCAATGCAGACACTAATGTAGTTCTCCCCTGGCACACAGCCATTGAGGAGGCAACAAGGACACTATGGCGGCATCCCTACACCAAACCTCCCACCCCCATGGACCTCGTAGTAAGGTATTATGCTCCCACTGGGTCTGTTGGAGCTATACCTCACCCTACATTGATGCTTCATGTCCACCAGACCCAGACTGGGCCATGGCGCCCGACCTACGGCCGCCCTCTTAGTCAAGACTCCAGAGGATTTGATTTATTGGACAGGAAAGTATTTTCTTCAACCAACTCAATACCATCTCTCCACACCAGGCCCAGCTTATCAGCACCCACTGTGGTTACAGGTGCACAGTCTGCTCTCTGCTGTGCCTACCTGGGACGTCACTAGGCTTGCCATGGACATTTCTGTAAGAGGCCTGGAAACAGCTCTGCATCAGTTGAGAGCATCATATGGTGCCAGAGAGGTTGCCTCTAGGATTGTGGGATCAACTGTCTGCATTAGATGGATGTCCTGGCTTCCTGTTCTGGCTAGTACTGTTGGCCCAGTGAAAGGTGCTGTACTCACAGTTCGGGGGGGGGGCTAATTTATTTTCCTTGTGTGTCAGGCTACAGTTATCGGTGACCTTTCCACCCCTGTGCCTTAAGAGCCACCACCTGAGCTCAACCAGTCCTCCGTCCCCTCAGACCAAGAACCTCCTCCCTCATGTGTTCTCCTCCAGTCATAGCGCTGAGACTAGTGCTAGCTGCAGGGTAAACAGGCTCCCCCCCATGAAGGGACAGCTGTGTACTCAGACCCATGAGTGGGGCTCTATGGAGAAGATTGCTTCAAGGAAGCTCGAGAAGTTACATTACTAACCATAAGTGTAGATCTTTCTGAATATCTTCTTCCTAGAGTACTGGTCACCCACCCACCATCCCCTGCTCTGTAGAGCCAGTTACTTGGCAGTTCACCCCTCTGGAGGCTACTCAGCCTTACTTGCAGTGCCTCTCTTTCCACAGAGTATTTTCTTCGGATTAAAACCAAAAACACAAAACCTTTTCTAAAATTTCCAAAATAAAACCCTGTGTTTTTTTTTCCTGTTACCTTTCTCTTCCTTCTCCCCTCTGCCCAGGCTGCATTTCCTTTATCTCGGGTATATCCTGGTTAGTTGCTATATGGAATACTGCACCCTATTGGTGTCCTGACTACCCAGTCTAATTCTGCCTGACAGTAGCTGTGTCAGTGTAGGAAAATTTACATTTACTTTATTATTGCTCGAACATTCCAGTTGTGTCAGGACACTTGGTGCTCAGTTTTTCTACAGGGGTAAATCCCCCGTTTCCTTACTGATGCAGGGGGGCCATTTGGGGCCAGTCACTTGGAATAGTACCCTAGGTGCAGTGGGTTAACAGGTGAATCCGTTTTTTGCTGCCACTAGTTTTCCTCTACCCCATGTTTCCTTCCAGCTGGAAGAGAAGGAGAATGAGTATCTGTTTCATTCTGGCTTCTTGTCGTAGTTTGTCGCTGACTTCTTACCCCTGTGGGTTCGAGGAGTGTCTTAGTGATGCGCATCCATCTCTCCAGAGATTCTCTTTTCCCTAGTAAGGGGGCATTGCTCATGGATGCCTTCTTCATTCCATTATACACCAAATTCTTTTTGAATACCACTTGTGAGTATTTTTGGGGGACAAGACAGTTTCCTCTTTTAATAAACTTTTTGGCCCATGATTGCTGTCATGCTTCTTTTGTCAGGTCAGCCACCAGTCCCAAGCCCCGTCTGCTACTCCCCCCGCCGTCTAGTCCGGCGGGGATCCATCTGGAGCGGGGCCTGAGGACTGGTGAGACCATCATTAATGGCCATTGCGGCACATATAGTTTTTTTATGTTACGTTCCTTTGGTCCCTCCCAGCAGCCCTTGATGGCAAGCCATGCCTCTGTCGGCCTTGGCGACGTCAGTGCAAGCTGGGCTGACACACCCCCATCGTAACATCAATTTGCCAGCAGATACAGGCCATTCGGTCTATCTAGTCTGCTAGAGTGTGCAGCACTTCAGTCCATTGCTGCAGCTCCCCCCACCACATGCCCCCATCTGACTCCACAGATCACTGCTGGGTGTTGCTGCTGGGCTGGAACCCAGCCGTCACCCTCCACAGCTGACTTGCACTCTCCTTGGGAGCACTCCCCATCCTGGCCGCCCAATCCCAGTGACCCTGGGCTCGCCACTAAACTTGGGTCTCCAGCATGGAAGCGTGATGCACTTCCACTGAGCCATTGTATGGCCTCTGACAAGACAGTTTTTAAAACAACTAGAAAACTGTAGCTGAACTTCATACTTTAAATCTAGCACAGAGATTAGGTGGGCGCCGCTCTTGGGGCTGCTGCCCATATTACCCCCTCTTCTTGCTACTGACCAGGAAAACTGCCTTTGCTGGGGGCAGGCTAACTGAATGTAGTTGTAGCTTTGGCTCAGACTATGCCTTTTGGACTACCACAAGCCCCCACCAGGGGGTGTATTCCCTATACCCCCCCCCAATAAATTGGTAGTCTGTTTATATTCAGTTGTTTCTTTTCATGTATCCACTTCGTATTCTTTCTGTATTACCTCTCCTACAAGCTTAGCTTGTAGTCACGCTTCGTACTCTCCTGGCTAGCACAACTGAGGAAGGCGAGAGAGTTAGTAACATTTATTGGCAGGCGCACATTACTACGCAGTGTCCTGCAGGTGCCCTGTGCCAGTGGCCATTGCAGGCCCCCTGGCCAAAAGATTTACTCCAGCGGGATCCATCTCCTAGCATCTCTAGCTTAGACTCCCAAGCAGTACTCTAGATGAGCTATTCAGGAAGATATACAGTTACGGTAAGTACTGTTACTTCTCTAGTCTTGTAATCCGTTGACCTTCCTCTGAGGATTTAGACAGTGTGCTGTATGGTGCCACTGTCTATGACACACCTCTGTTGTGTTAGACAGTGGCGTGTGACAGTGCTGTCTACTTGGGATTAATACTGCTTAAGAAGAATTAATCATCTGAATTTTGTTTCCATGTCTCTTCCCTTCCCCCGGCAGCCCAGTCTGCGTCACCAGTTCAGGCTCTGTCTCCCATAAACTCCACGCAGCTTCTGGCCAACCAAGTAGTCCAGACATCGGGCCTCCTTCCAGCCGCTAGCCAGCTGCAGGGGAAGATGCTAGTTCCCATGGCAACACCTCATGTCACGGTTCGGACAACCACTCCTGGCCAGCTCCCGTTGGTTACCCCGCCCATCTCTGTACCAGTGCAGAACGGAGCTCAAGCTGGCAGCAAGGTGGGTAGTTGTGAACAGGTAAATCACATTGAGTACTCTATAGTTTGTGTAAGAGAGAGAGAGAGAGAAGGCACTTCCAAATACAAGCAGGCTTTGGATATTGTAGTTAGTTTATTGTTTAAACAGACTCAGGAACCTTGCTGTTGGGCAGCATGGCGTTTCTGAGCTGTGCTATACGGACTGCAATGGCTGCAGTCACTGTGGGACCCACATGGGGGCACACAAGAATCTTAATAACTTTATAATGACATTTTGTTTACCTTTATGGCTCAGATACGAAACGGGGTTCAGGTAACTTGCTTTTGTCTTTCTGTACCACATTCTTGGCCAAAGGAAGGCTGTTGGACTCGAGTTACTAGGGTAGGGGTGGGATGTCCTGTTGGTTCATAATGCTGTGTTACCTGATTTAGACGGGTTTATTTGATTTTTAAAAAGACATGAAAAAATCCTCAAATGCACAAAAATATTAAAATTGCATACATGAATAAAAAAGCCCATACAGTTTTAACTGGATACAATACTAGTAACAGGAGAAAACTGCACATACAGAAAGCCTACAGCAACTAGTATTCCCAGGCAGTCTCTCATTCAAGTATAGTACTAATCAGGTGCAGACTTGCGTAGCTTCTGAGATCATATGAGATCGGGCACATTCAGCGTGGTATGGCCATGGGCTACGTTACCTGGGAGTTGGTGAGACTCTGCCAACACATCCTGAGGAAATGTGGCAGGGGCACATTGAATTTTATTGCAGCATTCACTATAGCAAGGCAAGGCAAAATTTATTTAAAAGATGCCCAATCCCAGAGGCTCTGGCGCAGTACAGATAAGTAAACACATAGAAACATAGAATTTGACGGCAGATAAGGACCGCTTGGCCCACCAAGTCTGCCCATTTTCCTACCTAACAGATAAGCTGCAGGTCCTAGTTAACCAACAGCTTACTTTCTCCTACCCCCCCCCCACTAGGACTGCCTTATGTCTGTCCCATGCATTTTTGAATTCCCCTACTGTTCTTGACTCCACGACCTCCTCAGGGAGGCTGTTCCATGCATCCACAACCCTTGTTGTGAAAAAATACTTCCTCACATTACCTCCGAGCTGTCCCCCCTCTATCTGTAAATTGTGCCCCCTTGTTCTTGCACATCTCTTTTTCTGAAAGATGCCACCCTCTTGGACTTTCTTGATTCCCTTGAGGTACTTGAAAGTTTCTATCATGTAACCTCTCGCCCTCCTTTCCTCAAGGGAATACATATTAAGCTCCTTTAGTCTTTCTTCGTATGTCTTCTGGTGCAGACCCTGCACCATTTTGGTTGCCCTCCTCTGGACAGCCTCCACTCTGTCTATGTCTTTGCGGAGATGGGGTCTCCAGAACTGCATACAGTACTCCAGATGGGGTCTCACCAAGTGTCTGTATAGAGGGATAACAACTTCCTGTTTTCTACTATTGATGCCTCTCATGCATCCCAGTATCCCCCCAGCCTTCCTTACTGCCTTCTCACATTGCTTGCCCACCTTTAGGTCATCTGATATAATTACCCCAGGTCCTTTCCATTTTACTGTTGTCAGTGTCTCACCCCATTGTGTACTCTTCCCTGGGTTTTTGTTTCCCAGGTGCATTACCTTGCACTTCTTTGCATTGAATCTGAGCTGCCATACATTTGACCATTCCGCTTAACCTTGCCAAGTCCCTTCTCATCCTTTCCACTCCATCTGGTGTATCAACCCTGTTGCAGATCTTTGTGTCGTCTGCAGAGAGACATACTTTTCCTTCCAGTTCCTCTGCAATGTCACTTATAAAGACATTAAAAAGGACCGGTCCCAGTGCTGAACCCTGCAGTATCCCGCTAGTAACCCTCCTTTCTTCACTGTGTACTCCATTTACTGCTACCCTTTGCATCCTGTTTAGCCAATTTTTTATCCAGGCTACCACCTTGGGACCCACTCCAAGGCTGGCTAACTTGTGTATTAATCTTTTGTGTGGGACTGTATCACATGCCTTGCTAAAATCTAGGTAAGCCATGTCCACAGCCCCTCCCTGGTCTACTACTTTGGTCACCCAGTCAAAGAAATCTATTAGATTCGTCTGACACTACCTTCCCATCATGAATCCATGCTGCCTTGGGTCCTGTGCCCCACTGGCGTCTAGGTACTCAACAGTTCTTTCCTTCAGAAGTGATTCCATCATTTTCCCTATCACTGAGGTCAAACTAACTGGTCTGTAGTTTCCTGCCTCTGTTCTGCTCCCACTTTTGTGAAGAGGAATCACATCTGCCCTCCTCCAGTCCTCAGGTACCACCCCATCCTCCCATGATTTGTTAAAGAGAGTAGTCAGCAGTGTCATTAGTTGTACCCTTAGTTCTTTTAGAATTCTTGGGTGAATCCCATCAGGCCCCATTGCTTTGTCCACCTTCAATTGTATTAGTTCTTTCAGAACCCTTTCTTCTGTAAATGGATTGGTATCGACCCCCGTCTTCAGAGTGTTTCTCTTGTTTGGTTTAGGTACCTCCCCCTCCTCTTCCTTTGTGAATACTGAGCAGAAATATTCGTTCAGTATCCCTGCTTTTTCATTGTCACCCTCTACCCACATTCCTTCCCCTTTATTAAGCCTCAGTATCCCTCCTTTGGTCTTTCTTCGCTCCCTAATGTACCTATAAAAGGTCTTATCCCCCTTCTTAACAGAGTTGGCTATCCTTTCCTCGGTTTGGGCTTTTGCTATTCTGACTGTCTTCCCAACCTCTTTCTGCTTTAACTGATAAAGTTCTCTGTCCTGCTCCTTCTGTGTTTCCTCATATTTCCTGAATGCTATCCTTTTCTCCTTAACCTTCCCTACCACCTCTTTTGAGAACCATAGCGGTTTTTTCCTTCGTTGTGTTTTGTTGATTTGCTTTACACAAAGGCTTGTTGCCTCTGTGATGGCTGTTTTGATTACTCCCCATTGTTCCTGCACCCCTCCTTCTTGCCTGTTTGCTAGTGCTTTTCTGAGGCACTCTCTCATTTTCCCAAAGTCAGCCCTCCTAAAGTCCAGTACTCTTGCTTTTGTATGGCTTGATTGTATGGCTGTGTTTATCGTGAACCACACTGTTTGATGGTCGCTTGTTCCCAGATGGCTACCCACTTCTAAATCTTCAGAAGTAGATTAATAAAACACAGAAATAATTATAAACATATAAATAATAACGCTTCATATAAACATTACCCATAAACAATAAACTAAACATCAAATTACCACTGGCTATAATCAAATCAGATCTATAAATTAATAACTTAATCCAAAAATGCCTGAGCGAATAGGAGGGCCTTAAGATGGGCCTTGAATACCTCCAAGGTAGGGGCCCCCTTAACCCCAAGGGGCAGCGAATTCCACAGGACGGGGGCGGCGACACTAAAGGCCCTGTCGCCAGCCAATTTCAGCCTCGTCCTGGGAATCGCTAGGGGGGCCCCCACAGGAGGAACGGAGGGGGCAAACTGAGAGAGCAGGTACAAGAAGGTCTAACAGATAACCAGGGCCCTGACCGTGTAGGGCCTTATAGGTGAGAAGACCCACCTTAAAGAGGACCCTCCACCTGACCAGCAGACAGTGCAGCTCAGGCAACACCGGTGTAATGTGGCAAAATTTTGGCTGCCCAGTAACTAACCGGGCAGCTGCGTTCTGCACTAACTGCAGTCTGCAGAGAGATCCTCCAGCGACCCCGAGGTAGAGCGCATTACAGTAGTCAAGCCTTGAAGTAACGAAGGCATGCATCAAAGTGGGGAGGTCCAGAGGCGGAACAAGGGGCTTTATCCTGGCTACATTTCTGAGATGGAAAAAACGGGAGCGGATGGTGGAAGATATCTGCACTTCCATAGTCAAACTCCTATCCAGAATGACACCAAGATCTCGCACCCTAGATGAGTCCTTCAGTGGGACAGATCCCGATTTAGAGGCCATCCTATAATGCACTCTGTTCGACTCCACCACCAATACCTCTGTCCTGTCGGGGTTCAGTTGCAACCAGCTAGAGGCCATCCAGTTGCTGATCTCAGCAAGGCAGCTGTTTAGCACATCTACCGCGTCGGATGTTCCTGGGGCAAAGGATAAGTATAGCTGGGTATCATCGGCATAACAATGAAAACCCAAGCCATACTTCCTAATGATCCCTCCCAGGGGTAGCATGTACACTGCAAACAACATTGGGGCTAACACCGATCCCTGAGGTACTCCGCAAGACGAGGGGCTAGGGGTGGAGGAGAAATTTCCCATCACAACCCATTGCCTCCTGTTGGTTAAAAAGGACTCAAACCTGCAGATGACAGTGCTGGTGAGTCCGCAGAGTTCCCTAAGGTGGTCAAGCAGCACACAATGGACCACAGTGTCAAATGCTGAGGAGACATCAAGGAGAACAAGAATTGTCTTTTCTCCTCGATCTCTAGCCCTGGGGACATCATTCTGCATCCAAACAAGCGCAGTTTCTGTGCTATGCCTCACCCGAAACCCTAACTGGAAGTGTTTGTACAACTCATGGGTCACGAGGTGCTCCTCCAACTGAAGCGCCACTACCTTCTCCACAACCTTCGCCAAAAAAGGAAGATTGGAGATAGGCCGTTAATTTGCCCTAACCTCTGGGTCCAACGATGGTTTCTTTAGGAGTGGTCTCGCCAATGCCTCCTTCAAGGCATCAGGGAAGACCCCCCAGACAAGGAACACCGGACAATCAGAGCAAACACCGGGCCAACGGTATTGATGCATCTCATCAAGAAACGCGTCAGTACCAGATCCAGTTCGCAAAAAGTTTGCTTCAGATTGGTCGCCACCCCAATGACCTCACTTACCTCCACTGGTCTAAACTCCCCTCAACCAGAACACTCAGAACACTTCTGGTGGCCACTGCCAGCTATAACATTGCTGACTGGAGGAACTCCCTGCCGGATACCGGACTCTGTCTGAGAAGAACTGAGCAAACTCTTCGCATTCAGCATTTGAAAAAAACTTCTTTGGCTATAGACAAGCAGGATGAAGTAGCCTGTCCACAGTCCGAAAAAGTATAGCTGGTTGGTTCTTCCCAGCAGCAATCTCCCTGAACAGGAACGCTGCCTTCTTATGGTTGGTTGACCCCTGGTATGCATTATAATGCACACGCAGAGCCAGTTTGTCCTCCACCAGGCCGGACTTTCTCCAGCAGTGCTCCAACCTCTGACCCTTTCTATTCATCTCCCTGAGGTCCCCACCAAACCATGGGGACCTCAGATAGGGAGATTTGGGTTGTACACGGACAGGTGTGAGGGAGTCAATGGCGTCGGATAGCACTCTATTATAAGAGCCCACCAAGACACCAACCCCTCCAGTGCATGCGTTACCCACACCAGATAGATTGGCTGCTGCAAAAAAAAAACCTCTGGGGTCAATCCCTGCAAAGGACGACAGCTCATCATCTCTGTAGGGGGAGGGCATCCAGTGGGAGTCTCGAACATGAACTGCACCGTGCAGTAATCGGACCATACCACCCTATCAATCTTGAGATTATTTATCTCATCTTATCTCTGTGGATGGCCAGTGAGAGGTGGCTTGAAGAAGGTTATTAACAGAGTGCAGAGCAGAGGGCCCAGGATAGATCCTTGTGGGACACCAGCATTAGTGCCAGTAAGGTCAGAGAGACACTGATCAGTTCTTAAAAATCACCTCCTTTTACAAAGTTAGATCTTGAATCTGGACTTAGCATTGGGAATGAAACATAATGCTAGTAAGTGAGAGCAGAGAGAAGAGTGACTGAAGAGGTCAAAGACCTCAGAAGAATCAACAAATACAGCACCTGTCTGTTAACTTTTTCATTCTTCATTGCATTACTAATTTAAAGAGCTGCTGGCACCACAAAGAAAACTTTGAAAAACATAATATTTAGATATGATTCTGCTTGCATGCCTTCTATATTCTATAGATTTCTCCTCTTCACTAGTTATTGAGAAAATTTGCATGAATATATGATCTTTATCCCTTCGAGTTCCTTTAGAGTCCATCTGCCTCTATAGCGGACTCCTTGCTTCAGGTCATAATCCTCTTTTGTGACATCACAGTCTGTTGCCATGGGAGTAACTGTGATGTCACAAGCAGTTCATTATGACCTGAGGTCAGGAGGAAGCAACAGGAACAAATGAACTCTTCAGGAGCTAAGATCCCACTTTACTGCAGATGAGCACAGTATTAAATAATGGGAAGGGGAAATACAGAACTAAAGTGAAACAGAAGCCGAATTGTGTCCAAATATTATGTTTTGTTAGTGTTCTTCTGAAGGTGTCAGCTGCTGTTTAACAAGAGCCTTGGTGTACTGTGGGAAACAAAATCCTGCAGCTTGTCGTCTTATTTTATTTGCTTATTCATGCGTTTACCTAAAGTGCCTTGAGCCTCTGGGATAGGGAGCCCCATAAATTGAAATTGCCTTGCCTAGTCTTATAAATGAAGTCAGTAAGCCAAGTGGATACCAGTATTTCGAGAATTTTGCTAAGGGCAGAATGATAATAGGACAATAATTCTCAGTCATTCCAGGGTTATCTTTGTTATAGACAGTAGTAGTAGTAGTAGTAAACTTTATTTATCAAGCACTCAGACCCAGGGGCTCACAACATCTTAAATAATATGACACATATGTAACATACCATGCCTAAAACAAATAGGATTTATAAATACTACATATAAAACAGAGCCAGCAATAAAAATACTGGTGAAAAATGAGGTAGACAGGAGTGACTAACAGTTTTCCAGATATTGAGAACAGAGTCTGAAGTCAGGAAGAGATTAAATATCACGAGTTATGGTTTGTTGGGGGCAGGTTGTGAGGCGTAGGCTCACGCTGTCAGAATCTGCACTATTGCAATATGTTGATGGCAGTAACTTAAGGACATCACCGTGAGTAACAACTGTCGAGTAAAACTGAGGACTGTCAGAGACATCATGGGTGGACTGGGACAAAAGCAGGGCAGGCTCGTTTGATAAACTTGAGGAGGACAGGTATACGATGACAGATCAGAAAAGTGGGTTTTGAAAGCAGTAGCGATGGTAGCCAGATTAGTGCTGCGCACCCCATTTATGATCATGTCCTTTAGAGGCCAGTGATCAGTTAACCCCGTAAGTCTTTAATGCGACTCAGAAACTACAGAGGCAGTAGGAAGACCGCTGCAATAAGCGCTCTTTCGGACCAGAGAGTGTCTTGCAGAAATTTCTTAGCTTCCTCTATTCTTCCAAGTCAGAGGTAAGGCAGGAGATCTTGCACCTTGATCAGCATTTGTCCCTTGTTTTGATATTAATCCACTTGGATGTGGTTTCCCTAATTTTTCCTGGTGTCCACACCAGTGCAGCTTACGTTGGCTCAACTTTCAGCTAATGTGGTGAGGTGCTTCAGTCGTCTTGCGTAAGAGCTGCGCCACACCATTCGCCTGTTTCACTGCTGGGTTTGAGGGCTTCACTGGTCTGTCCTTTCCATTGTGGCAGTCCTGACCCCCCTCTTCATAAGGGACTACCAGGCAGCTGGTTCCTATTCCACTACCAGCACCAGTCTTCTTTCTCAGTAAATATTTTTATTGAATTTACAAACAAAAAAAGCAGGTAGATGGATGGACGGACGGACGGACAGACAGGCAGAGATATAATTATATATATGGACTGTATAACAGTCTGACTGAAAGTATGCCATTTATTTCCATGAATGAGGAGGCAGGACTATAATTTATGAGTGGCAAAGTCACAAGAGAGTTATTGAAATCCGGCCCCTCCACAAATGGAAGTAAGTGGCATGCATATTTCCAGTCAGGCTGTTGTATGTTCCATTTGTATAACTTAACTACCCAAACATGAAATAAATGGAAATGACATACCCAAGTGAAAAAATAAACATTATTTTTCACTCTGGTACCCAACAGTAAAAATAACATGTTTTTTCGAATGACTTTAGAATTACAAAAGTTGTATATCACTTTAAAGAAACACATACACATCTTATTAACCAAACAGAAATAAAAAAATAATTTCAACTTCCTGTTCTGCTTGCATATAACATCTGATTAAAACTCAATACTATCATTAAAAAAAAAAAAACAGCCTGTTAGGTGGCTGCATCCTAGCTGTCGCCAGAGTGTATAGCCACGTCTCCCCGGGGTGATTGTTCTGTGCCTTCCTCAGAGCCTGTCCTTTAATATGCATCTTTCAGGCCTCTCAGTCCTTCACAGGTGTCAGCAACTACTGAACCCTGTTTGGCCCCTGATGAGGGCCCCCGGTTTGTTTCCTCTTTTCACATTCCATGCTCCTCTCATGGTGACATTGATTTCTCTGCCTTTATGGGGGATTTGTAGAGGATGCGTGATCTAGCATGCTACCGAACTGAGATCCCATATAAAGGGTCTCTGCAGTATTTTGTTCTGGCAGGCCCCTCCAGTCCTGCTGCCTCCTATCCAGCCAGTGTTTGATTTGTGCTTCAGTCAAGCCCTCTCCAGTGGCACCAACTCTGGTTGTCATGACCACCCAGCGTCTTACAATCAACTACAATAAGACAAAAGTCATGATCTTCTCCCACCCCCAGAACCCATTCAGGAACCTCTGCCCCCAGTTTCTCACTACCAATCAGACCCCCCTAGAACAAGTAAGCAGCTTTAAATATCTAGGGATCACACTAGACTCTGCCCTCAGCTTTAATCAACATACCCTGCACCTATCAACAGCCCTTAGCTCCAGACTAGGTGTACTCCACCGGTACAAACATTGCCTCACCCCTGAAGCATTACAACTTACCATAAACTCCTCGATCCTCTCCCTGCTAGCCTACGGCATCCTAATCTACAGTGCCACACCATCCACAGCCCTAAACAGACTCCGGCTCATGCTTAACAAAGCCTGCCGTCTCATCCTTGGATGTGACCGTTTCACACACTCCTGCTCCCTCTACAGTAACACCAGCTGGCTAAACTTAGACAACAGAATCAGGTATCACACCTGCCTAATGACCAAAAAGATATTACTAGGCCTCGACCCCCTGCCCTGGACCAAATTATCCTCCCAACACCACCAGGCAAAACAATCCGTAGCTCAAACAAACAGCTGCTATGGGTACCCGGAGGCCAGACTTCCCAATTCCAGCGAACTTTCAGTTACAGAGCCCCTTCCTGGGACTAACTCGCTCCCAAGCCATATAAGTATCGAAATAATGCTTGCCCTTTTAAATCCAGGCCAAGGGAATACCTTCAGGCCTCCAACCTATGTGACTGCCCTTGACACCCCCCCAGATGACTTAGGCCTCATTTAAAGTAACTATTATCGGGTCCCTGTACCTAAATGCACCTACGATACTATATGACTATCAGCCTTCTACAGAACCCTCTGTAACTATATGGCTGTGCTAAAGTGTTGAAACTTCTGTTAGCCATCTACCGAACAATTTATGTAATCCAATGCCTGTTATTGTAATGTACTGTAATCTGTAACAAATGTTGTCCCTGTACCTTTTATGTATGACGTGGAACCTGTGTAAATGAGTCTTTGACTCAAAGGTCTTTCTGAATATTACAATAAATAAAATAAATAAAATGACTCCTTTGCAAACACCAACTCAACCATTGCCAAGGCAAGGGGTGCACACCGGTGGCATCCAGTTGACCACAGGGTCACCCAGGGTTGTGATCACGATCTTACTCGCATGCTTGATCTTAACGCCAGCACTGTTGTCATCATTGACAGTCAGCATCAAGAACATCCTCGTCATCTGGATCCTGCCATCGATAACGAGTCCCTGGCCAGTGGAAAAAGGTGGCCTGACAGCAATGGGCATTGGGTGCATTTGCCTAGAGGCATGGCCAGCCGGACCCTTGACATAGGTTCCTTTCCTGGCAACAGCCCTGGTGCGGAGTCCTGTTGCTGTCCCCCCTTGGTGACTGCTTTAAGTGGTGTAGTGGGAGGGTGCTCCATCAAAGGGCTTGAGGCCTGAGCATTAGTCTTCCAAATCTGACACAAGCGTGTAATTCCTTCTTCTGTGTCTTCAATTTAGATCATTCAGATTGCACCAATGCCTGTCGTACAGTCACAAGTTCCAACCCAGAATGCTTTGGTGCAGCCTGCGAGCCCAGCCATCCAGAACGCCATTCCAGTAACCATGGCTACAGCAGCAGTGATGGCCAGTTCCACCCAGCCACAGAAGGTGTTACTACCGTCTTCAACAAGGTACTGGTGATCCCAGCGGTAATGTGGGTAGAGGGAATGGTTCAGAGAAGGAATACCACAGCAAGAGCATTTTGGACAACACAGCGAGTTCCACTGTTTCATAGTCAGCTGCAGTATGCTAGGTGCTTTCACTCATCTCTGTCAGCAAACTGGAAGAACTGACTTCGCTGACACAGAGGAATGGGAGCACCTAGATTTACCGTACAGGTATTTTTACATTTATATGTATTTGCCTTCATACTGAAAGTAGCAAGGTAAGTGGAGAGAAAAGAAATGATTTGTAGGCAGTGTTTGGGGCACTTTGACACTTCTCATTAAAATTGTAATAGGTGTTGTTGGGGAAACTAGTTCAGGAGATTAATCTTGGGGCTGAGTAGATTCAGGAAGCCCTGTGAATCAGGTGTGTAATTGGATTTGGGGGGGGGGGCTGACAGAGGCTTAGTCTTACATGAACATTATAAAAGCACTTCCACTCTGTGTCCAGTACATTTGTGTCCCAGCGAATGAGTGGAACAGCAAAGGAGTAGAACAGGTAACTAACTGGTGTCGCACACCAGGGAAGACATGAGGGGCCTCCACAGTGGAGACCCCAAGGAGGGTGGTAGAGGATCCCAGAGGTGGAGGAAGCAACTTCTAGTGGGGAGTCTCAAGAGTGAAGGGGATAGATATAGGAATAGGAAAGGAGGAGGCAGGTTAGGTGACTACACAGCACCACGGCCCAGAGAGAGATGGGAATCAGATCCCGAAGACTGCTAGGGGAGCAAGATAGGAGGGAGGGCTGGTTGTCATTGTCCACCTGAGGACTAAGGACCTGACTAGGGACGGGGCTGAGATAGCTCGGGGGGGGGGGTTTAGGGACCTGGGGAGGGGTCTTAGACAGGTAATGCAATCAGTGACTTTTGCTGAGGTGCTGCCAGTCTATGACAGGGGGAAGGAGAGGGATCACCGCACCAGGAGCTTCAACTGAAGGAATGGTGTAGAGAGGAGGAGTTCGGCTACATTGAGGATGGGGGACTCACCTGGGAGGATAAGGGTCTATGCAGGGGTGATGGCCTGCGTTCATCTGTGAGGGGAACCACAGTCCCCAGTGGACAGTTTTAACTGTTATTTTGATGAACATTTAAACTAGCTGAGGAGGGGATGGAAGAAATTGGGGAGACAGAAACTGCCCCCCACCCCCCATGCTGAAGTACAAAGTAAGGAGAACCCAAGGGGAGAGGAATCCCCCAGGGTGCAAGTCAATAAAGGAAGCAGATTGATAGAGACAAAGGGGGAAGGGAATAGGAGCATTAAAAAGAGAGTTGGGGGGGAGGAGGGAGGGCAAAAAGAAGAAAAGAGGTTTAATAAGCAGAGTGGAAACGCAATCTGAAAGGCCATGTGTACGAATGCTAGAAGCTTAGAAACTAAGATTCCGGACCTAGAGGCCAGCCTGGATATTGTGGGTATTACAGAATCATGGTGCACTGAAAACCATGACTAGGACATGGTTATCTGAGGGAACGCACAAAAGCAGCTGAGATACAGGGAATACACAATCAGTCCCTACAATTAAAGAATGGTTAACAGATTTATCTATGAGAGCTAGCTAGGAAAGGGTCGCTTATTCAAATATAAACCGTTTAGACAAATACCTAGATATTTGGGAACCATTTGTAAAATGCTCTTTGAATAACAATATTAACTAATTCTTCTCAATTGTTAAATTTCTATACGAATGTCTTTCTGATAATTGCAAGGGAACACCCTGTCTTATTGTAGAAATAACCTTGTTAGAGATGTATTGTATACTACAAGTAGATTTAGTCTGTTAAATAGTGTTTTAAATATTTATTTACTTCTTTAGTTATTGTTAATATATAGTTTTCAGATTGTTGTATACGATCATTCCTTACTCTCAGTTATATAAGTTTTGTATTTCGAAACCTTTAATAAAATGTGAATTGTAAAAAAAAAAGATACAGGGAATACATGGGGAGGCAGAGGTACTGTGGGTCACCCTGGAGAGAGGGAACAGAGCTAGTGTTCTCACTGGAGTGATCTACAGACTTCCAGCACAGGGGGAGGAATTGGGTAAGGTACTGGTGGAAGTCACTGGCAAGATGTCAGGAAAGAGGGAGGCGCTGCTGGTGGGGAACTTCAGCCTGCCGGTTGTAGATTGGAGACTCCCAGCACTGACTTCATCTAGAAGCAGAGACATCCTGGACTCTCTGTGGGGGGCATTCCTCATGCAACTAGTCAGTGAACCCACTAGCGATGGCCAGTGCTGGACCTGGTACTCACTAACAGGGAGAGGGTTGCAGACATCGATGTGGGAGGCCACCTGGGCACCAGTGAGCACTGTACGATGTGGTTCAATATAAGGACTGCTGTGGCATCGAACACCACAAGGTCGAGGGTCCTGGACTTCAGGAGGGCAGATTTTTATAAAGATGGGTGAATGCCTCAGGGATGACCTGGCCTGGGTGGGATGGAGGAACAGTGGGCAAAGCTAAAAGGGAGGACAGTGAAGGCAACAAACCTCTGCGTCAAACGAGTGAGCAAAAGCAAGAGGAAAAACAGACTGCTGTGGTTCTTGAGAGAAGTGGCTGGAAAGGTAAAGGGTAAAAGAGTACCATTCAGAAGGCAGACAGATGGAAAAGGAGGTGGGTCAGGGAAACGGAGGGAAGAAGGGAGAGCAGTAAGGAGCGCAGAGGCACAAACTGAAGGGGAAGGATAGCCCCGGAGGTAATGAAATGGGACAAGACATTTATTAGGTATGTAAGTGAAAAGACGAAGATCAGGGGTGAGATTGTAAGATTAAAAAGGGAAGTGGGGACTGAGCAGAGTGGGACCAGAACAATGCAGAAATCCTGAATAAATACTTTTGTTCAGTGTTCACAGAGGAGGAGACAGGAAGGGGCCAGAAAAAAGTAGCAGAAGCTTTGGAGGGGGAGGTAGACACTAGTCCTTTTTCAGAGGAGTGAGTCCTGAAGGGACTTGCTAATCTGAAGGTGGACAGAGCAATGGGGCCAGACGGGGTGCATCCAAGGGTATTGAGGGAGCTCAGAAAGGTACTGGCTGCACATCTGATAGTTCTATTTAACAGCTTACTGGAAACAGGAGTGGTTCTGGAGGACTAGAGGAGTGCAGATGTTCCATTTCACAAACGTGGTAGCAGGGAGGAGGCTGGCAGTTACAGGCCAGTCAGCCTGACATTGGTAGTGGGAAAGTTAATGGAATCACTGCTGAAGGAAAGGATTGTGAAATATCTTGAATCCAGTGGGTTACAAGACCTGAGGCAGCATGGGTTTACAGGGGGATGTCATGTCAAGTGAATCCGATAGATTTCTTTGACTGAGTGACAAAGGAAGTAGATCAGGGTGGAGCGGTGGACATAGCCTACCTAGATTTCAGTAAGGCTTTTGACAATATTCCACATAGGAGAGTAAGTAAGCTGGGTAGTGTAGGAGTGGGTCCAGAGGTGGTAAACTGGGTAAGAAATTGGTTGGGGGATAGGTGACAGAGGGTGGTGGTAAACTGAGTTCACTCCGAGGAAGGGAGGTGTGACCAGCAGGGTGCTTCAGGGATCAGTGCTGCGACCAGTTCTCTTTAATGTCTTTATAAGTGGCATAGCAGAGGAGCTTAGCGGATGAGACCAAAATCTGCTATAGGATGGACACTCGGGGTGGGTGGAAAGGATGACCAGAGACCTAGGAATACTAGAGTAGTAGTCAAGGGTATGACAGCTGGCTTTCAATGTGTAAAGGTGCACAATAATGCACTTAGGGTGCAGAAGCCCAGGGGCAGAGTACAAAGTGGGTGGAGTGGTATTGACGACCACCAAGCAGGAATGAGACCTTGGAGTAATCATAACCTAAACGTGGCCAGGCAGTGCGATAAGGAAGTAGGGAGGCCTAGTGGGATGCTGGGGTGCCTAGGGAGGAGTATCCCCAGCAGAAAGAGGGAGGTGCTACTGTGTCCAATTCTGGAGACCACATCTCTGGAAGGACATAGCGTGGAGGCGGTCCAGAGGAGGGTAACTAAAATGGTGGATGGTCTGCATCAAAAGCCCTACGAGGAGAGAGTAAAGGCCTCAATATGTACACCCTGGAAGGAGGAAGAGATGATAGAGCCGTTTAAATACTTCTCGGGGTGACTAAGGTACAGGAGGGGAGTATTTTTCAGAATGAAAGGTGCTCAAGACCAAAGGGACACACAGTGAAGCTGGGGGGAGGGGGTAGATTCAGGAGAGATATGAGGAAGTACTTCTTCACATAAAGAGTGGTGGATTCCTGGAACAGCCTTCCAGCGGAGATGGTGGGGACAAAAACAGTGTTGGGGTTCAAGAATGCATGGGATAGCAAACGGGAATCGTAGAGGAAAGGGGAAGATAGAGCTGTAGATCAAATAGGGTCTGCAGTGATAATTCAGGTAGGGAAAATGGGCAGACTAGGTGGGCCAAGCAGTCTTTATCTGCTGTCAAATTCTATATTCCCATGTTATGTTTCTATGTCAGCTGTCTAGCCACATGGCACAGAATTACTCGTCTGACAGGGTGAACAGATGTATTTAATGCAGCAGTATTTGTCTGTCAACAGAAGATTTCATCATTTTTATTTTTGCAAAAATCTGTTTCTGACATCCTTAGTCATGCTCGGTGTATTTTTTTTTCTCTGATTTTGTTTAAAATAGCTTTTACAGCTAATTTTGTAATTAGCGACTTACATCAATAAAGATGGCCGCCACTCGCAATAAAAAAATATTTTCCAGTGAGGGTACCAATTGAATGTACACTCTAAATTCATACAGTGGCTGTATTAGGATAGTGTTGCCACATGTTTCTAATGATAAACAGCACAACACTAGCAGGATATTTAATGTTTTCATGGCGGGCATGGTATGGGAGTTGGAACTTGCTTCAGATCCCATATCTTGGTTCAGAAACCAAAGAAAACAATAAGAAAAATGGACGTCGGGATAGTTTTGCCAGACAGACGTAATTGCTGGAAAAAGCTACGTGGTGACTGACAGATACAGACTGCTGCTTTAACAGGGACATGAAGCTGTCTGCAGGAGGTGTTACTACAGACATATGTTACTTGTACAGGAAAATGGCACAGAGCTGGAAAAATATGATCTGTAGAAAAATGTTTCAGGAGGGTCAAGAAATGTGATGGCTGGCCCGTTTGTGCAGTGGTGACTCTACTGTTCATAATGCCAGCGACCTAGGTTTTGGAACAACCCCAGGGTACCGTAAGACTGCCCAGGTGGGAGGATTGAGTATCATCGTGGACTCTATCCTCCTCCTGCTGAGGGAGGAAGATGCTTCTGCTGCACTGTTGCCATCTGGGGGACTATTGATGGTGGTGTACTCACAGGTACTTGCACATGCACAGGGAGGGGAGAGCGTGTTTGTCAGTGCGTTTGGCTTGCTGGCACCAAAAGACATCACGCTGTCACTGTGAGGGCTAAAAATGGTTGAAATCAGCCAGTGGTTGGGTAGATGAAACCTTGCCCAGCCCTCCCAAATAACTGTATCAGGCTTACTTCCATTGAGCCCTCAGGATGGCACTAGGAGGACCCTGAAATAGTTGGGACTTTGCTGCCACAGGGTTGTAGGCAGGACTATGTGTCAGAGTACAAATTGAGGGGACCCATCATGGGGGGTTGGGTGTATGTCACAACTCTGGGGACAGGGGCGGAGTGACCCTGAAGGTCAGGAAGGGTGGCACTGACATATGGTGGAAGGACATCCTGACCAGTGTGGCCAGAGGTGACAAAAAGAGTTCTAGAAAAGACAAAAAAAGTCTCAAGTGATCGGGGAGCCCTGCTGAAGCACATATAGAAAATGTACTTTTGAGGGTAGCAGTGTGCTGATGGTGGTGTGAGAGTAGCGGTCAGGCCCAGGGTGGTTCCAAGCACTGTTTAAATCATCTCACTTTCTTTTCTTTCAGGATCACGTATGTACATTCAGCACCTGGATCGACTCTCACAAGTGTGACCACTGCCTCCCCCACACAGGCTACAGCTGCCACTGCCACTTATGTGCAACCACAGCTGGGACCTGCGCAGATGGCTCTGGGATTTACTGCCATAGCCCAAAATGGACAGGCCATCGTTCAGCCACTTATAGCAGGTAGGTTGTTCTCTTTCTGCAAGTCACCATGGGCCCCAGGGACGAGATGGTCTCAGGCAGGGCAGTCCAAGCTGTGTTTACAGGCTGCTTTTTATTTTCATAGAAGTTGTAGTACTACTATGCTGCCCCCCTCTGACTGACCCCCCCTGCCCCTTCCTCTGTTGTCCTCTGCCACAGGACTATGTGGGGGGTGCCTAGTCACTGGTGCAGGACCTGCAAAAGTTCGATCGTCATCCTGCAGCCGCGGGTGTTTTAGCTCCGATTTTCTCCCTGGGCCCACAGGACATGCAGTGGGCGTGATGTGTATGCTTCACCTCTGCGAAGACGTCTCCCAGTGCCCCGAACACGGAGTCCCTTACCTTGTATGCATTGTTTGCTTGTGCAGCCACCTGCACACCTCTAGGTGGCAGTCAAGCAGCGAGCCACAGCATCTCCCCCTCCCTGAAGAGGGAGGAGAGCAGTTCTAGGGATGCTCAGTCCTCCTTCCCAGGCCAGCCCCATAGCGACCCACATCTGTTTCTGAACCGGGGGTGCCGGTGTGGCAGGAGATGAGGTGCCCAGTGCCTCAGCTCTCCATGCCACCGGGTCAGCTTACAGACTGCTTTTTCCAATCTCAACTCTTTCAATGATTTGTGAGTGTCAGTGTCCCTTGGATGACATCATTTTCAAGCAGTTATGATTAACTAAGTGGAAACACAGATTGACGCAGAAGCCAGCTTTTTCTTCCCCACCACTCCAGGAGAGCAAGCCATCAGCGTTCTGTGTCGTGATGTGGATGGAGTGAGAGGGCTACATGTTATATCCTGTAGCTGGCAAGGCACCGATTAGTAGCATCGTATGATGCCAGTGAGGTGACCTCCAGGCTTGTGGGAACTGCAGTCTGCATCATGCGGGCGATGTGGCTTCGCCTTTCAAAACTAGCCTCTCTACCCAGTGCATGGTGTTTAACTCACCATTCCAAGGGGCTCACTTCTTTTCCCGCAGGGTCAGGTAAGAGCTGTTGGAGCACCCACCTGCTCCTGTGCCACAGGAACCACCGGCTGATCCTGGCCAGTCTCATGTCTCATCACACCCGTGAGGAGCCCCTGCCCTCATGTGTTCTTCCCCATGCAGATGGCTGAGAGTAGTTCTTTCCTTCCGGGTGAACCAGGTCCTCCCTAAGGAAGGGGAGCTTGGTACTCAGAGCCATAAGTGGGAATCAGTGGTGAAAACGGGATTCTCTGAAGATAATGGAAATGTCATACTTATCGTAATTGTTGATCTTCCAGAATATCTTCACCACTGAGTTACATGCCCGCCCACCATTCCCTACTGCGGGTGCTGGCAGCACCTTATTTTATAACCACTGAGCATCTCTTCTGCCATACTGCATTACAGTGGTAGTTTTTGGTTTTTGGTTATCCAAAAACATCATAAAAAGAGAGTTGAGCACCCAGGTACCAACTCTCAAAAAAAAAAAAAAAGGAGTGAAGGTCCTTTGTGGCCCTCTCGCAACCCCCCCCAAAAGGAAATGCTTATTGTGGGTGAAGAAGGGAGCCCCTTCCCTCCACTTTTCTTTTTGTTCTCCTTCTCCCTGTCTGTGGTATATCTCTTCGGTGGGTATATCCCTGTTAGTTACTAAATGCAACCTATGCCCTGAGCACTTTGCAGTCTTCATTGCACCGAGCAGCTGCTCTGTATGTGGAGGGTGCGGTGCACTTTGCTTTGGATCAGTACACTAACTTTGCATAGGGTGCTTCCCTGTGGTTGCAGGAAGGAGCAAATTATGTTCCATCTCTTTTCTACCCACGTTAGAATTTGTTTGGTTGCTGTGCCCCTTGTTACTTCTGTCTGTGATTTGGGCTTTGGCCACCTCTTCTTGGGGGATGCCAGAGGAGATGACCACATCTTGACTCCCTGGGACTACTCAGTCCTGCAACTCCAGTGCTCTTAATCTGTACTTTTCTTTCATCTGTCATAGGGAAAAGAGGGATAAGAGTTTACTTTCGCATTCACTCAGTTCTTAAATGGTCATATAGAGTTTTCATTTTTCGGCAGTCCAAATGTCATTTTTCCATGTTTGGCCCATTTGGCATCTCATTTGCAAGAGGATCCCAGTTTTGGACTGCTCCCTTTCTTACATCTATCAGAGCTATTTGCTGTGGGCAGCTGCCCTGTCTCTTTCCTTCTCACTCTCCACCTGCTGTCTGGCAAGTGGTACAAAGCTCTGGCTCTTTTAAGTCCAGCTACCCTTCTGCCAAGTGGTATGCCCAACACTTCGGTACTAAGTTGGTAGTCAGGTTTTATTTTGTTTGTTTTATTTTCAATATCCATTTGATTTAGATAGTATCTAGTCCTGTTTTTTTTTCTCTCTCCTGGTGAACAGAACTGAGGAACGCGAGGGAGCTGGCATCAGTTATTGACTGGCACGTGTGGGACCATGAGAGGTGCACAGGTGTCGTCAGTAGCAGATGTTGGCTCCCTCCTGCAAAAAAGTTGCTCCCACGGGGTCCTAGTGCCTCTAGCACCAGACCCATTAGTGTGAATCAGTGGTGAAGATATTCCACAAGATCAACAATTACAGTAAGTGCATCATTTTCACTTTCTGCCTCTCTCATCCTGCTGAGTAGCTACTATACCCTTACCTCTATCCCAGCCATGTTTGAAGCTGTTTATGGTTTGGGCACTCGCCACCTCTGCCAGCAGACCATTGTATGGCTCAGCCACTCTTTCTGTAAAATAGTACTTCCGTGCAGCCTTCTTAAACCTGGATCCCTGGTTCACTCTCCCTTGGGAGTATTGTGTGCAACTTTGGTGCGTACACTTGAGGAAGGACAGGGACAGGTTGGAGGCGGTGCAGAGATGAGCCACTAAAATGATACAGGGGCAACAAGGTAGGTCCTGTGAGAAGCACCTGGAGGATCTAAACATGTACTCGCTGAAATCAGGAGAAAGAAGGGCGACGTGACTGAAACGTTTTAAGTACCTCTGTGGAATAAGCAAGGTAGAGGGCAGTGAGTTGTTCACAGTGAGTGTTAACATTGGTATCAGTGGCAACCGGGGGGTGGTCAAGAGCAATTTGGGATGAAGTGTTTATGAAAGGTGCTGTATAAAACCTAATTATTTTCAATTTTTTCTTCTCACTGACCTTTTGTAACTGAAAACTGGGCCCCAGCTTGTTTTGGGATCTCCCAGCTGTTTGTATTGTTTCCTTCAGTCAGTAGCCTTCCTCATTCCTGTTTTTTTTCTGTTCATTTTTAGGTCAGACTCCTCTGCTGGCACCTGGACAGGTTGGGATGTCTCCGGTGCCCTGTCCGCAGCTCCCCCTGACCTCTGCGAATCAAGTTATAACTGCCATCTATCCATCCTCTGGTTCATCGGGGACCTCCTCCACGCAGCCTTCGCCACAGCAGAACCTGCTGTACACCGTGGCAACCTCCGCGGGCATCATCCCTGCGCCAGCTGCCATTTTGCCCAAAGGGATCGCCTCAGTGCCTCAGGCAATGAGTACTTCTGCAGTTAGCGGAGCACAGCCTGCCGGGACAATGACAGGGAGCGTGGGATCTCCGGCATTGCAGACCATGATGCAGTCGGCATATCACTCCGGTCAGACGTGCACTGTAACAGGTAGGAGAAATGTATATGTACACACTGCTGGGGTGGAAAGGCAGGCTTGGAAATACAAAGAACTGGCAAACATTGAGGTTCAACTCCCTGAGCAGAGTTCATAGACAGAAGAACTGTACTGAACTTGTAAGTTAGTTTATCCTGTAAAACCTGTTTTTGTAGTTTTTAAAACTCTCTTCCACTGAGGTTACCTGTTGAATGTACATGCTAGATTCATGCTGTGGCGGCATTAGAATAGTGTTACCGCAGGTTTCTGATGATAAACAGCACAACACTGTACCAAGATATTGAATTTTTTTTCATGGTGGATGTGGCGCAAGAGTGGGAACTCCAAAAAAACTTAAAAGGTTCAGGAATGAAGGAAAACAAGAAAAATATGTATCTTGATAATTTTGCCAGACAAACATTATTGCTGACAAAAATGAAATGGCTACCAATGAATACTGCTGCTGGAGAACTGTAACTGCAAGCCTGTAGTTACTGTACACGCTCTATTCCAGATACTGGTTCACAGTCTGCGATTGTTCCGCCGTTACTGGCCTTTCAGTAAATTCAGCAAGAGTTTCTTTTTTGTCATAGAGCTTTTTATCCTCCTTTTGTCAGGCGGGCAGCTGCGTAGCCTCAACCCCACCTCCCATGACTGGCTACCGCCTCTCTCAGTCCCGGGGGCCTGATTCCACAATGGATTCCCCCCCATGGCAGTGCCAGAGGAGGGAGGCCATTCCCCCCACCGGAGCACAATCCAGAATTGCCCCAGTGACCAAGTGGCGGTACGGGCCAAGGAAGAGCGGGTGGGGCTTCATTAAGCTGCCTGACTCCCTTTTCCATTTTCTCCCCATTCTATCCCTGGCTGTGATAGCATGCAAGTGTGTGCATGTAGAGGTGTGCATGTACTGCGGAACTGTAGTCCCTCACCCATGAAAGCCTCTCAGAGCCTGAACTAGCTCCGGGCCTCCAGCTGATGACAGTCAAAGGTCAAGACAGCTTTGCTACCCCTCCCCGCGAGAGGAGAGCTGTCTCTGGGACACTCGGCCCTCTTGCCCCCGGCCAACCTCCAACAACCCAAGGTGATCTTCCCTTGTCAGTCTTCACCATTCATTACTTCCTGGGTGTTAGCCGGAGGCGCGCACCCGCCACGGGAGCTTTTTTTTTTTTTTTTTAAAGTTTGCATGGCACCACCCTCGAGAGTGACGTCATGCGCGGCGCGTTAGTAGTGACCGACTCCTCCTCCAACTCAGTTCTGTTTCTCCCGCCCGTTGAGGCGCACCTGTCCGCGTAGCACTGGTAGTTGTAGCAGTTTCCGACTCCTTACCTGACACTCGGCTTTCCGATACGGTAAGACTGTTCTTTTCTTTCTTCGGGCGCGGGTGTATTTCCTACTGTGTTTTAGTCTCGTTGGTTTGGCGTTATGTCCAGTTCTGGGCTAAGCGTTCTTGACGGGCGGCGCTATCGTCCGGTGCTCCTGTGGCGGCATTTCTCCGTCTCGGACCGGCATGGCGTTTACCCGTTGCCTGGGACCCAACCATGATATGGATTCGTGCGACGCCTGTTTCTCGATGGACCGTCGCGTCCTCGAAGTCCGCGCGTTCAAGCTCGGCAAGGCCCCGCTGACTTTCGGGGGACGGCATCGCTCACGGGAATCTCGGGCGAGATCTTTAGGCCCTTCCCTCGGGTCCCCTCCCGGGCCTATACGGTCCGAGGAGGAGGGGGTTTCCTCATCCTATCTTGCCGAGGAGGAGGCCCCTTCCGCGGTGTTGGGGGAGCGTCGTAGCCCCTCCCGGGGCAGCAGCGCTGACACCGCCTCGGCAGTCACCTCTTCGGAGGTGCAGGCTCCCCCCGTGTCGAGGCCCTTGGCTTTTGGGCCCGGCTTGGGTGGACCCTCAACGCCGCCTCGCGGCGCCGTTTCGGATCCCGGCACCGTTCGCGGTGCCGGTGATCAAAATGGCGCCCTCCGCCCGCCGGATCGGCGCCGTTTGCGGCACTGGTGATCGGGCGGCGCCATTGTGTCGCCGCTTGGATCCCAGCGCCGTTCGCGGCGCCGGTGATTGGACCGGTGCCGTTGGCGGTGCCGCTTTTGGCCTCGGCGCCATTCGCGGTGCCGGTGGACATGGCGGCGCTGTCGACGGTGCCGCTCCGCCTCCCGACGCTGCCGGCGGCGCGTTGGCCTTCCCCTTCCCCAGGCGGTGCGGGCCTGCGAGCCGCTGGGGTGTGAGATAAGCCTTCCTGCTGCCAGGAGGTGTGGAGGCGTCGCCCTTGGTACCGGGGCCGTTCGCGGCCCCGTGGCCTAGGGGAGCCCTAGGGTGACCAGCATCGAGGTCCTGCTAGTCTCGTCCTCCTCGGAGGACGATGACTCAGATGTGGACCCATCCTGGCACCCCCATTCTTCGGGATCTGGGTCCTCGGTGGCTAGGGGTGCCAGGCGGTGCAGCGGGCCCCTCCGACTGTCCCCCTTACCGTCGTCTCCTGAGGGTTCCTCGGCTGGGGGTGGCCGAGAGTCCCGGGGGGCAGACGTGGGGGTGACGGAGGGCTCCCCTCTGGAGGAGCGGTGATGGCTACCCCGGGTGCTGTTGCCTCCTCAGGGACAGGGGCGTTGCAGTCGAGGAGGAGGCCCTCTCGAATCGAGGGTTGAGGGCAGGCGGCCTGCTGCCGGTCTTCTTTAGCCACCTCAGGGGTGGCCAGGAGCCGTGAGTGCAGAGCCCGTCCCTCCCCAGGGTTCTAGGGTGTCCTCGGCGGCGTTTGTCTGGACTGCCCTTCTGGATCCATGCAGTCGGTGTCATCGCAGGGAGTTTCTCCCCAGGGCTCTTCCAGGCTCCGCTTCCCAGAGTTCCGTTCTGCGGCCTGGTTTGATATCCGGGATCCCTCCTACTAGGGCTCCTTTCCCCAGATTCCAGAGCCCTCGCAGAGAGCAGTTGCCTCCTCGGAGGTGCCCCTCTCCCATCTCTCTGCCTTCACCACCCCGCTCCCGGGCCATGTGGTCCCTCGGGTCCGTTATCCTGGGAGCAGTTCAGAGGTTCTGCAGCGGCCTTCCCCTCATATGTTAGATACATGCATGAGCGGGTCTTTCGACTCTCCCCACCGCCGCAGGAATCCTCTGAGCATTCCAGCTCCCCATCATCCTCGTCTCCCTCCTCTGAGGAGAGACCCCTGCTCATCTGTCCTCCGATGCTGATTTCACAGAATATCAGCGTTTCCTCTCGAGGATGGTGAGGGATCTCAGATTTCTATGTTCGGAGACAATACCGAGCAGGAAGCAGCGTGAATTCCTTGGTGAATTCAGTGCCCAGCATCTGGTGGTACCTTCCTGGCCTATCCCCTTCCGGAGGCGTCTATCTGGTCCTGGCAGTTCCCTGCCGCTTCTTCAGCCCGCGCGGACTGCCAGCGTAGGTATTGTGCCCCTCTCAGGTCTCTGGGTTCCTTCCCAACCCGTCCTCAGGTTTGGTATACCTGGATACTCCTTCTGGGCGCCGTTGCCTGGCGCGACCGCCACCGGTTCGGACTCTCTCTCCAGTTCGACTGTTGGGGCGAAGAGTGTTCTCTTCTTCTCGTGCGAGTGCATGTATAGCATCACATCAGGCTCACCACGCTGCCTATAACCGGCATTTGTGGTCGATGATGTCCCAGCTGCTGGCATCTATGCCTGACACGAACCAGACAAGCCGTTGCCCTCTCCGCGGTAGGCCTGGAGCTGGCAAGACACCAAGCAAGAGCATCTTATGGCGCCAATGAGGTGGCTTCCAGGCTTGGGGGACAGCGATCTGCATCAGGGGACGGCATGCCGTCTTTCCAGGTTGTCACCCCTGGCCTGGCGTAGGGTGATTCGCTCCGCCTTCCGGGGGACCCGTCTTTTCTCTTCCAGAGCTAGGAGACTTTTACAGGGGCTCCCTCCGTCTCCTCGTCTTCGGGAGGCACCTCCTAGCTCTTCTCCCACTTAGGCTTTCTGAATAAGCCAGGGTCTTCTCCTTCTGTTTTCTCACCAGCAGAAGGCTGGGGGTCTTGTTCCCTCAGGGTATTACCTCTTCCCCCTCCAGGGGAAGAGGAGCTTGGTACTCACCCAGGAAGTAATGAATGGTGAAGATTGACAAGGGAAGATATGAAAATTACGTACCTACCGTAATTCCTGATCTTCTCTTGTATCTTCACCATTCATTACTTACTCCCGCCCACCATCCCCTCAGTGGCCTCTTCCTGTGGCTTCTCCACCTCCCGTCTCCTTCCTCTCTCTGCCAAAAAAAAAAAAATTTTCTTAAAACTAGGAAAAATTGCTAATTTTCAAAAAAAAAAAATATATAAAAAAAAAATACTTTTTGCGGAGGTTCTAATTTTCCAGAAAAATTAATTACTCTAAGATTCGTGGGCCATCTAGTGGATTGCATTGGCGATCAGACTGCACAACTATCTCTTGCCGTTATCCTGACAAGATATCTCTGGGGTTTTGGCCTGGTTCAGGCTATTCAGTTGATCCTGCAATCCGTGTTCCAGATATTGCCTGGAATCAACCCCCATTCTTGCCCTGCAGAGCGAGGACGGGCACGTCTGTTCCTTTTCTTTTTAAAAAAAAAAAAAAGGGAAAAATGCTGGGGAACTCTTTTGACTGCTATAGGCACCTTGGTTTTGGGGTCATGCAACCAACCTCAAATTTCTTCTGTAAAAAAAAAAAAAAGGAAAACAAACAAGAGGGGAAATGAAGGTAATCTCCTTCTGCTAGTTTGCATATTGGTTTCTCCTTTTAAGTGTCCTCCTGGACAATTTTTACAGAAGAGCTGTGCTAAACCATATCCAATCCCGGCCAGCCTAAGCCTTGGCCAGTCTGTCTAGAGTCCCATTTCTATGCTTAAAAAGCATGAAACTACACTTTCCTTTTCTAAGTCCCAGAGCAGCACTCTCCTGCGGTCTGGGGTTCCTTTCCCTCCTCGGGTGTCCTCGATTCTAGGCCTGTCGCGGCCAGGAACCCGAGGGGTATCAACTAACAATGGCATGTTGAGGATAAGGACTATGCCCTCCAGAGTCTGTCTAGCGGGTTTGGTGAACCTTCTCTTCAGCTCTATCTCCGGGATTCTTGCCCTCTTAGTCGAGCCTTCAGCTCTAAGCTAACTATGCTCACATGCTCTGGTCCCTTCAACATCCCATCTCTTCTCTCTTTCTTCTTCTTCTTCTTCTGTTTTCTCATCTCCTTACTTTATCTCTCCTCCTAAGTCGCCCAGGTAAGGAGGCCCTGCAGTCCCTAGGCTGGGATACTTTATCTCCTCTGTCCTTCCTCCATGACTTATTCCTTTTCAGTTCATTCTTCCTTGCTTTGCTATCCTCGGCTATCTTGCCTCGCTATCTATATTCTCTACTCTCCTTTTGCTCTCCGGCTCACAGAACTGAGTTGGAGGAGAAGTCGATGCTTCTGAAGCGCCCTCGCATATGGTGATCACTCTGAGGGCGGTGCCGTTAGGGCAAACTTTTAAAAAAAAAAAAAAGCTCCCGTGGCGGGTGCGCGCCTCCAGCTAACACCCAGTAAGTAATGAATGGTGAAGATACAAGAGAAGATCAGGAATTACGGTAGGTACGTAATTTTCATTTCCTGAACCAGGGTCACCCGCATGGTGGTAGGTAAGACAAAGGTGCCTTGGTCTATCGCACCACTTGGCCGGCTTTTCAGTGGGACTTTAGGATTAACACGCTGCTGGTGAGGAACACATTAAAACTGTATGATGCAGTTTATTGTCCAGGTCCAGCTCTTACATTTGTTGCCGCAGTGCACCCGTGTTCTACTGTAGAACTCTGCGATTGGGAGGGACATAAACCACATCATACAGCTATGATTATAGTTTTCTCATATTCAGTCCTTTACCGCATACTTGTCTCTACTCACCCCCCACTCCATGCACCTGACTCCCCTAGTTATCCTATTCCTCTACTCACACCCGGTTGTCAACACTTACCCTACTGGTTTGCAGATTAGCTGATTAAGGATTCCTTTTGGTCTCCAAAATCCAGTTGTCCCTATGTACTAGCCCTGCTTTTGCACATAACAGACGGTGGCGATCTTGACAGTACTTTGGGGTGGGTCAAAAACTGGTTAAGGCCGGCTCCGTGACACTGGCGATCTGGGTTCATGCCCCGAGCACTGATGTCAGAAGTGGAGGCTGGCAGGGAGGGAGTCACGCGCGTCCTTTGGATGGTTCCCTCTCGGGGGGCATGGGTCACTGTGAGTCGCTCTTATAGTGGCTTCTGGTGGTGGCTTAGCGGAGGCATTCCTGGCTTGGGTGACCACATGCTGTTGAACGCCCCTGCCCCCAGGATGCCATTGCAGCTGCCCACATATGGAGAAATGGGTAGACCAAAAACTGGAAACCACCCAACTCAGCCAGGCGAGATGACGGTGGCCATGTCCTCGCATACCACAGTTCCCACAGTGCACCGTTCCCGTCCCCAAATACCTGTCACCCTGGAGGACCTAAGAGCCCACTACTCCCCTCCCTCATGTCCCGGGGGAGGGGGCCCCCGGCAGGGATAAGTTGGAACCCTCTGGGATCCAGGTAAGATAATGGATTCGGGTTGCAGGAGTCAGCAGTGTTGGGTGAACTGGCGGGCAGCAGGGACCACTGAGCTGCCCAATGGAGTGGCAGGTCGGGGGGCATGGGTAGGAGGATAAAAAAAAAAAGTTAGAACGAATCTGTTATCATTTTCATTTGTAATGGTTAAACTGATTGCTCAGCTGTTGGTGTAAACAGAAACTGATGACACCTTTGTTAATTCTGATTTTTTTCCCCCCAACTTTTCCAGGTTCTGTTTCCTTCAGCCCCATATCCTCAAAGTCCACCAGACCTTTAACGAAGCACCCTCAGAAGGTGAAGGCGACCCTAGCCAGCATACCAGTGGGATCATACGAGTCAGTGCCGACCTCCGCGGAGGCGCTGCAAAACCCCAAACCTCTGGGCGGGCTGAACTTACAGACACAAGCACAAAGTTTACCTTCGAGATGGAGGGGAGGACTGGGACTGCAGGGAGAGGGGTCACTGTTTCAGGGGACCGGTTAACACGTGAGTCGAGTGCAGAAGCCACCGGAGCACAGCAAATCCATTCTCCCAGGAGGAGGGGGGGACTCGAGACATAAGCAGCCAGAAAACGCAGACCTCTGCTCCTTCCCTAAAACAAGAAGACAGAATGTCTCGAGAAGTGTGGCAGAAGTCAGCAGGAGCATCCATTCCAGATGACAGGCTAGCGTGGGAGGTCCCTTCCTCCTCCTCCTCCTCCTCCTCCTCCTCCTCCTCCCTCCTCAGCGCAGCAAGCACCAACAAAGTCCACACTTTCCTTGGAGGGCAGGAATTCTGTTCAGAAAGGTGGGATGTCCATGGTGGGGGAGGAAAAAGCAACCCGAGACACTGGATCCACCTCTTCATCCAAGCCAGCAGAGCCAGCAGTCAAGAAAGATGGCTCGGTAAGAAACCCAAGTTCCTGTTGACACTGTCTTACGTCCCTAGAGCTGTTTTAGGGGAGGTGGCTAACTGTGTTTTGTACCCCTGTTCCTTTCTGTCATCACTTTCATTCCACCACTGTTGTTCAAACAACATGAAGTCTTGCTGTATTCTGACAATAGCAGTGAGTCCCAACTTTCGAACTGCCCCGGAGGTGAAAGAGTTAACTTTCCATGCCAGGCATGGAACGCTGAGCTGGAGCTCGGTTGAGACTCTGTCTGTTGTTCTTCAAACTCAAACCGTCAGATTCTTTACTCTGCCTCACTGAACAGTCGCTCCGGAGATTTCTCCTTCTGCTCGGTTCAGTTTGTCGGTTAAAGTACCACTTTTCTCGGTTTTCGACCGAATTTAAACCGTAACCTGTCGGTTCAGTCTCTGTCTGTGGTATTTGTGAGTACTAGATAGGTTATATTTTATTCTATTCTGTGTGGAACTTGTAAACGGTTCATCAGTTCGGTTTGAACCGATCAAGTGTTAAAAAATCTTGAATTGTACTTTTAGAGTGTGGTTACCGGTTCTTATCGGTTCTAAAAAGAACGGATTTTATTACGGTTTTTTCCATGACCCGTGACACTGTCAGGAACCGATAAGAGGGTCTTGCCTGGCGGATTGCCATTAAAAGGTAAGTTTGGTTAGAACTGGCACAATGTCTGAGAAACCCAAAAGAAAAACCGGGCCCACTGGGTTTCAACACTGTAGTGTGTGTGGGGAAGTCTTTGCTAAGAGAGAACCCACCACCTGTGTTTATTGTCTGGGGTTTGACCACCTCAATGCAGACTGCCAGATTTGTAAAATTTCCCTGCAGCTACCTTGGAAAGAGAGCTGGTAGGCTCAGGAAAGGGAGGCCAAAATGTCCGCTGAACCGGATGGCCAGCCAAGTTCGGTTCAGACCGAACCAGAAGGAGTGCCTTCTGACTAGGCGAGACTTCGGGCAAAGGAGAGCCAATTCTGATGAGTTGGTTCAGCTAAGAGAACTAGAAAAGAAAAATCAGCTGGTGTGGAGCCAAACTTTCCTCTCCAACCGCTGAAGAAATAATAAGCGATCAAAATTGTGCAGTCGCTTTCCCGTTCCGACCGAACCGCCACCATCAGGCAAGCTCACTTGGCCGGTTCCACGGTTCAAGAGTATGATTTAGAGGAATTTTATGAACCGGAGGAGGAGGAGAGAAGAGTATGAGGAAAGTGAATGTGGTTTTGAAAGTCTGGATGTGCCTATTGACCCGGACATCTCCCCAGACAGACCTTCAGGAGTCCCCCTCCCATTTTATGTTTTATAAAAAGTGGCTGAAACCCTCCAGCTTCCTATGGAGGAAGCTGTGGATGACCAGGAGGAGCCTGACTATGTAGAAATGATGGATATCCCAGAGTCTAGGAGGCTGTCTATTCCTTACACAAATCTTTTGGGAAACAGACATTTAAGATTTTAAAGACTCTAACACTATACCTCCTGTGGATAAAAGAATGGACAAGAGGTATACATTGTCAGGCTCAGATCGGAGTTCCTTACACAACAATGCAGCCATGTTGGGGTAGTGCAGGCTGCAGCCTGTGATAAGGCAAATATTCCCTTGCTTCACACCCCCAGACAAGGACTCCAGGAAGATTGATGCCATGGCAAAGAACAGTACATGGCAGCATCCTTGGGACTCAGACAGGCCAATTATATGGCCTATACTGCTAGGTATCAAAAATCCAGGTGGGACACTGTTATGGCTTTACAAAACAGGTCCTGGCCAGCTGCCAAGGAGCTGGAGCAGGTGGCTGCTGATGGTATTGAGGCATCCAAGGTGCAATTCCATGCTGCAGTGGACTCCAGTGATGTGTCTTCTAGAGTCATGGCTACATCTGTGCACTTGAAGAATGACTTGGCTCAGATGTACTAGCCTGTCTGGATACCCAGACTAAGGCCATGGATTTTCCTGTTGTGGGTAATTCTTTGTTTGGGGAGCAGACAGAGAATTACATGAAGAAAATGGACGAATATAGGACCACCTATAGGAGTGCACAGGCCAAGGAAAGGCAGGCCACTCCTCAAAGGCAGCATCCCAGGGGCAGGGGCAGACCTTTCTATAGGCCTTTCTACCAAGCCCAGGCCTCCTCTTCTGCTTATGCCCAGAGGGGGTTCTTTAGAGGGAGAGGCAGACGGGGTACAGGCAAGCCTGCCTCCACCCCTCAGCCCAAAGCCCCTGCCAAACAGGCACCTGATGGGGTTGCCAGGGCCGATTCTCAACTACCTATGGGGCAGGCTGGCTTACTTTGTCCAGGACTGGAGTCTCTGACATCAGACAAATGGGTCCTGGAAGTAGTAAGCCAGGGACTGGTTCTCAGCTTCAGAAAGTTTCCAAAGATGAGAACCAGATCCTTTCCACCTGCAAATCCCTCAGAGACACTTGCCCTAGAGGCAGAGGTCTCTTCCCTCCTAGCTCTCAGAGCTGTGGAAAGGGTTCCACCCTTACACCAGGGCAAAGGGTTGTACTCCAGGTACTTTCTTACCCCAAAAAAGACAGGAGAATGGCGGCCCATCCTGGATCTCAGATAATTAAACAAGCACCTTTTAAAACCAAAATTCAAAATGGTGACTCTGGGAATTATTCTACCCTCTCTAAGGCCAGGGGACTGGCTAGCATCCCTGGACCTCAAGGATACCTACTTCCATATTCTCATCAGAGCTCCCATCGAAAGTACCTCCAGGTTGAGAGCTGCCCTCAGGCCATTACCAATTCAGAGCAATGCCCTTTGGTCTGACCTCTCCCAAGGGTATTCACAAAATGCCCGGCAGTAGTAGTTGCTTCTCTAAGAAGGCAAAGGATTGCCATCTTCCCTTACCTGGACGACTGGCTCATAGTAGGCCAGTCCCCAGACCAAGTCAAGTTACACTTACAGATAACTCAGCAACTGCTCACCTCTTTGGGTTTCCTTCTGAATCTTTCAAAGTCAGTTCTAGAGCCTGTCCAGCTCCTCACTTTCATAGGCGCAGAGCTAGACACAGAAAAGGCCAGAGCTTTCCTTCCCCGGACAGGGCAAGGACCCTTGTCTCTCTGGCCTCCTCATTCACCCTGCAGGTGTCTCGACCAGTAAGGCATTTTCTACAGCTCCTGGGGCACATGGCTGCTTCCACAGCAGTAGTGCAGGGAGCAAGATTTCAGATGAGGGACATTCAGTTCCATTTGAGAGCATTCTGGTCTCAAAGGAAGGACCCTCTGATCAAATTGATCCCAGTAACTCGAACCCTGATCCAGGCCCTACAGTGGTGGCAGGATCAGAACAATCTGAGACAAGGGGTTCCCTTTGTCACTCAGTCTCACTCTTTAATCCTTACTACAGATGCCTCCCTCTTGGGGTGGGGGGCTCACATGGGCAACCTGACCACCCAGGGGTTGTGGTCCCCTCAGGAATCTCTGCTTCACATCAATCTGTTGGAACTCAGAGCAGTATTTCTAGCACTTCAAGTTTTTCCAAGTCTGTTCAGAACAAAGTTATCCAGGTCAGAACAGACAACACTACCACAATGTGGTACATCAACAAGCAAGGAGGTACTCGGTCTACGGCCTTGTGCACAGAGGCAATGAAGTTGTGGTCTCTGGCTTACTCCCTGAACACCTCCCTCACAGCAGTTCACCTCCCAGGCAAGGACAATGTCCTGGCAGATGCTCTCAGCAAGATATCCCAGGGCCATCACGAATGGTCACTGGATCCCCTGGTCTTGGAGGTGATATTTTCCAGATGGGGCACCCCGCAGATAGATCTTTTTGCAGCCCCAGACAATCACCAACTTCCCCTTTTTTGCTGTAGACCCCCAGTGTTGGGCTCAGTCCCCCTGGATGCCTTAGTTCTCAGTTGTGAAGGGCAGTTCCTGTATGCTTTTCCCCCCTTCCCTCTCCTGTTCAAAGTGCTAGTCAAAATCAGATCTCAACCGTGCAAGATGATCCTGATTGCTCCAGACTGGGCCAGACAGCCCTGGTATGCACTCCTACTGTCCTTAGCAGTCCATCTTCCCCTGTGTCTTCCCAGGAATTACAACCTGTTAACCTGTGCTCAGGGGAGGTTTGAGTCCCAGATCTCAAATCTCTCAATCTCAAGGCCTGGCTCTTGAAGAGTTAGAGTTGCTGATTTACCTCTCCCAAGGTGTAATGGATATTCTGAAGGCTTCTAGGAAACCTTCCACCAGGGCTACTTTTAATTCCAAATGGAAAAGATTTTCCATATGGTGCTCTGGGAAGCATATTTCCCCAGAGTCTGCTGATCTGCCCACAGTCCTTGATTATATGGTCCATTTAAATAGCTTGGGGCTGAGACCAGCTACACTGAAGGTGCACCTGGCAGCTGTTTCTGCTTTATTTCAGCAGGTAAGCCCTCTTCTCTTTCAGCTCACCCTGTATTCTCCAAGTTTTTCAAGGGATTGCTTCATACCAACCCTCCATTCAGGGACCCTGCCCCTGCTTGGGACCTTAATGTTTGCATTGCTCAGCTTATGCAACCTCCTTTTGAGCCTTTGTCTTCAGCAGAGCTTAAGTACTTGACTTGGAAAATTGTGTTTCTGGTAGCCATCACTTCTGCCAGACGCATAAGTGTATCACAAGCTTTGTCAGTGGAGCCTGATTTATCTCCTTTCATAGGGATAAGGTGGTCCTCAGGACTAACAGGAAGTTCTTGCCTCAGGTGGTTTCAGATTTCCACCTTAATCAATCTGTGTCTCTTCTGTGTGTAGCTGACCATTCCTCCTCTGGCGAGAGGAGGCTGCACAGTTAGATGTGAAAAAGAGCCTTAGCTACTACATAGGCGTACCAAGGGTCACAGGTTTGACTCCCTCAACTGTTCCTCACTTATGGTGAGGTTGGTAAGAAACCTGCCACTAAAGATCCATTGCCAGGTGGATTGTCTCTTGTATCCAATTTTGTTATGAAAAACTGGGTAGGTTTACCCTCAGGCCTGAGGGCTCTCTCTACCAGAGGTACAGCTGCCCCTGGCTGCTGCCAGGGACATCCCTATTCTAGAGATATGTCAAGCAGCTACCTGGAAAATCAGTTCACACTTTTACAAGCATTACTCCCTGGATATCCAGGCTAGGAGTGATGCTCGGTTTGGCACAGCTGTGCTTCAGAGCTTATTCCCTAAGTAGGTTCTGTCCCTCCTCCATGGAGGTACTGCTTTGTAGTCTGCTATTGTCAGAATACAGCAAGACTTAATGTTGTTGGAAGAAAAAATTACTCACCTTAGTAATGTTGTTTCTTCTAATGGAGTCTTGCTGTATTCTGACCTCCCCCCCCCCCGCCTGCCTCTCTCAGAACCTCTGTTTTGGGATGTGGGTGGGCAGTGCAGTGTTGGCACTCAGTAGGTGCCCACCTTGTTGTTTTCACCCCTTTTCTTGGGGTGACTGGGTGTTGTGTTTTTATTTTTGGGTCTCCTGACTTGAGTCTTTGTTTTGGGACCAAAAAAATGTGTTTTATGTTTAGTAGCCAGTTGGCTAGTGTAGGTTTACAGCTTCCACACAGGACCTTAGTGAGTTTAGCTCGTAAAGATCTGACGGTTTGAGTTTGAAGAACAACAGACAGAGTCTCAACCGAGCTCGAGCTCAGCGTTCCATGCCTGGCATGGAAAGTTAACTCTTTCACCTCCGGGGCAGTTTGAAGGTTGGCACTCACTGCTATCGTCAGAATACAGCAAGACTCCATTAGAAGAAACAACATTACTAAGGTGAGTAATTTTTTCTTTGGGCTCAATGAGAGTAACGGACACCTCTACAAGAACCTTGAAATATATAATATTTATACAATGCACTGGAGAATAAGACCCACTCACTGATATACCTTTTAAGGTTTTTATTCTACCATAAGCCAAAAAAAAAAAAAAGTATATTCATCATACAGCTAGTTATCGTTTTGTGGTCTCAAACCCCTGACCACTTCCTTAGGACTATATATGCCTGCACTATTTAAGATAGTCCTAGTACAGACTTAAAAACATCCATAGTTAGGACTCCTGATTTTACTGTTTCACATCAGTTAATTTGCCAGATGTTATTACTGCTTTCACCATGGACACAGGATTCTAGTTACACTTCTCTAAATACTTATTTCATTTCCTTATCAAAAGTATATCATGCATTCCCTTTTCCTGTACCAGATGTGCACAGTCCACTTTAACACCCCAAAATACATAACAAGCATAATATTCGCCTCTAGTGTTTGTATTTATATCTTCATTTTATTTGAATTATTGACCCATATTGGTATGGATTCACAATTCTCATTCAGTAGGTATATAATATTTAGACATATTTCTGCACATACTTTACATTTTTCTACGTTCCCTCGCTCTTTATTACTAAATAAGGTTATGCGTGGCAGAATCAGAAACGCAGGGAGTGAGTGCCAGCTGAGGGGAGCGGCAGTGACAGAGGAGGACAGGGAACGGGGAGTTATGACGTCGCACACCCTCGATGCATTGGCACAGTGCACTCAAGCAGCGAGGAAGGGAAACAGAAAGTTAGGGTGCGTAGGTGGGGGGTTCAGTAGTAGGAGGAAAGATATCACCTTACCCTTGCACAGTGCCCTGGTGAGGCCGCGTCTGGAATACTGGGTACGGTTTTGGAACCCTCATCTAAGGAAGGACATTAATAGATTTGAGTTGGTTCAGGGGAGGGTGACCAAGATGATACATGACCTACAGGGGCGGTCATATGAGCAGCAACTAAAAACTCTCAACATCTGCTCTCTGGAAACTGCGGGGCATGATTGAGACATGAGGGGTATTCATAAGGTGGACTCAAGTAAGCTTAAATAGATCAGTAATCATACAACTACCAAGGGTAATGGTAGCAAACTGGTGGGGGGTAAATTCAGGAAGGATGCTAGGAAGTACGTTTTTACAGGAAGGGTGGAGGAGGGCCGGAACTAAGCTCCAGAGATGCTTATCAGTTTACTGACAGAACAGGGAGTTTTAAGAGCGGCTCAGACAACCATGAGAGTACCTTACACTTTTTTGCAGGGAATTTTAACTGCCATACCCATGACTAACTCTCAGGTCTTTTCAGACCCACCCTTATTGTTCGTACCCCCTCCTCGTTGTTCACTCTTCCGTAGATAGTGGAATCACCTGCAAACAGCCATCTTTTTCCCTGGATCTCCATCCCAGTATTCCGAGTGAAGATGTTAAAAGAGGACCAGCCTGTTGACGCAGCGGTAGTGCTGCCACTTGCAACGCCAGGGACCTGAGTTCGGGAATGAGTTCATGTCATCAGGGGCTGGCTAGGCAGGTGGAGGATTGAGCATCCCAGAGGAAGCTCTCCTCCTCTGGGGAGGGAGAGTTCTGTTCTTCGCCACAGTACAGCCACCTGTATGGCCGCAGGTGGTAGTGTGGCTGGAGATGGCTGAGGAATGGGGACATCATGGACACTGGCATGCGTGATGCACACACAGCATGCACAGTCATGCCTTTGATGTCATCAGACGCAACGTCCCAGGGGCTAGAAACATGCAAGAAGGCATGCCCCAGCATGTCCATGATGACGGCGTCCTGTACGTCCAGGTCTCCACCTCCCCAACACAGCACCACCAGACGAGATCAGATGTTCAGGGGGGTTCCCCCCACCCTGGCTTCACCTGGGGGCTGTGTGCAAACCAAGGCTGCGTGGACATAGGTGGCCATGGCTGGGGGAAGCAGAAGGATCGGGAGGTGCCTGGAGATCATAAGGAGAAGGAGGGGCTGGAGGACTGGGGCAAAAACCATAAGTTCAAAACACAAAGTGGACAGGTCACAAGATCAGTGCCTGCAGCTGGTGACCTCTCTGACCTCTGAGGGTTCCCTGTTGAGGACACCCCTCAAAGTTCTCTCACTTAGCCAGTTTCATACCCTAATGTAATCCCCTCCCCCACGCCTAGCATTCTCATCTTCATCGCCTACCATCCATACAGAGACAAGGGCTTTGCAAAAGTCAAGGTATATTACACGCACCATCTGATCCTTGCCGACTACCTGCATCACCCAAAGAAGTTGATCAGGTTCGTCTGGCACAACCTCCCTCCTGTTAATCCATGCCGTCTAGTGTCCTAAAGTCCATTTGCTTTCAGGAAACCCCCTATCCTCTCCTTTACAATGGTCTTCAGTGAATTCCTTACCATAGACGTCAGGTGTATAGTTTCTGGTGCATCTTTATTTCTGCTTTGTAGTGCAGTGTGCCAGATAATGCTGCATTTAAAAGTAGCGTACCCTTTAATGCTGCATTAAAAAGTAGCGTACCCTTTAGTGCTGCATTTAAAAGTAGCGTACCCTTTTTAAAGCAGGTGAGTAAAATAACATTTGGGTGAGTTGGAGTACTTTAAACCTGGAAAATCTGTTCCTTTTGAAACCCCAACAGTGTTTCAAAGCCCTGTTCTGTTACGGGTGGTGAGTTTCCAGGTGCTGGGATGAGTATCTGTACTTACTAGAAAGTGGTCCACTTTCCCTGTCATGGACGCATTTTTTTTTTTTCTCCCAACTTTCTTTATCACCCACTCACTTATTGAACTCTCTCTGGCAAGGATTCTCGGTGCGGCTCTGCTGTCCGCCTGAAGCGTCTGACCCACTGCTCTCCGTGTGGCTCCTCGCCACTCCTGCCATAATCGGCCGCATGACCCCCCCGGCTCTGAACCTCCCGGGGCGGGGCCACCACTCCACCGGTGCTCTATCTTATAGTCTAGTGGAGCAACTGAGTGGAGGAGGGAGACCGGGAGGCAGGGGCCAGGAAAGCCTGACGTTGGACATGGGGCCGACCACTGATCCTGCCTTCGCCTGCCGGCAAGGGTGAGGGCTTTTCTACAGTGGTTTCCCCAGGACACTGTGTGCAATGGCTTCCTGCATGGCCATACTTCGGCGCCACATGCTGCTAGAGCCTGCCGTCGTCCCGCCCCCTTCTATGCCCTGGTGCTAGTGCCGCCCCAGGTCTCCTCCAGAGGCTGTTACTGCACCAGGAATCCCCGTCAGCCCTCTCGGAAGGGGAGAGGAGAGCAGTCCTCTGGATGCTCAATCCTCCCCTTCCTCTGCCAACCCCCGATGACCCAGGTCCATTCCCGAACCCAGGTCACTGGCGTGGCGCGAGGTGTGACGTCCAGCGCCTCAACCCTCAGTGCCACTGAGCCAGCATAGAAGGGTTCTGACAATGGGCAGTCCTGTGCTTGGGAAGAAGGACAGTTCCCTCGGAAGCACAAAAAAAACAAGCAGGCACATTCCGATCCTGATTGGGTTCTCAGCACCACTCGCCCTCGAGTTCTTCCTCTTCCTCTTCCCATCAGAAGGGGAAGAAACTGTACTTCTTAAGGCCAGCCTTTGTGAAGTGTGCTGTGAGATCCTGGGTGTCCCAGGGCCGGAGGCCGTCACCAGCGCTGACGGTATCACTGGGAACCTCTGGTACTAGGAGGCCGAGGTCTTGGGCCTGGAGCCATAATTGGGCAACTGTTATGGAGCAGCGGGTGCAACGTCTCACTCATTTGCAACTCCCAGCAGAGCCAGGACCTGGTCTTTTGGTGCTGGTGGAACTGGTGTAGCAGATGGGACCCTCAAGCTGGGTAGAGTGTTTGGCTCTGGCAACAGCCCCTGGGCCCTTGTCAGTGACCACACTGCCAACTCCTGTCCCACTGGCCTAACACCCCCATTCAGTGTCACTGTGATGGGATAGATTGTGGTACCACTGCCAGTTAATTCAGTGACAGCTGGGCCATTGGTGACTGGGTCTGAGTATCGTTGAGGCACAGGTCAGGAAGCATAGGCAGACCAGGAGAAGTTATACAATTCACAAGTAGTGTTTTGTTATTATCAATAACAATGAAATACAAATAAAAATAAAGATATACAGGATAGCTCTTCACAAAGGCAGTACAAACAAAGTTTTTCATTTGAGAGTCTGTTTTCAATTTAAATCTCGGTCTCTTCCTCTCTTAATAAAAATGCAACAAGACTTTTTTCGTTGAACTTCCTGTGACCAGCCTGAAGAGTACATTAGTCTTCTTAGGCCCTGTCCACACTACCCCTCTGTAATGTCACAGAGTGCCCAAACCATTACTGTAACAGTTTGCATTTACACCTGTAACGTTACAGAAGGTGTTTTCATAACCGTTGTTGAAACCACATATGAGGTGGTTTCAACAGCGATATAAACGATACCTTAGTAGCGTTACGGGCATAGTGGTGGCGCGTGGCACTGGTCCCGTGGCGCAGCGAGCTACATTGTGGGATTGGGTGCCACGGTAACGGTCGCCTAGTTCCCGAAGTGTGGACCGGCGGTGCCGGTCCCGTAACGGACACCACGGCAGTGTGGACACACTGCAGCACTCCCCGGTTGTAATGGTTTCTATCCATTATGGGGTCTGAGCGGTGCAGTGTGGGTGGGGCCTTAGCAAGTGCTGCCAATTAAGACATACTGTCCCAGAGCTGATTTCCTGCTAACAATTCTGTTAAGCTTGTCAAAGATCAGAAAGTTTCTCAAGGTCAACCTCTTCTGTTCCAATGTGCTAATTTCTCTAATGAACCTAACTAGCTGTCTGTAATCTTTTCAGCAATATAATTGTATACATTTGCAAACCAAGGGATCCCAGTTTCACATAAAGATTCACATATATTTTTTAACCACAGAGAAGCAAGGGGAGAAAGAAAGAAAACGGAAACAGCGAATGAAGAAAGAGAGATAATGTGGAAATTGTGGGACCACCGGAGTGGCCCGTTCTTATGTGCCAAGGAAAATTTGATTGCACAGTCAAGCAGGCAAGAGATGGACAAGTGACAGAACAGGAAAGGACAGAATAGATGCTTGCTTTTAACTCTTTCTGCATAGCAAGTGGGACAGGGTCTTATCCAACGCTGTCACACTGCGCGAGGTTTAGGCCTTTCTGGACCTGGTGTAGTGCTGCTTCCGGTGCTGCCCATGGTGCTGGGGTCTCCCTGGCACAGGACTGAGTTCCATTTACAGTACTGTGTCTTGCACCAGTCCCTCGTCTCTTGGGACTGGTGTTGCCAGGCTGCATTCTGGATTGTAGGGCCTACAGTTCACCACCCTTTAAGACCCTCCATCTGAGGAGGATGTGGAAGGGGAACGAGTCTGAACCCGACCTCATTATTTCTGAGGGCAGTGATGGAGACTGTTTGTTTAGCCTGGACTCTTCGGCCCCAGGCCCCTCTTCTGTTCCATAGGAGGATCTAACTTTCTAGGGTTTGCTCAGGAATATGCACTCTTACTTCAAGAATGAGCTCCTGCAGCAGGCTACACCTTAAGGACTATGCCATCAGGCACTAGGACTCCACAGCAAACTTCTAGCCAGCAGTACCCAGCTGGGGTCTGCCCCTTACGTCGTCCCGCCGACCCCCATAACCCTCTGTATAAAGGAGGTGGTCCCCAGCCCCACCTCAGTTCTTTTCTCACTGTCGACCTGTGTACTTCGGCTTCTCGGATGCCTTGTTGCATCTGTCGACCGCCATCTTTAGTCTTCTAGATCAGAAGTACTCGTTCTTCCATAATTCGTCTTTCCAAACCAGTTTATGTTGTCTCCATAGTCATCATCTCCACAACAGAACTCTTTAAGTGTCCATGTGGGTGGCAGATTACGGCAAAAGACAACCACTCCCAGTGTCTTTTCTGCCTGCGGCCTGACCACAATGTGGAATCCTGCCTGACCTGTGGTAAATTTAATCAACGGACCCGCATCTGACACCGCAAAACTCTCCAGGCCTACGTTATGGAGCTGCAGCTCGCCACCCTTCAACACCCATGGAAGGCCAGCTCCTCTACCTCCAGGTCGCTGACTTCCATAAGGAGAAACATTCAGGAGGAAAGCACCAGCACAAGGAGCACAATAGGTTGGAGTCTTGCTTCTAATCATCTTACCGCAAGGACAAGCCTTCTGGTTCGCACTCTAGGAAGAGAGCGGACTCTGCCCCCCTGGTCAGGCCTAACTTCCTCCGGCCTGCCATTGGTGAAGGCTTCTGCCCTTACCCTCTCAGTGGGCGGCAGCTCTTAGGGGCAAGGGCCTTTGGGTCTTCCCCCTCCCCCAAGCCTTAGGCCCTTCCAACAACCATCAGGGCCTAAGGCCGGGACTTCAGCCAATAAGGCTCCGGCATCTTTCTCCAGTTCATCATTGCCAGCAGACAACAGACACAGACGCCGGGAGCATTCCCATTCAAGGGAACGCTCCTCCCGAGACAAGTCAGCAGCAGTGGCTAAAACCCTGACGCAGGTCTCAGATGGCCTACCTTCCAACAGACAGAAGGACCAGAGGCAGATGCCACAGAGTAAGGTGTCAGGCGACCAGATGTCAGGGGCAAATACTCTAACCCAGACACCCATCTGCCCACCGCCTCAGAACCTGACGCCAGGGCTGCTGTCATCAACAGATTTCCAGCCTGATGATCGGAGGCCTGTCGACACAGCGCTAGGCCATACGCCCTCTGTTCCAGTACCAGATGTCGGGGCCAGACAATGGGCGGCCAGGCTACAGGCCTTAACATAATGCTGAGCCCTGATGAACGCCCAAGGGAGGTGCCAGGGCCCAGCAACCCTCTGAAGGATACTGCGGAACCTCAAGGTACACCACCCCCTCCACAGTTGCTTATGGTTCCCCTAGCAGATGTAGGACAGCTGTTCACATCCTGGTGGAACATGGTTAAAGGGGATTTGCTGAAGAACAATGACCCCCAACCTCCTGCTCCACCACCACAGCTTTCCGCACCAGTCCCGGACAAGACGCCAGTTCTGGACTCTCGGCCATTGTCGCCGCTCTTACCCAAAAGCCCAACTCTGCCCAGGTCAGACACGGAGCATCACAGATGTTAGGGGCAGGCATCGCCGCTCTTCGACCAGGTCGTCTTCCTCAGATGAAAGGTACAGACACAGGCACAGACGCAAGCGTTGAAGGTCAGCCTCCTCTTCTTCCTCTAGAGGCTGCCTTTATTCATTGGACTTCTCTTCCAGGGGTTACTCCTCGGAACCAGAAGGTCCCCTCAATTCATCCAGGTCTTCCCCAGATGACCCGACTTTCATGGATATGATGCAGTTGCTAAATCAGTCTGACATGGTGGAATTGGATCCGAAGAAGAAGAGACTGTACACCTTTTTGGGCATGAGTGACCCAAAACCTTGCCCATCCCCTCCGGTTCCTCCTTTCCAGGATTTAACCAAGTTGGCTTGGGAGCATCCTTTCTCTTTCTCGGCTGTCCCAAGAAGGCAGACAGACTCTATAAGCCCCCTAAGAGGATAAATGATCATTTGCTGTTTTTGACGTTATTGTAATAATTGTAATGTATTGTATTTTTTTTGTTTTGTATTTTTGTATTATAACAAACATTTGTAAAGTTGTAATTGTTTTTTGTATTATGTAAACAGGTAAGCCTTGTGAATAGGAATTTTCAGAACCCTAATGGCTTTATCACTGTATAAATAAAATTGTACCTACCTACCTACCTAAGGCCAAGCCCTTCCTGGGAGAAAATCCGAGAGCAGATTTCATGGTCCTAACCGCAGCACATGGTAGGACCAATCAACCCAAGCATATGAGCTCACAGCTCCCCAACAAGGAGTCTTTAAGAAATTAGACCAGTTCGGGAGGAGGGTCTATGCTTCTTCCACCTGTTCCATACAGTCTCTAAATTTTGTAGCACACATGGTGTTTCACCAAAAGTCAGTTTGGAAGAAAGCCCTGGAGCTAGCCCAGAAGCAGCCCGATGGCCCATCCCATACGGAGCTCCTGGATGTCCTTCAGTCCGGACTAGACATAGGGAAACATGTCTTGAGGGCATCCTACGATTCAGCAGCCACAGCTGCTCGAACCATGGTCACAGGAATCTGCCTCCATCATCACTCCTGGCTGAGGGTAGCCGAGTTCTGACAGGGCCTCCAGAATTCTATCCTGGATGCTCCTTTCCACAGGTACATCCTCTTCGGAGAGGAGGTTCAAAAAATCATTACGGATTTGCAGGACTCTGCGAAGGTGGTGCAATCCGTTCATCACATGTACCAGTCGGACCCGCAGTAGCCCAAGCGTAGGCCATTTCGGTGCCTGCGTGTCAACAGACAGAGAGGCCAACAGTCCTGAGGTCCTTTCAAGCAAAAGGCTCCGTCACAACCCTCTGGGAATAGCATGTCTAAGAATGCCAAATATAATTTGCTGACCGTTCTATGTAACATGTCTTGTTTGTTTGTACATTGATGACGTGGAACCTTTGTAAAAGAGCCATTGGCTCAAAGGTAATAATTCCTAGAACAATAAACTAAACTAAACTAAACAAATCCTCTCAGCCCTCACTGCCCTCCCCAGCCACCCGAGCGTGACTCTCTGCCAGCCCCCCATCTCCAGCAGAAGTGAAGGGGGAGGCAGTAGGGTGTCAGTTCTCCCTCTACCTAGACGGGTGGACCAACATTACAACAGACGTTTGGTTTTGGGATATCATAGAAAAAGGTTACATGCTGGAGTTTGCCGATCTCCCCCAGACAATCCTCCAGCCCCCTCTTGATACCCACTGACCCACACAGCCCTCATCAAAGAAGAGATTCAGGCCTTGCTCTTAAAATGAGCCATCGAGCCTGTTCCTCCCTCCCAACAGGGAACGGGTATTACTCCCACTTCTTCTTAGTTCCTAAGAAGATGGCAGATCTAAGTCCCATACTGGACTTAAGCCAGCTGAACCAGTACATCGAGTACAAGAGATTAAGGATGGTGACCTTACCTGGTCTGATCCCCATGCCAAGTCAAGGGGATTGGTTATGCTCCGTGGATCGTATACCTACACATACCGGTGTTTCCAGCCCACCGGAGGTACCTGAGGTTCATCTTTCTGCATAACCACTACCAATTCTGGACTCTGCCTTTCAGTGTCTCCTCGGCTCCAAGGGTGTTCACCAAGTGTCTCGCAATAGTGGCAGCCGCCTAAGGAGACAGGGTCATTTCGTCTATCCTTACCTAGATGATTGGCTCCTAACTGCCCCCTCCAGGTTGCAGTTAATTCTTACCCTCTTGGATAGATTCCTAAAGTTCCAGCAACTGGGGATAACCATCAACCTACCAAAGTCTTGTCCCTGGCCCTGTCAACGTCTGTAGTACATAGGGGGCCATACTGGACACACAGCAGGGAAGGGCATTCCTCCCACCCAACAGGGCCAGTCGACTGAGAGACTGGGCCTCTGCAATAGCTGCATCCAGCAGAGTCACGGCAAGGACTATGTTGCAGCTTCTGGGGCACATGGCAGCTACCATACCCATGGTACCACTGGCACGTTTGCATAGGAGAGTTCCCCAGTGGAACCTCAGGGTTCAGTGGGACCAGAGGTATGTCGAGGGCTGTTCGACAAATGCTATCATGGTGGCTGACTTCTCCCAGTTTAGAAGTGGGACTTCTGTTCCAGTCGGATTCACTGAGCCAAATCCTAACCATGGATGCATCTGGTCTAGGATGGGGAGCTCACTTTCAGAATCACCGTACTCCTCGCACATGGTCAGACATAGAAATGTCTCTGCACATCAACATCTTAGAGATGAGGGCGATTCTATACGCCATGCAGGCCTTCCAGTCTCACCTTTCCCAGGGTCTCCTGCTTCTCCAGACTAATAACACATCGGTGGTCTTTTATATCAACAAGCGGGGAGGGGGACGCACTCCTACCCTCTGTGCAGAGAAGCCATGAGAGTGTGGTACTGGGCTCTGGAACACGGACTCATGCTAACAGCGGTTCATGTCCCAGGCATCCAAAACGTTCTGGCAGACGAGCTCAGACCCTTTCAGTCCAGGAGCCATGAGTGGGAGCTGCTTCAAGAAGTGGTGGACGACCTCTGCAAAAGATGGGGACGTCCAGAGCTGGACCTCTTTGCATCCCATGCAGTGCAAAACTGCCACATTTCTGCTCACTAGATCCCAGGCCTGGTGTTTTCTGGTGAGACGTGTTGTCCCTCTGTTGGACAGGGAGGTTCCTTTATGTGTTCCCTCCCTTTCCCTTGCTGCAGAGGGTGTTGCTCAAGCTACAGGCGGAAGGAGCAACAATGATCCTGGTAGCTCCACTCTGGCCATGACAAATATGGCTCCCCCTCTTGAAGAGATTGGCTGTGGAACCATCTTTTCAACTATATCTGTCGTCCAGCTTGCTATCCAAAGACCAGGGCACATTAATCCACCCGGATCTTCAGTCCTTGCACCTTCATGCATGGCTGCTGCAGACTTAGCTGTCTCCAGGCATGGAGTTTCGCAAAGGATGGGCGAAGTCCTAGTAGAGGCGAGAAAGCTGTCTATGAGGGCTACATACGCTATGAAGTGGAAATGCTTTTGCATCTGGGCAGCTGCACATTCCCTGGACCCTTTAATGTGCTCAGTGAAATCAGTGTTGGAATATCTCCTATCTCTTTCGGACACGTGGCAGTATGGCTGACCCAGAAGCAACAGTAGCTTTAGCTGTGAAGGTTGCCGCACTCCCGGACACAAAACAGGTGCAGCATGGGTGGCCTCCCAACATTTGGGTGGGGGACAACAAGAACCAGGTGGATAAGAGGGAGAGAACAGAATAATAAGGAAATATGGAACCCCCTTCTGAGCCTAGAATAAGCCCCAAAATAAATTCTTGTATTCAGTGGGCAGCGGAAGTAATGAAGGAAGAAGTTCTTCTAGTGCACTGGGTGTTTCATTTGAAAGACTGTTTGTCTTATGCCAGCTTTCTTTTCTTTGGAATGCAGACTTGCAGGTATGTAGGTGGTTCTGACTGGAAAGGGCCAGTACCAGAGAGCAGACCTGAAGTGCAGGTGACTTCAGTCTCTTCCGCCACAGCCTCCTCCTCCTCATCGTCATTATCGTCATCCGCCTCATCCTCTGCAACTACGAGCACTGAGGCAGCCAAACCCCAGGGCAGCTCCACAGACACACCAGAGAAGAAAGATGGACCTGTGAAAAAGGTCAAAGTGAGGCCCCCACCCCTCAAGAAGACATTTGACTCCGTGGACAAGTGAGTGATGTCCGTGTTGGTGCTCTCAGTGCTCGAGTGTATATGGGAGGAGTAAGGGCAGAATATAAGTTTGCAGGAAGTGAAGTACAGGAGAACGAAGGCTGAATGGTCTGTAAGTGCGTGGCAGTGTGGGGGCAGGGCAGTGAAGTGCAAGGAATCTCAGAGGAGGCTGAGGATGAGCGGTGAAGCGGTAGAAGAGTGGGGGATGTATGAACAGTTAAGTGAGGGGAAAGAGTGGGGGTGAGCAGTAAAGTATAGGAGAGTGGGGGATGGACAGTCATATGGGAGGAGGAGGTAGGTAGTGATGTGAGGAGAGGGGAGGCAGTAAAGTATAGGAGAGTGGGGTGGGCAGTCAAGTTGGAGCAGGGTGGGCAGTGAAGTGAGGAGGTGTGGATGGGCAGTAATGTATAGGAGAGTGGGATGGGCAGTCAAGTGGGAGGGTGGGCAGTGAAGTGAGGAGTGGGGTGAGCAGTAAAGTATAGGAAAATGGGGATGGGTAGTAAGGTGGGAGGAGGGTGGGCAGTGAAGTGAGGAGGAAGCAGGTGGGAAGTAAAGTATGGGAGAATGGGGGATGGGCAGTCAAGTGGGAGGAGGGGTGGGCAGTGAAGTGAGGAGAGACAGGGTGGGAAGTAAAGTATAGGAGAATGAATGATGGCAGTCAAGTGGAAGCAGGAGTGTGAAGTGAGGAGAGTGTGGATGGGCAGTAAAGTATAGGAGAGTGAGGGGTGGGCAGTCAAGTGGGAGGAACGTGGGCAGTGAAGTGAGAAGAGAGTGGGGATGAGCAGTATAGTATAGGAGAGTGGGAGATGGGCAGTCAGGTGGGAGGAGGGGTGGGCACTATGTCTCGGATATGGGGAAGGGGGTTATTTATTTATTTTATTTATTCGTATATCAGTTTACAACCTTTGAGCCAGAGGCTCATTTCCAAAGGTACCTCGTCACATAGAGGACAGACAGAACAAATTTAGAGTACAGCATAAGACTTAAGTTACAGCATAAAAGTCACATCCTTAGAGATACATAGTGGTTTCATATATTTATACAATTTCAGTTGCAGGGAGTAAGGATGAGTCTCTTCGCGGATGACTCAAAACTGGGAGCACTGGCGGACGGAGACGAAGCGAGAGAGGGAGACAGTCCAGAAGGACCTGGATACCCTGGGGGGTGGTCAAGGAGGTGGGTATTGAGGTTTAATGCAGGGAAGTGTAGGGTGCTGCATCTCGGGGTCAGAAACCCAAGCCATGTATACACCCTGGGGGGGTTTTCACTGCAAGCCACATCAAGCAAGAGGGATCTAGGGGTGGTGGTAGACATCAAAATGAATAGCACTGAAAACTGCAGAAGAACTGCGGCAAAAGCAAACAGGATACTGGGCTGCATAGCCAGGGGGCGCTTACGTCCAGGAAGAGGGAGGTGATCCTCCCTCTGTATAATGCTCTGGTCAGACCGCATCTCGAGTACTGTGTGCAGTTCTGGAGGCCTCACCTCTAGAAGGACATAGCACTGCTGAAGAGGGTCCAGAGGAGGGCAACCAGGATGATTTGGGGCATGGGGTGGAGGCCCTATGAAGAAAGGCTGGATGTACTTGGGCTGTACTCTCTGGAGGAAAGGAGAGAAGGGGGCACATGATAGGGGGTTTTAAATATGTAAAAGGAATAAACAAGGGTGGAGCCAAAGAGATGTTCAGACTAAAGAAGGGGGGAACAACCAGGGGGCATGAGTGGAAGCTAGAGAGGGAAATTACGGGGGGGGGGGAATGCAGGAGACTTTACTTCACTGAGAGGGTGGTGGAGCCATGGAATGCACTGCCCAGGAGTCTGGTCTAGGAGGGCACAGTGGAGGGCTTCAAGAAGGAGTGGGACAGGTACAAGGGAAAATTGAAGTCGAAGATGACCCTCTCTGGGGCTGGGGGGTGGAAGAGCGAGCACCCATTAGGAGGCTGGCTACCGAGCAGACATGACAGACCATCAGTCCTATTCTGCTGGCTTTTAGTATGTAAAATATAGGAGAGGGGTATGAGCGGAGAAGTAGGAGGAGCGTGGGAATGGGCAGCATAGTGGGAGAAAAAGGTGCGGGCAGTGAATTATGAGTAGGGGCAGTGAAGTAGGAAGAGAGTGGGGGATGGGCAGTGAAGTGGGAGGAGAGTGGGGATGGGCAGTGAAGTGGGAGGGGAGGGGATGGGCAGTGAAGTGGGAGGAGAGTGGGGATGGGCAGTGAAGTGGGAGGAGAGTGGGGATGGGCAGTGAAGTGGGAGGAGAGTGGGGATGGGCAGTGAAGTGGGAGGAGAGTGGGGATGGGCAGTGAAGTGGGAGGAGAGTGGGGATGGGCAGTGAAGTGGGAGAGAGTGGGGATGGGCAGTGAAGTGGGAGGAGAGTGGGGGATGGGCAGTGAAGTGGGAGGAGAGTGGGGGATGGGCAGTGAAGTGGGAGGAAGTGGGGGATGGGCAGTGAAGTGGGAGGAGGTGGGATGGGCAGTGAAGTGGGAGGAGAGTGGGGATGGGCAGTGAAGTGGGAGGAGAGTGGGGATGGGCAGTGAAGTGGGAGGAAGTGGGGATGGGCAGTGAAGTGGAGGAAGTGGGGATGGGCAGTGAAGTGGGAGGAAGTGGGGATGGGCAGTGAAGTGGGAGGAGAGTGGGATGGGCAGTGAAGTGGGAGGAGAGTGGGGGATGGGCAGTGAAGTGGGAGGAGAGTGGGGATGGGCAGTGAAGTGGGAGGAGAGTGGGGATGGGCAGTGAAGTGGGAGGAGAGTGGGGATGGGCAGTGAAGTGGGAGAAGTGGGATGGCAGTGAAGTGGGAGGAAGTGGGGATGGGCAGTGAAGTGGGAGGAGAGTGGGGATGGGCAGTGAAGTGGGAGGAGAGTGGGGGATGGGCAGTGAAGTGGGAGGAGTGGGGGGATGGGCAGTGAAGTGGGAGGGAGTGGGGATGGGCAGTGAAGTGGGAGGAGTGGGGGATGGGCAGTGAAGTGGGAGGGGAGTGGGGGATGGGCAGTGAAGTGGGAGGAGAGGGGGATGGGCAGTGAAGTGGGAGGAGAGTGGGGGATGGGCAGTGAAGTGGGAGGAAGTGGGGATGGGCAGTGAAGTGGGAGGAGAGTGGGGATGGGCAGTGAAGTGGGAGGAGAGTGGGGATGGGCAGTGAAGTGGGAGGAGTGGGGATGGGCAGTGAAGTGGGAGGGGAGTGGGGGATGGGCAGTGAAGTTCAGTGTTGGGTAAGTTACATTTTCTATCACTTTCGAAAACTTGTTCCAGAAAGCTCTGTGCAATCACTAGCATGGATGGAGAAGTACTGGAAGATGTAATACACATTGCAGTTACATTTACTTATGTCTTTTTATACAAAATAAATATGCAACTGTAACTGATTACATTTATTTGAAAGTAGTAACTAACCTGTTACTTTCAAAAAATGTAATCTGTTATAGATATTTATAATTTTTGTATTGATTTTGTATAAAAGGAAATAAGTATAATTGTAAGGTGTATTACTTTTTCCTAGTACTTCTCCATCCTTGCTAGTGACTGCACAGAGCTTCCTGGAACAAGTTTCCAAACGTAATAGAAAGTAATAGAGAAAGTAACTTACCCAACACTGGTGAAGTAGGAGGAGAGTGGGGGCAGTGAAGTGGGAGAAGTGTGGGGGATGGGTAGTGAAGTGGGAGGAGAGTGGGGGGCAGTGAAGTGGGAGGAGAGTGGGGGCAGTGAAGTGGGAGGAGAGTGGGAGACTGACAGTGACGAGGGAGGAGTGTGGAGGACAGGTAGTGAAGTGGGAGGAGAGTGGGGTGGGCAGTGAAATGGGAGGAGAGTAGGGATGGGCAGTGAAGTGGGAGTAGAGTGGGGGATGGGCAGTGAGGTGGAGGAGTGGGGGCGGGCAGTGAAGTGGGAGGAGAGTGGGGTGGGTAGTGAAGGAGGAGGTGGGGATAGTGAAGTGGAGGAGACTGGAGATGGGCAGTGAAGTGAGAGGAGAGTGGGGGCGAGTAGTGAAGTGGGAGGTGGGGGCGACGGGCAGTGAAGTGGGAGGAGAGTGGGGGTGGGCAGTGAAGGAGGAGAGTGGGGGATAGTTAGTGAAGTGGGAGGAGACTGGAGATGGGCAGTGAAGTGAGAGGAGAGTGGGGGACGAGTAGCGAAGTTGGAGGAGAGTGGGGGCAATGAAGTGGGAGGAGAGGAAGGATGAGCATTAACGTGTAGGAGATGGGTAGGCAGTGAAGTACATGACAGTGGAGGTGCATGAGCAGTTAAGTGCAGTTTGGGTGGGGGGTGAGCAGTGAAGCATGAGGAGAAGGGGGATTGGCAGAGAGAGGGCTAGGTAGTGATGTGGGGAGTGGCTGTTAAATCTTGTGTGGGAGTGGCGTGTTTGATTTCAGTTCCGTCAGAACGAGAGAGTGAGAGAGCAGCCTTCACTTCATGCCCTCCAGTTTTGGGCTTCATTTACCTACCACTGTGTGAGGTTAAATCACTGCTTCCTCCTGTTCTGTTTCCCCAATGACTGTTTATCCCTGCTCAGGGCAATATCTATGGCAAGCTTATTGTTTTCCTGTGTTCTGTTTCCCCTCGTAGCAGGGCTGTGTCTGGGGCTAACTGATTGTCTCTCCTGTTCTTTTTCCTTTACCCAGCAGGGTCCTGTCTGACGTCGATTTTGAGGAACGCTTTGCAGAATTACCAGAGTTCAAGCCAGAGGAGGTTCTCCCTTCCCCCACCCTGCAGTCCTTAGCCACGTCCCCTCGAGCCATCCTGGGCAGTTATAGGAAAAAGCGCAAGAATTCAACTGGTAGGTATTGGTACACATTCACCTGTTCAAATACCCCACTTCCTGTTACATGCAGACACTCAAGCAAGCAGTCACATGTTTAAGCACCCTGACTACTTCTCACATACACACTTGCGTATGCGCACACACACTCACATGTTTAAATACACTCACCTCATCTCACATACTGGGTATACACATAGACATTTAAATGCTATTGCCTGTTTTCACATACTGTATATAAGTGTGTATCATTAGCTATGTAAATATAGCTACACACACACATGCCCTCACTTGCTGTCACGACTGTGTGTGTGTGTGTGTGTGTGTATATATATATATATATATATATATATATATATATATATATACATACATACATACACACACACACTCATTGCACAAAACTACATTATGACATCAGTTAGGGTTTTTATTAAAGTGTCAAAAGTTGGGAAATTCGATCTTAGGGTTACCACCCCACCCCCACTCCCCACACACCAACAGGTGTCTGGGTGTGGCTTGAGGGTCGTGGGCCTAACTCTCACCCCATTACATGTGTAAACAAGCTGAGATGGTACAGTATAGGAGAATGGGGTGAGAATTAGGCCCAACGACCTCAAGGCACACCCCGACACCTGTTGGTGTGTGGGGGAGTGGGGGTGGGGTGGTAGGGTTGGTAACCCTGACATGGAATTTCCCAGCTTTTGATGCTTTAATAAAAACCCTAACTGATGCCATAATGTAATTTTTTGCAGTGAATTTTCCTTCTTTTTGAGAAAGTGTAATGTAACTGTTATGTGGTTATGGGAGCGCGCTCCCCTCATGCTACCCATTGTTGCATAATGATATGCACAAGTGGGAGCGCAGAGTCCAGAAGCCCTGTGCTCCCACTTACACATAAGTACGGACATACCACAGCCCTATAGTCATGAAAAGTAACCCTTGTAACAGTAATTTGCCAATATCTCAGTAACTGTAGAATCTATGGAAAAAATTCCACTGTAATTGTAATCATGACTTCGAAACCTCCACAGGTGCTCAGTACATGGTGGACTAAGCTGTGAAAAGCAAACAAATCCATATCTCGAATAGTTTTTGAGATACGGGCGCCATAATTCAATGGACGCATGTAACTCTGGCATTTACATTATGTCTTTCACCCAGTTTTCAACATGGCCTTTTGGGGACCCCACCTCATGAACAATGTCATTGTCATTTCGTTAATCTGTCTCGAAAGTTGTGTTTGCACAACAAACGTACCCTTCTGCACCACAGGTGCAAAATCATGTTTTGGGCAGGATGTGAAAAATGACAGCTGTGTACTGTTCATGAGGAGGTGTGGAAAAGGGTAATGTTGAAAATCAGGAGGTAAAATATGAAAAATCAGTGAAGTTACGAGCACGCGTAGAAACTGTGCAATGCATGCTTGTAACATGGCTATTTTGGGGAATTTTTTAACCAAATTTTCAACATGGGCTTTCTGGGAAATCCTCTAATGAACACTGGCACTGTTATTTTTTCAATCCATCCTGAAAGTTGATTTAGCACAGCGAATACGCCATTCTGCCCCAGAGGTGCTAAAACACATTTTGGGCAGGACGTGAGAACTGACAGCTGTACTGTTCATGAGGAAGTTTGAAAAAAATGGCAATGTTGAAAATCAGGAGTTAAAATATTAAAAATTGGTGAAGTTACGAGCGTGCATAGAAACTGCGCAACTCACGCTTGTAACACGGCCGTTTTCTGGATTTTTTGCACCAGATTTTCAATGTGGGCTTTTTGGGACCTCCCCTCATGAACACTGGGACTGTCATTTTGTTAATCAGTCCCGAAAGGTGATTCCATGCAGCGACCGCCATATCACCTTTCAGGACCGAGTAATGAGATGACAGTGACATTGTTCATGAGGTGGGGTCCCAAAAAACCCATGTTGAAAGTTTGGTGCTAAAATCTCAAACAAATGGCTGAGATATCAACATAAGTTGACCCCCCCCCCCCCCATTGACTGCCATTACATGGCTTACCTTTGATTTCTTCGGTTCCCAGTTCGGATTTGAAGTACAGACATATCCCGGTCCACTGAAGATCGCCGCTGCCAACCACCAGCGGTAAGTATAGGGTGGGGGGTACAGGGAGGTGGGGTTCGCGAGAGGAAGGTGGGGATGGGGGACTGGGGGAGGCGGCGAGGGACCATTTTCTTTTTGGGTTTAAAAATAAATCATAGACATCCTAGGACAGTTTTCTTTATTTACAGGTATTTAGCAATAATACATTTTGGGCACACTGGGGTATTCCCAATGTGCCATATTAGTGGGGGGGTGCATACATGCCGACACGGGGATTGGGGGGCATCATCTGACACCGGGAGTGGGTGTCGGAGCATTATATATATCTATAAATGAAATGCCACTTATTTTGTAGATAATTTTGTGCTGAACAACTTTCATGCTCACAGCACCATGCTATTTATTTCATTTTAAAGTTATTTGTATTTGAATATAGTTAGCACTGGTACTGAGGCTGAACATTCTAAATAAGTTCCGGAGTGATTGTGACATATCTATTATGTGTATAAATCTGTGATGATGCGTCTACTATGTGTATAAATGTAAAATTTTGAATTTATCACATAGTAGCTCAGATTTATCACATAGGATTTATGTCCACGCCTGTTGCATAAATATATATATTTGGCACACAGGGGTGGGCTCCCACTGAGCCCTAGTAGTGATTGTAGTGTGTGTGTCGGGGGGGGGGGATATATGCCAACATGGGGATTGGGCACCCTGATGTCAGTATTTAAATAATAAGTACTGGGGCTGTTTTTTGCAGGGGGCCATATATCCCTGTTCGTCATCTGATCCCCGTTTGTGAGGTGGGATGAGGACCAGATGACCCTATCTGATTATCTGGTTTTCATCTCACGATCAGATAGTCATATCTGATCATCTGGTCTTTATCTCATGAATAGGGATTTTTACACCTCACAAATGGGGATTTTGTTTGTATAATCCCCGTTTGTGAAGTGTCAGAATCCCCGTTCATCAGCCAAATCCCCGTTTGTGAGGTGTCAAAATCCCGTTCGTCAGCCGGTCCCGTAGCATGAGATAGGTCCATCTGGTCCTTATCTCACGAACAGGGAGTTTGACAGCTCACGAATGGGGATCAGCTGACAAATGGGGATTTGGACTCCTCACGAATGGGGATCGGAAGCGAGTGATGAACAGGGATTTCCCCTAGCAAGAAACGGCCTTTTTTAATACAGCGAGGAAACCAAAGACATGGGTTTGTAGATGGCATTGCCCTGAACAAAACCCATACAGTTCTTCACAACAAATACATCCGTGGGGTAAGATACAAGAATTTGTTTTGGGCAAAAAGTGAAAACAAGATGGTGGCTCACGAATGGAGATTTTTTTTCTCATAAACGGGGATTTAATAAATCCCCATTTGTGAGCTGTCAAAATCCCCATTTGTGAGCCAAAATCCTTGTTTGCAGCCGTGCATCTATCCAAAAGAGTGAACTGAGCATGCTCAAAAACTGAATTTTCAAGATTGAGTAACTTTGGATCTGATTAATATTTTTTCACCAAGCCAACACTGGCTTGTTCCTTAGGGCAAGCTCTTTCTACACTGCAAACTTCAGGCTAAAATCCAAAACTGTGTGGGTGCAGGTCGATGAGGATAATTCATGAAAAATTGGCGAAAAAAAGCGAAAAACACACTTGTCATTGTACGCTGCAGGAAAAACCACACATCTGATCAAAACGAAACTTAGCACATCAGGAGATCTATCCCACGGGACAGCGCTTACCAAATTTTGTGCAAATGTGTTGAACGGTTGCAAAGTTATTAAGGTGCAAAATGTGGGGTTTAACATTAAACTGTCTACTCAACCCTAACTATAGAGGCGCGACTGTGCTCTATAATATATGTATATGTGTGTGTTGTATATATATATATATATATACACACACACACACACACACACACTGTAAAACACCTTATTTTCTCTGGTATTTTATTTTTGCTATATTCGCTATTTTGCCAAAGAGAGCAAAAATAAAGTTCCAGCGAAAATTAATAAACGTAATTTTTTAAACCAGCATGACAACCAATGACTAAAATGAGCATGACAACCAATGCTACTGACACTGTCAAGCATTCAGTATTTTAGTATTTTACTAATGAACTTTTAATGAAGTTATAAAATGTATACATTTTAAAATGGATTACTGAAGTACACAAAAGTGCTATTAAAAGTATAAGGGCATTCATTCATTCATTCAGGCAGTCTGAGTGCGCAGTCGCAATTCCAGCTGATTCAAAACCGAAACGCGTGTCACTGTGTCTCTGACTTAAAGATTCAATACTTCTAGTCAGCCATTCAGCGTGTTTTTCTTTTACAGTCATCATTTTCAGGTCTACCATCACCTTAGAACCATCCCCTTTCGACAGTTGCTCTGAAATTAACCCGGCGTACCACTGAGTAAATTTGTTTTTAATGCATTCTTGAGCAACTTATTTACACTTATGTTGAGTGGTTGCAACAAGTCTGTGCAGCTGGAGGGCACAAAGACTGGAATAATACTGCACAGTTCAAACTTGTCCAGGATTGCCTCAGTGCTCTGAGCCCTGAATAAATCTAAAATTAACATTGCCCTTTGCTCAGGTGGTAGGTTATTTGCTTGCTTAAACTCAAAGTGAGGCTCCAGCAAACTATCAGCTCGAACATTGTAGCCTCATTCCCCCAGTGATTCTCCAGTTGGGTAATGTGCCACCCTTCGCGGAAGGTGTACTGTGGTGGCATCTGTTAGTTCGCCCTTTGTAAATGACCTGAGGCGGTAGGTGGTCACTGGATAGTCTGCATGTTAGAACAAGGGATATCTGGCGCTTATCGCCCAGCCCTGTGACCTCCACCTGCCTTGCCCCAGTGCTTTCCATTCTGAGCATGGTATTAAATTAATGCCCATTTCATCCATATTTAGAACAAGGCTCTCTGGTATCAGTTCCCCAGTTCAAAACGGAGCTCCGCTGAATAGTTAACGTAGCTTGTTCTCCTTTTCTTTTGCGTGGTGGTGTACTGCGGAGTTCAGATACAACAGCTACTGCAGCTTCATTTGATATCCCTGACAAACAGCACAAATCTTCAGGGTCCACCGTATCAACACCAAGCACCGTGGCATTGCGCCTCACAGACCGGCTCTGCGTGACGCATTTAAATAGAGACATGGCTGAGGACTGAAACGGGCTATACAAAGTCTCGGGTAGTAAGTACTTTTAATGTAAATTTCTTGGTGGAATGTAAATGCTGCCGAAGTGACAACAAGGTAATTGACAAGTAAGTACTGTGAAGAGCCTGTCAATCACCTTGCGATTAAGCTCCCCCCCCCCCATGTGTACTATGTTAATGTCAATCAGAAAACGGGCTATACAAGTAAGTGCTTTTAATGTGGAATGCAAATACTGCCGAAGTGAGGACAAGGTAATTGACAAGTAAGTACTATGAAAAGCCTGTCAATCGCCTTGCATGTGTGCTGTGTTAATGTCAATCAGAAATTTGATGTATGCTAATTACACTGATTAACTCTGTCTACCTGAGCACATCAAGGCAAATCTGTACTCACTGAGCAGTGAAATTTTGGCAATGTGAAATGCCTTGTAAAGGGTCCATCGTGAAATATTAGAAGCATGAAAATAAGGTGTTCAACAGTGTGTGTGTGTGTATATATATATATATATATATATATATATATATATATACTGGGTATATATATATATATATATATATATATAAAATATAAAATGGGCAGGAAAATACTGTCTGTTGGTTGGGTGAAACACATCACATGACTGTAGCAGTATATCGAATCGCCTGCACTTTCACCCCCTCCAAATGATGTTAGCCATTTTGTAAGATAGATAACCCACTGTAGGATGTGCAGTCGTGGTCTGACATGCATGCCTTAGGTAGTTGAGCATACGAGGCCAGTCTGCTTGCAAAGCGTATATCAAGTCACGACCCTTGCGCTTGCAGTAGGTTATCTATTACATATATACATTTTTATATATATATGAGTGTGTGTGTGTGTGTGTGTGTATATGTAATAGATAAACCACTCTGAGGTGTGCAGTCGTGCTTTGATATACGCATGCCTTGGTGTGCGTTGTTACGCACGAAGCCACAGGCCGAGTGCATCAACCAACCAAGGTGTGTGTATATCAGAGCACAACTTCACACCTCAGAGTGGTTTATCTAGCTTATAAAATGTCAAAATTGTTTTGAAGGGGGGTGAAAGTGCAGGTGTGTAGTCGCGCTCTGATATACGCACAGTCATGTGGAGTCATCCCCCATTTATCCACACAGTGACTCCATCACTACCCACCACCACCACCTGTGCTGCCTGCTCAGCAGTACTGCCTCACAGTTACATCCACATAGTGATTACATCATCCCCATTTATCCACACAGTGACTACATCACTACCCACCACCACCACCTGTGCTGCCTGCTCAGCAGTACTGCCTCCCAGTCTCACTTTTACCTTCGCACAGTGTTCTTTACAACCCAAGTCATCACAGTCCCAAAGACTCACTAAATGCACACCCTAACCAACACCCCCAAAAAAAACTGGAACCACATTTAAGTGAAAACACTCTTAAGAAAAAAAAGCAATTTTTTCCTTTTTCTCAGCACAGTAATCCTGCAAACCAAATACAGCAACCAGACAGAGAGAAAAAACAAGGAAAGGAACTTAAGAAAAAAATACAATATAACAAAACTGAACCCAAAAAATCCTGTTGCATAAATTAAATACGCAGGGGGCACCTGTGGGATAACAAAGTTATTTGTACAGTTGCCAGTGACCACTCGTAACCCTCACTCATGGCATCGCCACTTGTAACCCTCACTCATGGCTTCGCCACCTGTGAGGTTACTTGAGGTCACAGCCAACTGTACAAATAACTTTGTTATCTCACAGGTGCCCCCAGATATCCCTTATATGTATATGTGTGTGTGTGTGTGTGTGTGTGTGTGGACCAGCATAACATTCTGTGGTGATTTGCATATGTAGCCCATGATGCTTTGCATTGTGGGGGCATGTGTGATTTTGTATTTTCTTGAAACTTGGCTTCCCAGCCAAATGCCCTTTGGGGTAACCTTGCCTCAGTGTTTTACACTGAGGTTCTTTGTCTTTATATATATATATATATATATATACACACATACATACATACATATACACACCTACACACATACATATACACACACACATACATATACACACACACACATACATATATACACACACACACACATACATACATATACACACACACACACACACACACACATTTAAATGCCCCCATTTGCTCTCACGCACACACTTGCTCACATTCATAGACATGTGAAAGGTATTTGCCACCGACCACAGCTGCTGGATAGTTGAGGGTCTGTACTGGTGGCGCATCATGCAGTGTCATCTTAAATAAACAATAAACAGAGCGGTCTGGTGGTTAGAGCACTGACGGCTATGGAACAGGAGATCCTAGTTTTGAATCTCAGTACAGTCACTGGCTGCGGTACTTTCCTTTTTTTTCCCCCTCACCTCAGACAGCTCCCATCCACTGGACCCCCCCCAACCTTGTCACCCTAAAGTCCACCAGGCTTCCTGCTGGCCAGTACTCCCTAGGCTTGCCTCCCCTTCCCCCGGTGGGGTCTGCGGGTTCCCCCCATCTTCCACCGTGCAACGGAGGATCCAGTAGTTGGACCAGTGAGCCCAGCTAGTCAGGTGCAGGGCCTGCGAGGGGCCAGCACCATCCTGCTGCTGAGGGTTCCCTGCTTTCCCTTTTTTCCTCCCTGAGGAAAGCAACATGCAGTGATGCCATGATGTGTGACCTGCACACCCGCGTGCCGTCCGTTGATGTCTGTCTGCTCCTGTATGCACTCTGTGGCAGTCCCAGGTGCATTCCCCCAGCTTACCACTAAGGGTCAGACGTACATGGGCCTCTGCAGTCCCTCCTTCCCCCCAGGAGGAGGAGGAGGATTGTCCTCTGGACTCTTGATCCTCCTTCCCCAGGCCAGCCCTCAGACGGTCCGAGCTCACTACCGAACTCAGGTCACCTGTATCATGAGCAGTAGTGCGGCCGGTGGGATGGCATACTTGCGGTACTTTCCTGCACAAGTCATCTGACCTCCCCATGTAACCCCCCCTTCCAGCTGTGGAAATGGACAGAGGCAGGGCCCAGTGGAAAACGCCCATAGTCTGTTATTGACACCTATAGTGACCAGAGACCCATAAAGCAGCAGCCCAGGCTAGGTGCATCGTTTGTCAATAACAGTGTTGCCATGATTACTGAGGTTGGAGTCCATACCTTTTTAAATATGTTAACAGAGCTGGGGCAGTCCAGATGGAAAGAGATTCTGAAGGTGTCTGTATTGGTCTTGTTTGCTCTGCGAACCAGATAACGTAACATTCTGTTAGCATTCACAGTCTGTTAATTGGTGTCAGCCACTATTGCAGACCTTCAGAGTCAGTTTGGTACCATCCATAATATGGGTTGCCTGCGTAGACGTGTATGCTAGAGTTGACACAGGTGAATGGATATATTTGTATGTGAGGAATGATCATTAACAGATTGATAGAGATTTAACAAACAGCAGACCGAGGGGGAAGATGAAGCATCATGGGGAACCTTTATTACATTTTTTTTTTCAATACTTTCTGTGTTGCTTCACATCGTCCCTGGAATATCGTAATGTAATGGGTTATATGCACCCCTACTAGGGACAGAGAGACCTCGATGCTCCCTTGGTTCCTCATCCCTCACACTGATACTTCTGGTCCCTTGCCCTGACACGCTCCTCTGGTTCGCCCTGTCCCTTTGGTTTTCCCTATACCGCACCCTGATGCCCTCTTTGGTTCCACCTTTTGGTTCTCCCGGTCCTTCACCGTGACGTCCCCACCCATTGGTTCCTCCTGTCCCTGGTCCCCCCATTTGGTTATCCCTGTACCTCACCTGCATGCTCTCCCTGCTTCATAGTGCTGAGGCCGGGGTGTATACATTTTCCCATTTTTCTCCCACTCTCCTGAGGACACCAGTGCAGAGGGCATTCATCCAGACAGACGATGTGCTGATGCACACCGTTGTCAAGCGCCCACAGTGTCCTTCCCTTCTCGACTCGAGAGAGCCGTGTGCCCCTATTGCCTGTGCTTCCACAGGCATAGGCGCAATGGGTGCTGCAAACACCCTGGTAACCCACCCCAGGAGGAGGAGGGCATCCATGGGGACGCTTAGTCCTCCTTCCCCCCATCCGACCCCCGGTGACCCAAGTCCATTCCCGAACCCGGGTCACCAGCATAGCGCGAGGTGTGGCGTCTAGTGCCTCAACCCTCAATGCCACCGGGCCGGTTTGTTAGAGCTTTTATACGCTCCAGTCAGATCTTTGCCACACCCTCTGTTCTCCCAGGGTTAGGAACAGTCCTTTGTGACTATTCTTAGCCCCAGCAGGACCAGCAAACAAAAGATCAGAGCTTATAGAAACTCTTAACATGCACTGCTGGCTATTGAATCTCCCACTGTTGCAGCCTTCCTCTGATGTCAGCTGCAGGGGATACTGGGATTTAAAGATCTTACTTCGAGAAACCGCTCTTGCAGCAGGTTACACCATTAGGACTGAAACCGGCAGGCAGCAGGACCCCACGGAAAACTTCTAGCTAGCTACATACAGTGGTGGACCTCCCGCGACGTCGACCCCACCCCCAATGTTCCATACATCATAAAAGGGGCGGTCCCCCAGCATCCCTCAGTTCTTTTCCCACTGTCTACTTGCAGGCATTGGCTCCACAGATACCTTTAGCCAACGAACGACGCCATCACTTGAGTATAACTACCTTATTTGTTTCTTTTACGGAAAAAAGTCTGATTTTCTTTGTTTTCATATGTTGTTTTCCCCGATGTCATCCGTCAAAAGGCACTCCTCAAAGTGTGCTTGTGGCAAACCGATTCCTTTTACAGATGAGCACATGGCCTGTGTCAGGTGCCTAGGCCCAAGACATGACATTAAGGCCTGTCCCATTTGCCAACATTTTAACAACCGCACAAGGATCTGTCGACAAAAAGTTTTGGAGACCTTCCTATTAGAAAAAAGATTAGCAGTTATGCAAAAAAGTTCCTCCTCCAGGGAAGAGTCCTCACGTAAGTCGGGGAAACATAAGGCAAAACGAAGGGAAAGGGAGAAAGAGTGCTCTCCATCTACGCGGACGTCCGACTCCAGGGCGAGCTCAGACTCTGCCCGCGCCAACAGATCTCCATCTCAGACAAAGACCCTACCTCCGCCGGCCAACGTCCAGACATCGGGTGGTGCTGGTGTTGCATCCACCCTCCAGCCCCTCAAGGTAGGGCCGAAAGAATCTTCTCACAGCCGGCCTTCAGGCTCTTCAGGCTGCTCTGCATCCACAGATCACCCCATCAAGGCGCACTCCAAGTCGGCCACTACTACAGGCCGCGACTCCCTGGACCAGTGCCGGGACTCCTACCACTGAAGGTTAGCTTCCCAACCCCCCAGAGGAACCTTGGGGATGTCCACTAAAAGGATCTCTGAACTGACATCCCTTTAGCGGACCTCAGACCCTAAGCAGACATCGGAGCAGATGCCTGCAAAATGTCCTAAGGACCAACGACCATTGACAGAGGTCCACTCTCAGAGAAGGGACGTCACCTCGTCCATACCAGACATCAGTCCATCCAGACGACGAAGGTACTGATGCCAGGGTCGAGCGACTTAGCAATGACCAGGAGACAGGGAGGAAGCAAACCTCCCACGCGACCTGATGCCACCCAAGGATCAGATGGCAGGTGCGACAGGCCACAGACTGTCGGACGCAGGAAACAGTCAGACAACACCTCAAGAGGGATAGACGCCAGATCAGACGTCGGGTCTCAACATTTCTGAGGTGAAAGAATTGTTTTTCTTTTGGTGGGAAACCATTAGGAAGGACGTCATTCCCACCAAACCACTGGTGGAGAACCAGCCTCCTCCAAGGGAAAAAAGCCCAGTCAGACCACCCCCTAGAGAGGAGAGTCCCAAACCTAGGGGCCGGTCTAAGGACAAAAAGTGGCCATCATACAAAGAAAAGAAGCGCCGAGGTCTCCTTCACGGACCCTTTCCTGCTCACCTAGCGTGCACAGGCCCAGAAAGCATCACAGGAGGTCAGATTCCTCCTCTTCGGCAGATCCAACGGATTTGCCTAGGTCCCCCCCCCAGATGATCCAGCATTTATGGATATAATGCGGCATATCCAAGACAACATGGGGCGGGACACAGAAGACTTAGATCCGGAGAGGCGCCCCATCTCACCAAGTATTTAAGGCAGAAGGATCCCAGAACAGTGGTAGTCCCACCATTAGTAGACACTTTCCAGGACGTGACCAAAGCTGCTTGGACACACCCCTTCACTTCCTCAGCAGTCCCTGAAAAGGCAGATTGCCTATATCAGGCCCCCCTGGAAGATCCTTACCTAGGAGAGCAACCTGTAACAGATTCCATGGTGATCACGGCCACACACGACAGATCACAGAGACCACAACACTTAAACACCCAACCCCCGGACTGGGAGTCAAAACAGCTCGACTCCATGGGGAGGAAGATATACGCCACAGCAACATGTTACATCCGCTCACTAAACTTCCTGACCCACATGGTCCAATTTCAAAATGCCCTGTGGGAACAAGGCCAATATTTGGTTAAGAACCTTCCTGATGGAGAACAAAAGGAAGAACTTACAAAGCTCCTCCAAACAGGCTCTGATGTAGGCACACAGGTACTCAGAGCAGCTTATGACTCTGCGGACTCTGCTGAAGAAGTGCAACATCAGGAGTGTGCCTAAGACGACACTCCTGGCTGAGGGTATCAGGCTTTACGCTGGACGTCCAGAAGGGCATCCTAGACGTCCCCTTCAAGGGCTTCGTTCTCTTCGGAGAAGAATCCGAGAAGATAATTAACAAAACTGCAAGATGCCGGAAAGGCAGTAAGATCTATACAAGCCATGCACAGACCCAAGCCGAAGCCATTTCGGAAGCAACAGAACTGCTTTAAAGGCAAGCAGGGACAGCAGCCCCAATTCAGACAGCAGCAGCAAGGTGGCTTTAACCACAAGGGCCCATCTCGAGCTGCAGGAGGTTCAGGTGCCAGGAACACAAAAAACCCTCAGGCAACCCTCCCTCCACTGCCTGACTCATTGCAGGCCCCTCCCCCAGTTCAAAGGAAGAGAAGTTTGGGGTTGGTTCCCAAACCATGTAGCAGGATGGCTGACAAATTACCTCAGACCAATGGGTACTTCAACTGATTCAGAGAGGGCACTCTGTCGAATTCGCTGGGCAACTACCATCTAGACCACCATTACGATCTCAGTATTCGAGACAACATGCCACACTGATTCAAGAGGAAATCAGGGCCCTTCTCTAGAAGGAGGCCATAGAGAAGGTCCCATGGGTACAGAGAGGGAAAGGGTACTATTCCCACTTCTTCCTAGTAACCAAAAAGACAGGGGGACTTGCACCCCATCCCGGATCTCAACACCTTTGTGGTATACAAACACTTCAGGATGGTCACCTTACCAGGCTTAATCCCAATGCTACGCCCAAATGCTTGGCTCGCATCCTTGGACATGCAAGATGCCTTTCTCCACATTCTGATCACGAAACACCATCGGAGGTTCCTGCAATTCAAATTCCAGGGTTATCACTACCAATTCCGAACCCTGCCTTTTGGCCTATCATCGGCTCCAAGGGTATTCACCAAATGCCTGGCAGTAGTAGCGGAGGCACTCAGGAGAAAGGGCCACAATGTCTTCCCCTACCTGGACAACTGACTCCTGACAGCTTTGTCCCAGAGAGAGCTAAATCACACTCTACAAGACACCTATTTAATATTCGATTCCCTAGGTGTCGCCATCAACCTGTCAAAATCGACCCTTACACCATGCCAAAGACTACAGTTCATTGGCGTGGTACTGGACACTAAAAAGGGAAGGGCCTTTCTACCAGAAGACAGGGAAGACCATCTGCGAAGCTTGACAAGGAACATCATGGGACAAAAACAGGTCTCAGCAAGGACCATATTGTGTCTTCTGGGACACATGGCGGCCGCCATAGCCACGGTTCCCCTATCATGCTTACACATGAGAACCATTCAGGGGACACTCAGGGTCCATTGGGACCAACGACAGAATGACTAAGACCAGCTGGTCTCAGTCCCCAACTCTATTCTGAGTCTTGCAGTGGTGGCTGGTTCCAGAACACCTCATGGTAGGAGTTCCTTTCCAGTCTCCTACCCCTTCACTGATCCTGACCACAAATGCATCAGGATCAGGCTGGGGCGCACATCTGGGTGGCAAAAAGACTCAAGGACTATGGTCAGGGATGGAAGGAGCCCTTCACATAAATGTCCTCGAGATGAGGGCGGTCCTTTATGTCCTTCAGGCCTTGCAAATGGACCTATCCCGAGGGCATCTACTGATACAGACAACATGTCAGTAGTATTCTATATCAACAAACAAGGGGGCACTTAATCATACCAACTCTGTCGAGAGGTGATGAGAGTGTGGTACTGGGCAGTAGAGCACAATATCCCCTGTCTGCAGTTCATGTTCCCGGGTTACAAAACACACTGGTGGGTCTACTCAGCAGATCTCGATCCAGTGCACATGAATGGGAGCTCCTACAACCAGTGGCAGAAACTCTATTCGCAAAATGGGGGATGCCAGAATTGGATCTGTTCACCTCCCCATACAATGCAAAACTGCCCAGTTTCTGCTTGCTAGATCCAGGGCCTGGTGTCTTCTGGCGAGACGCGTTGTCCCTCTCCTGGACAGGCAGGTTCCTGTATGCCTTTCCTCCCTTCCCTTTGATCCAGAGAGTCCTGCTCAAGCTGCAGGATGAGAGAGCAGTCATGATTCTGGTGGCCCCATACTGGCCCAGACAGATATGGTTATCTTTTCTCTGTTTGGCGAACAAGCCACTCTTTTCTCTTCTGCTCAGTTTACGCTTACTGTCGCAAGACGACAGGTCTCTGATTCACCCAAATCTCAGATCCTTACACCTGCACGCCTGGCTCTTAAGGACCTAGCAGTGCCTCATCATGGAGTCTCAGACAGTGTAGCTGATGTCCTAGTGGCAGTGAGGAAACCCTGTACTTGTGCCACGTATGCCATGAAGTGGCACAGGTTTTGCTTTTGGTCCTCGGCCCGTAACCTGGACCCTTTAACTTGCCCGGTGAAATGGGTATTAGAGTACCTCCTTTCCTTATCAGAAGTGGGGCTGAGTTACTCCTCAATGAAGGTGCACCTCTCTGCAATATCTGCATACTGTACCATGTAGCCTTTGGGGACAAATCCTTGGCCCAACTGGACTTGTCATGCACCTTCTTGTGTGGCATCCTCCACTTAAAACCACCCATTAGAGATCTGATCCCTCCTTGGGACCTTCTCTTCATTTTAGAACAGCTCACACTACCTCCTTCGAGCCAGTCGCGGATTGCGAGCTACGTCTTCTCTCTTGAAGGCATTATTTTCAGTTGCAATTACCTCTGCAAGGAGAATTTCAGAGCTCCAAGCACTCGTGCAAAGAGCCATATTAGATTTTTCATAAGGACAGGTTATCCTTAAGGACCAGTCCTAAGTTTCTACCCAGATGGCGACTGTGGAGATCCGCTTTCGTATCCTCAGGCTGTCCGATTGTCAGACAGCCGCAGATGGAGGACGGCAGGGAGAATCCTTTGGTGTACAGACTGGACCGACTGTATTCTCGGCAAGCTGGAGCTTACATTGCTACGTTAAATTACAGAGATAGTTAGCGGGTAGTGTCAAGAGTTAACCCCTCAACCAGGATATCAACCTCCTGGTTTACTATCCAGAATATTCTAATAGAGGATCGACTCTGCTGCACACATTGGATGTGCACAGGATACTAAGATTCTACCGGACTAGGACCAGACCACACCGACAGTCTGACTAGCTATTCTTATCCTTTGCCCGCAGGATGTTAGGGGCACTGGTGTCTAAACAGCCACTTCCAAAATGGTTGGTAAATTGCATTGTATTCTGCTACCAGAAAACTGGGACAGGTAAAGGGTCACTCTACCAGAGGGATGGCGACATCATTTGCCTCCCTGAGAAATGTTTCGGCTCCTTCCATTTGTGCAGCAGTAACATGAGGCACAGTGCACACACTCATCAGACATTACAGTCTGGACATTGCCGCCAGGTGCAGAGTGAGCTTTGGCCTTGCCATCCTGCAGGGGCTTCTTTCATGAGGGGTTCCCTTTCAACCTTCTCCTATCCTCCTCCTCCTCCTCCTAAATTTAGGGGTAATCTCTACCACTGCTTGGGACTCGGTCCTAATGGTGTAACCTGCTGCAAGAGCTGTTTCGGGAAGTAAGATAGTACAGTTACGAAAGAACTTACTGTAACAGTAGATCTTCGAGAACAGCTCTTGTAGCAGGTCCTTTCCCACCCACCCACCTTCCCCTCAGGAGGTCAGCTGCATCTACAGTAATAATTCCTATTGGTCGTCCCTTGGAAGCGGATCCTCGGTTTCTCAACAGAAGCACATCGCTATGCCGAGTCTCCGGTGGGAGAACTGAGAGATGCTGGGGGACTGCCCTTTTTATGATGTATGTGACGTCGGGGACTGTCCCCTGGCTGTATGTAGCTAGCTAGAAGTTTTCCGTGGGGTCCTGCTGCCTGCCGGCTTCAGTCCTAATGGTGTACCTACTGCAAGAGCTGTTATTGAAGATCTACTGTTACGGTAAGTTCTCACGTAACTGTACTTTACAGAAAGTGTAATTTTGCATGTAAGCAGAATATTCTGATACAATCTGTTATACTGCAGTAAACTGTAAATAAAAAACAAAAACTGTTTTTGTGTGCAATGTGCAAATTGGAAACAGCTCCACACTTGGGTGTGGGGCTCTTAGTGCTGACTCTTCCCTTCTAAGGTAAGCCTTGACACATTCCTACTTACCAAAGTAATCAGTGGATACCTTGGGCAGTAGAGTGGACAGGGAATTCCTATAAATTAGTACATGTCTGCACAGCATATTTATTTAATCTCTGCTTATGAAGGGGAGGGGCAGACACGATGGATCTAGAGTCCCTTCTAACCATAAATTACTATATTGCTGTGTAAGAATTTAATGTTGCATTTACTTTGTCTTTATGTGTGCTCCTTCTTGCTCCTTCCCTCTCTGTCTTTTGTCCCTCACTGTCTGTTCTGTCTCACCCTCTTCTTCCCTCTCTCTTTCTGTTCTCCTCCTCTCTTCCTCCCTCTTTTTGCTCTCTCTCTCTCTCTCTCCCTCCCCTTCCCTGTATTTGTCGCTCCCTTTTTCTCTCCTCCTCTTCCTTCTTTACCCCTCTCTCTCCGCCTTCACCCTCTCTCTTTTCCTGTCTGTGCTCTCTCCCTTCCTTCTCTGCTCCCTCTTTCTGTTTTCTCTCCCTCCCCTTCCCTCTCTTTCTCCCATCTCTCTCTCTTTCTCCCAATCTGTCTCTCTCTGTCTCTCTCCCCGTTCCTCCATCTCTCTGCTGTTTCCTTCCCTCCTTCCTTCTCTCTGTTCTCTCTCCCTCATAATTTCTTAATGTTCTCTCTATCCCCCCATGCTCTCTTTCTCTCTCTTCCCCCCACCATCCATTCCTTCATCTCTACTCCCTCCCTCTTTCTCTCCCCTCCATTGGCTTCTCTGATGGGCCATTCTCTGCACGTCCTTTTACTCTCCTTCTCAATCCACACATTCTAAGACCACAAGCCTTCTTTGAACCTAGACAAAATGGAGTCATCTGTTTATGTGTTCAGATGGGAACCCAAACCATCCTTGCGTTCTAAGGCTTTCACTTTCACAAACAGGGTCTTGGTCCTCTTTAAGTTAGCATGAGGTACCAATGAATGAATGCCCACCTGCTAACACTGAGCAGATAGTGAGGCACAAACAAACCTTCAGCTGCACCATCAGACCCAGTAATCCACTTCTCTTTTCAATCTTTCAGATCTTGACTCATCGACAGAGGATGCGATCTCCCCTAAGAGGAAGCTACGCCGGCGTTCCAGTTGCAGCTCTGAACCTAACACCCCAAAAAGTGCCAAGTGCGAGGGAGATATTTTCACTTTTGATAAGACAGGTAACCGCTCATCCTCTGTCTCTCTCTCTCTCTACTGTTAAGGATCTCTTCTCATAAAATGTTGTTTTTCAGTGGGATTTAATGTACATTCCCATCCTGGTCAGACTACGGACCTCAGACAGAGGCTGAATACTTTATGTACTGTACCTCAAACTGAGGCTGGACAGTCTGTGTGTGAATCTTAGAGTAAGTCCTCTAGACAGTGAGTCTATTGACCTCAGAATGAGGCTGGACAGTTTGAGTAGAGACCTCAGAATAAGATTGGACAGTCCGTGTATGGACCTTAGGAGGCTTGCCAGTCTGTGGACCTCAAAATGAAATTTGACAGTCTCTGTATGGACCTCAAACTAAGGTTGGGTAATCAATCTAGTGACATCAGAATGAGTCTGGACAGTCTGTATGTGGACCTCGGACTAAAGCTGGTAGTCAGTTTAGCAACCTCGTAATGAGGCTGGCTAGTCCATGTATGAATCTCAGAGTGAGGCTGAGCAATTATGTCCTCTGACGTGAAGGAGCTTGCCCGCTCTGAAGGAGGCAGCAGTACAGGGTTGGTGAGAACTGCATCTGAGGAGAGCCAGAGTTTGCAGGGGCTGGTACCTGATAGAAGAAATGACAGCAAATGTGATAGGTCCTTAGAGCTTTACATGGGGGTGAATTGGTATCCAGGTTCTAGATCCAACTTCCACTTAATAGAAGTGATCTCTAACATCTCTTGCATTGAAATATAATGAAATGAGACAAGAAAAGGTGAACATTGTCCTACAGTGAGGGAAGGTCCACGTTGGTGGCTCTCTTACTGACTCTGCCTCTCGTTTCACTTTCAGATTCCGATGATGTTTTAGGAGAGCTGGAATATGAGAAAGTGCCATATTCTTCTCTGCGTCGCACACTTGATCAGCGGCGAGCTCTGGTCATGCAGCTGTTCGGCGATCATGGATTCTTCCCCTCAGGTAGGTGTAATGTGTTGTTACCACATGTCATCATTAAAGAGGCACTCTGGCCAAAAGTGCTGTATTGCAGAATTAGAATGAGCAATCCCCCCCCCCAATAAATCCCACACCAAAAATGAGGTTTCTGCGTTACTTCGTTTTAACGTTATGTGCTATTTTGTAACCCTGATTTCACTGCCTGTTCAAAAAAGCCAGTTTCAGCGAAGAGCAGCTGCTGCTGATGTCATCTCCTGAACTCACAGTCTAGTCCTCCCTGTCACTAAGCTTATACAGTAGAACTTGTTTCTCCAAAGTTTTAAGTGATTTGTGGAAGGTTGCCATAGCAAATGGGCATATTAACCTGCAGGAGTCGTGAATCAGTCTCCTACCATTCAAACTGCCAAAAAGTACTGTTTTCCATGAAAAAAAAAACCTTTTATTTCAGTGCTCCATGTCATTTGCATGGTCCTGCCCCACCCCTTTTTTTTTCTCAGTGCTGCAACCCACAAGCGTGACATCATGCAAGGGAAATAAAGTTTATAAGCACTGTTCTGAAATAGAGACCTCCATTGGTTAGTCTTGGTATTGCAGGCATCGACACTACTGACGTAGGAGATTACATCTCTCATTAAAGAACTCTGGTCAGCTAGATACTATATGCACAATGCTGTCATTGGAAAATAAACATATGAGAGTTTTTATTGTTGAAGCCACAACAGAAATATGAGGCTGCACCTCACAGTAAGGGAATTGGAAAGCAACTTCTTCTTGTACCCACAGTGCCTTGTTATGTACATCTACATATTAGGTGCAGTCACCACCACCAAAATAAGGGACTGCTCCTCTGAGTAACTAACATTTAAATCACCTTTAGAATTTACACAGAATTCCTAGTTGCTGTATGTAAAACATTGACAGCTCCCTTGCATGACATTATTCGAGGGTGTGGCCGCACAGAGAAAACTGGAGGGCAGGCAGAAACAAAGTGCCGATAAAACATCAGCAAAACTATGTCAGATTTTTTTTGCAAAACAAATTGCAGCTTCAACATCTGAAACATGGCTGGCAGTGACATACTATGTGAAAAAGGCATTTGGGAAACTTCCATAAATCACTAAACTTTTTTTTTTTTTTATTGTTTCATGTATATTCATATACACAAATCCCTTATACAGAGTATTAAGTACAGTTACATATAATGTTGATAATCAGAACATGACCCCCTGTAAGCTGTTATGATAGGAAGTGGGGGATATCTAGCAGTGTCTATAAAGAAATGTCCCAGTAGTGCCAGATATCTCAGTGGCCATGGAATACTTCAGAGAAAAGGTAGACTTTACAATAAGATGTAGACGCAGTCTGAGTGACTGCTGTTAATCCAAATGACATGAACAATTAAAATAGGAATTATCTGCAATTTCACATACATCTCTACAATCAGCTGCGAGCTCAATATAATTACAACTATCAAACATTTAAGTTCGCTAAGCTAGCTTGATATCTAACACGGTTATATAGATACAGCGTAATAATCATGTAGAGCTTCTTACACTTAAATTGATGTAACTGAAACTTGCATGGCATAGGACTGCTGGGGAAAACAGAGAATTACAGAGGGTAGATTACTCCACCACTGGGAATAAAATGGCCCGCATCATATTCCCATCCCAAAAAGTAATGTGGGGATCTCCCCAACGAAACCCATCCACTACGAGTCCCAGTCCCAAAAGTCCTCGAATAATATTTCTGGTAGCCCCGCTAACTATCTCTGTAATTTAACGTAGCAATGTAAGCTCCAGCTTGCCGAGAATACAGTCGGTCCAGTCTGTACACCAAAGGATTCTCCCTGCCGTCCTCCATCTGCGGCTGTCTGACAATCGGACAGCCTGAGGATACGAAAGCGGATCTCCACAGTCGCCATCTGGCCCTCCGGAGACCCAACTTGAAAAAGTAGCCATCCAGGTGCAGCGTAAATCGAAAGGCTTGCAAAGCAGATGGAAAATGCCTTAGATCCACCTCGACAATCAGTAGAGCCCGACCCTGTAGCGATGATAAGACATTGGTGTGGGTTCCAATTCTGAAGGCTGTGATCAGGCCACGAGGTTGCATCTCTGCATTACTCGGTCCCACATCAGTGTCCTGAGTTGGTAGGAATTGCATATCGGGGCTTTTCACTGCTTTAGGTAGAGCAGTAGGTGCGTCGTTGGATATTCCCAGTCTCAAGAGTGAGGTCTCCACCTTACAGGCCATATGATCCAGCATTAAGAGAAGTTGCTTCCAGGGGTGGTTCTGCAGGGAAAGCATCTTCAGTGTAGGCACCGAGAAGATAAGTTCTGTAGCCTTGCAGTTATTCAGTGCGTCAGGAGTAGGAGCCACAGACTTAAAATTCCCTCGGCGTACCAACAAGTGTTTGGTATCGATCGGGAGCTTAGGAGTTTAGAGAGTCAAAGCTAGTTATATTTCAGAGATACAGTCAGTTTAAAAGAAAATATATTATATATATATATATTTTTTTTTTGCACTGGCCCGGCTCCCATGGCTTTTCAGAGGAGGCCTTGTACCCCCTCCTACTCCATCCACCTGGGCTATTCAAGGTTACCCCTTCCCTGGTTTCATTGTTGCTCGGGGGGGGTGGGGGTGTATACTGTATTTCCCAATTTTATCCAGTTACCCCCGAGGACGTCCGCATGAAGGACATATGTCCTAGTGCAGATGACGTGCTCACGCACGCTGTTGCCAAGTGCCCACAATGTCCTCCCCTCCCTGGCTCCAGAGAGCCGCTGTTGCCCCTGAAAGCCCATTCTTCCACTGGCCCCAGGAACGTTGGGTGTATGAGGTACCCCTGGTAACCCACCCTAGGTGGAGGAGAGCATCTGTTGGGACGCTCAGTCCTCCATCCCGCTGACCCCTGGCAACCCTGAGTCCGTTTCCGAACCCGGATCGCTAAAAGAATATTTTTAATGAAGTTCAGCGGTCGATGTGCAGAGCTTATGGAAAAAGCTTCCTGCCTGGAAATCGGCTCTCTGGCGCCCTCAATCACTTTAAACTTTGAAGAAACAGGTCCTATAAGCTTGCTGCAGGGAGGACTAGAGTGTGAATTCAGGAGATGACATCATCAGCAGCTCTTCACTGAAACTAGCTTTTTTGAACAGGCAGTGAATTTAGGGTTGTAAAGTGACTTGTAACTTTTAAACAACATAACTTAGAGATCTCATTTTTAGCATGAGGCTGATTGGGTCTGTGCTGATCCAAATTCTGAATTTACTGATGCCGGAAATGATGACCATAGTCCTACTTTAAGCAGGCAGCCCTGCCTCTTTTCTTGGCTACTAATCACTACAGTTTGATTTTATTAATTTGGGACCAGGACACGTTGCTCACTGAGACAGAGTCTCATTTCCAGTGAGGTATCAGAAACAGGCAAAACATTTCACAATTAAAGGGGAAGGGAACCTTAAAAATGCATGCTGAAAATCCAGCACCCTGATTGGTCAGTTAGAACCATCTGGAAATTTCATAAAAAGGGGACCAGATTATCCACCACTCTAATTGGTCAGTTAGTACCATGTAGAGATCTTCAAAAATGGGTCACAAAAAGCCAACACTCCAATTCATCAATTAGTGCTATGTGGAAATCTTAAAAAAATGAGTGCAGAAAAATCCACCAATCTGATTTATGACATCAGAAACTAATACCATCGTTCTGACATCAGAAACTCATAATGTCATCGCTGTGACGTCAGAAACTTGCAACACCATCATTCTGACATCAGAAACTCATAATACCATCGTTGTGACATCAGACACTCGCAATAACATCATTCTGACATCAAAAACTCATAATACTAGTGTTCTGACATCAGACATTTATAATACCGTCCTTCTGACATCAGAAACTCACAGTACTACCCTTCTGACATCAGACATGGATAATACCATCATTCTGATATCAAACTCAGTACCATTAATCTGACATCTCAAACTCATAATGCCAGGCTGGTCCACCAGTGCAGCGGTAGCGCTACCGCTTGCAACGCCAGCGACCCCAGGATCGGAAGCGGTCTCGGGTTGCTGGAGGGCCAGCTGGGGGGAGGAGGATCGAGCAGCCGATGGGCTGCTCTCCTCCTCTGGGGAGGGTGGGCTACGAGTCCTGCCGCTTTACCGTCACCTGGGTGACCACAGGTGCAGGTGCACCAGGACAGCAGGAATCTGGGTGGGAGGACATTGGCCGGATCCAGAGTGGCAGCACGTCTCAATGTGCTCTGCCTCCTTGGATCCCCATGAGTGCCGATATCCATGGGGCGGAACCAGAAAAGCTGAAAACCCCACACCAGCCACATGTAGACAGGACCCAACTGTCCCGAGACTCCATAACCATGCTGCTCGAGGGGAGGGCTGGTCAGACCACCTGACGCACACTCATAGACTGGGGGAGGGGGACAAACCGCAGCAGAATGGGGGTTGGTCCACCGGTACCGTGGAGGAGTTATCCGGGGCAGAGCTACAGGAGCACACACAGCCTAGGGCTCCCTGAAGAAAGGTGGATGGTGTGGAGAATAAAGGGGCATAAAGAGAAAATAAAAAAAACTCACAATGAAATCATTCTGACATCAGAAAAACACGGTACTATTGTTATGACATCAGAAACTCTAAATATCATCGTTCCGACATTAGAAGCCCATAATACTCGATCTGACTTCGAGGGAGAGCTCTTGCAGCAGGTAATACCATTAGGACTAATGCTGCCAGGCGTTGGGACCCCACGGAAATCTTGTAGCTAGCAGTCTGTAGTGGGTGACTGCCCCCAACGTCGATTCCGACCGACATCAGACATGGTATAAGGGGGCGGTCCCCACGGTGCCATCTCAGTTCTTTTCCCACCTTTGACCCGCTTAGTTCGGCTTCACGGATGCCTTCTTTCGCAGTCGACCGCTATTTGAGAAAAGTTCTTCTAAAGTTCATTTTTTCGATTGTCTTCAACATTTATCTCCATTCTGTGCATGTCATTGCCCTCTCCACCACGACGAAAGTCCAAGTGCGTGGGCGGGAAACAGATCCCGGCGAGAGATGGCCATGCAGCTTGCCTAATCTGCCTAGGCCCCGACCATCAGCCCGACGATTGCCCGCACTGCAGCAAGTTTATTCAAAAGACAAGAATCAGGAGAGCCAATGCCCTGAAAGCATACCTCCTGGACCAAAAAGTGGCAGCTGTGCAGCGTACCTCAGAGCACAGCTCATCTTCTCCCTCCAGGGACTCCCCACCCAGGGAAAAATCATCCAGAAGGAAGCACGACCACCGGGAGAAAGATAGGGCCAGGTCCGAGTCATGCGCAAAGTCGCCCACGAAGCCTTCTTCATCCTTTTCGACCTTCAGCCGGAGGTCGGGCTCGGTTCCAGCCCAGGCCACCAAGTCCTCCCACAAAAGTAAGCCTGCTCCTGCCTCTTCCCAGGGCAAACACCAGGAGCCAGTCTCTTCTGGACATTCGCCTTCCCTGGCCCACCGACCCCACAAGTCTACCTCAGGGTCAACCCAGGAAGGCCATTCCTTGGGCAAACCCAAGAGAGAAGTCCGGTTTGTTGGAAAAAATGCACAGACAAACCTGAAGGACTACAGGAGGTGGGGTGTCATTGGACACCCCCTCCACCTCCCCGGCCAAAGTGCACTCCTCTGTTGATAAGTGCCTGCCTAGCCGGTCGCCTTCACCCGTGTCCCACACTCTGATGCCTGATATGAGGCGGTCACCGGTGGAGGATCGGTCACCAGAGGGTGGTCCTCCTACTCCGGACGCCGACTCCCTTGGCGATGGCGATGCAAAACATCCGGACAAGGATAAGGGCTCCCCGGATCCAGCACCAGATCCCAAGGATCCCCAGACACCCGTTCCTGCAAACCCGACGCCCAGCCCAGCAGTTGTCCCTGTGGTGGACATCGGGTCTTTGACCACATCATGGTGGAACACTGTGAAGGAGGATCTCCTCTATAGACCCCCCAGTGCCCTCCCCAACTCCTCCACCCATGGGTCCTCCTCCAACACCACTTACCCCAGTTGGAGATGAGGGTTCCCATCCGGACCCTAAGGGAAAAAGAAGAAGGTGTTCCTCTCCCATTCCTTTTTCAAGTGGACGCCCATCCTCCCTGGACGACGGGGACACCAGCCCATCCTCTCCAGATCCCTCTGACGAGGATGAGTTTATCCCACCTTCTCCGGGCCCCAAGGACTCTCCAAGGTCCTTCCCAGATGACCCCTCATTTTTAGATATCATGCGGGCATATCCAAGCTATCTATGAGTGGGATACTGAAGAACTGCATCCAGAGCGCAGATGCCTAGCCAAAACCCTTGGTTAATCCGCTTCTGGCCAAGCCCTTTCAAGACGTGACCAGAATTACGTGGCGCAAGCCGTCGTCTGCCTTGGCTGTCCCAAAGAAGGCAGACAGGCTTTACAAACCCCCCAAGGTGGAGCCCTTTTTGGGGGGACCAGCCCAGGGCAAACTCGCTTGTGCTTACCGCTGCCCACGGCTGCAGCAGTCAGCCCAAGCATCTGAGCTCTCAGCCTTCAGATCCTGAATCCGAGACATTGGATAGCTGGGGCCGCAAGGTTTATTCCTCAGCGACCGGTTCTATCAAGTCTCTGAATTTTCTCACCCACATGGTAACTTACTAGCAGTCCCTATGGGGAAAGTACCATTGAAATGGTCAAGACACTGCCAGATTTGGACACCAAAGAAGAAATCTTAACCTACGCCCAGTCCAGTCCGGATGTCGACAAACATGTCCTCTGCTGCTTATACGATGTGGTGGACATGGCCTCCCGGGCTGCCGCCTCGGGAGTGTGTCTGAGGAGGCATTCTTGGCTGAGGCTGACTGGCTTTCGTCCTGACCTCCAGGATTCTGTTCTGGACTTTCCCTTCCAGGGACTAGTGCTGTTTGGCCAGGAAGTAGAAGCCCTGGTCAAACAACTCCAGGAGTTGGAGAAGGCTGTGGTGGATGTCCATCGCATGTATAAATCAGAGCCTCAAGGACCCCGTCACTGTCCCTTTCACAAAGAACAGGGACAGGGAGGTAAAAATCCCCAGGGCAAGAGGTTCAAGAGGCGGGATCACCCAGACCCCCAAGGCCCTAAGCAGCCCAAAGCTCCTAGGGCACAGGGCCACTCTACTCCCACCACCTGACTAGCTGCCTCTCCCTCTCTCTTGGGAGCTACACAACGAGAAAGTCGGAGGGAGATTCTCCCTTTACCCTGCCGGGCGGTTCAACATCACATCAGACCAGTGGGTGATGGACATCATTCGCAAAGGGTATGCAACAGAATTTATTTCTATTCCTCCAGACAATCTCTCCCCCACCCTGTACATTGTCCACCGATCCATATCCAGCTTCTAGCAGACGAAATCCAACAGCTTCTGGAGAAGAATGTCATCCAGCTGGTGCCTCCGGCCCAGAGGGGCAAGGGTTATTACTCCCGTTTTTTTCTGGTCCCAAAGAAAACAGGAGACGTTTGCCCTATTCTGGACTTAAGTCAGCTCAATCTGTCAGTCAAATACCAGAGATTTCGGATGGTAACTCTGGCAAGTCTGTTTCCCTTGCTTCGTCAAGGAGACTGGTTTTGCTCCCTAGATATGCAGAACGCTTACATGCATATCAAAGTCCTGCACTCTCACAAGAGGTTCCTCCGGTTCAGATTTCATGACCAGCATCTCATCTGCCCCCAGAGTTTTCACCAAATGTCTAGCAGTGGTGGCAGCGGCCCTCCGAAGGAGGGGCTACTGTGTTTATCCCTTCCTGGATGACTGGCTCATCTCCGCTCCATCGGAGGCTCAACTTCTAGTCACCCTAAAGGAAACAGAAGAGCTCTTCTGCTCCCTAGGGATAACGATAAACTGGTCAAAATCACAACCCTGGCCCTCCCAGAGGTTGCAGTACATAGAGGCGGTCCTGGATACCATTCAGGGAAAGGCTTTTCTGCCCTCGGGCAGGGCAGATCGCTTGAGGGCTCTGGCAAGCAGAGTTCAAGTAGCCTCTTCGGTCCCTGCACAGGTTATTCTTCAGCTTCTGGGCCATGTGGCAGCTGCCATAGCCACTGTACCCCTCACCAGACTGCATATAAGGGTCCAGTGGGACCAAACGGTGGATGACCTGGATCAGCTGGTCCGGGTTTTTTTTTTTGGCGATCCGTCGCTCCCTTGACTGGTGGCTCTGCTGCCCACACCTAGAGGGAGGAGTCTACTTTCAGAGACCACCCCATCTCAAATTCTGGCGATGGATGCCTCATTGTCAGGTTGGGGGGCTCACCTAGGGGAACACAGGACCAGAGGATCTTGGTCTCCCATAGAACGCTCTCTACACATCAGTGATCTGGAAATGAGAGCCGTCCTGAATGCCCTTGAGGCATTTCGAGACCAACTGTCTCCGGGTCCTCTTATGGTGCAGACAGACAACACTCCGGTTGTCTTCTACATCAACAAACAAGGGGGCACTCACTCTTACCCCCTTTGCAGGGAGGCAATGAGAGTGTGGAACTGGGCAGCAGTACACCTGCCAGGTGTCCAGAACGTTCTCACTGACAGTCTCAGCCACTCTTGTTCACTGACTCACAAGTGGGAATTGGCTCCAGGAAGTCACAGATGACCTCTTCAGTCGCTGGGGCCATCCAGAGCTGGACCTCTTTGCGTCCCCATGCAACGCCAGACTGCAAAATTATTGCTTGCTCGATCCAGGGCCTGGTGTTTTTTGGCGAGACGCATTGTCCCTCTCCTGGACAGGGAGGTTTCTGTACACCTTCCCTTCCTTCACTTTCATTCAGAGAGTGCTGCTCAATTTGCAGTTAGAGGGAGCCAGGATGCTCCTGATTCCTCCTCTGTGGCCTCATCAGATTTAGTATCCGCTACTCCAACAACTCTCATTGGAGCATCCAGTACAGTTGCCTCTCTCCACCCATTTGCTCTCACAGGAGCAGGGGACGCTCGTCCATCCTGCTCTGCATTCTCTTCACCTGCACGCATGGCACCTGCAGTCTTGGCAGAAAAAGATTTGGAGTGTCAAGCAGGGTGGTAGATGTTCTGGTGGCAGCAAGGAAGCCTTCCACAAGAGCTACTTACGCTATGAAGTGGAAGCGTTTCTGCCTTTGGGCAACGGCTCATGCCCTAGATCCCCTGGATTGTCCGGTTCGGCACATGCTAGACTATCTTCTTCACCTCTTGGACCTGGGGCTAAGCTACTCCTCCATTAAGGTGCACATATGTGCGGTTCCTGCATACCATGCACCGTTCAGGGAGAGAACTCTAGCACAGCTTAATGTCTGCAAGACTTTTCTTAGAGGGGGTCCTACACATCAGACCTCTCAGGAGAGATTCTGTCCCTCCTTTGGATTTACTTTTTGTTCTCCAAAAGCTCACCCTGTCCCCCAACCAGCCGCATCATGCAAGCTATGCTTTCTGTCTTGGAAAGCTCTTCTTTTGGTTGCTGTTACTTCCACTCGAAGGGTTTCCGAGCTTCAGGCCCTGATATGCAAGGAGCCTTATATTATTTTCCACAGGGACAGGGTGACCCTGCATACGAACCGTAAGTTCTTACCGAAGGTGGTGTCAGTACTGACTCTGAATCAGGACATCAGCCTTCCAGGCTACTATCCTGAGTTTGCAAATCAAGGAGAGGCTTTGTTGCATACCCTGGATGTTCACAGAATCCTGAGATATTATCTCCCTAGGACTAGACTTTCTAGGAGTATGAACCAGTTGTTCCATCTCCTTTGCAAAAAGGATGACCGGGGCTCCTGTCTCCAAGCAGTCACTAGCCCGTTGGCTGGTGCCCTGCATCTCCTTTTGTTACCAATACCATAGTAAACCCCTGCCGGGACCCGTCAGGGGTCACTCCACCAGGGCTGTGGCTACCTCATTTGCCTCCTTAAAAAATGTGTCTTTGGCAGATACCAGTGATGCCGCGACCTGGAGCATGGTCCACACCTTCATCAGGCATTACAGCCTAGACATTGCTTCTAGGAGGAGAGCAGGTTTCGAACTGGCTGTCCTGTAAGGTCTACTCTCATGAGGCTGTTCTGTTACTAATTATCTCCCCCTCCCTGTCAGACCTGGGTCTATCTTTGGGTACTGCTTGGGACTCCGTCCTAATGGTATTACCTGCTGCAAGAGCTCCCCCTTGAAGTCAGATAGTACAGTTACATAAGAACTTACCGTAACAGTAGATCTTCTAGAGGAGCTCTTGCAGCAGGTGGCTTTCCCGCCCTCCATCCCCCAGGAATCTGTGTTTTTACCCTTATTCAGGATTGGGGAGTTCCTGCTCGATTCTCCAAATCTTTTCAGCCGGGTCTCCGGCGGGAGAACTGAGATGGTGCCGGGGAACCTCCCCCTTTATACCACGTCTGATGTCGGGCGGAGCCGACATCGGGGGCAGTCCCCCGCTACAGATTGCTAGCTACAATATTTCCATGGGGTCCTAACGCCTGGTGGCATTAGTCCTAATGGTATTACCTGCTGCAAGAGCTCCTCTCGAAGATCTACTGTTACGGTAAGTTCTTACGTAACTGTACTTTCTGACATCAGAAACTCATAATACCATCGATCTGACATCAAAAAATCATAATACTATTGTTCTGACACCAGAAACTCATAGTACCATCAGTCTGACATCAGAAACTCATAATATCACCATTCTGACACCAAAAACTCATTATCACTCTGACATCAGAAAGTCATAATGCAGTCATTCTGACATCATAAACTCATAATACCATTGCTCTGACATCAGAAAGTCATAATATTATAACAGGCCCAGTAGCGTGGAGGGCTAAGGCGCTGGTCGCCTTACCTCCTCCTATGCCAGTGACCCGGGTTCGGGAACAAGCCTGGGGTGCCGGGGTCAGTGGGGGTGGGGTAGGGGGGGACAGCGAGGAGCTGTATTGAGCAGCCACAAGGCAGCTCTCCTCTCCCAGGGAGGGATGTGCGTTTCCCCAGCTCTTGGCTGCCACCTGGTGGAGGCTAGGTGGCAGTGCCAAGCCATAAGGAGCCAGGAAGTAGGCTGGGTGAGAAGAAAGGGCTGTCACCGGAGTAGTGACCGTGTTCTGGAGTCCCGGGATAGCGGGGGAGAAAACAGGAAAAATGGGGCACTAGAGGAGGCTTAGTAAAGCCCTGTGTGCAGGGCAGATTGAGATCCTCTGAGGGAGGACCACAGCTTACTTATCCCCGGAGCCCTGAGAGAAAAAACTGTATGAAGAAAAAAAAAAGAAAGTCATAATATTATCATTCCGACATCAGAACCTCATACCATCGTTCTGACATCAGAACCTCACAATACCATCGTTCTGACATCAGCAACTCACAATACCATCGTTCTGACATCAGCAACTCACAATACCATCGTTCTGACATCAGCAACTCACAATACCATCGTTCTAACTTCAGAAACTCATTAATACCATCGTTCTGACATCAGCAACTCATAATACCATGGTTCTGTCATCAGCAACACATAATACCATCGTTCTGACATCAGCAACTCACAATACCATCGTTCTAACTTCAGAAACTCATAATACCATCGTTCTGACATCAGAAACTCATTAATACCATCGTTCTGACATCAGCAACTTATAATACCATGGTTCTGACATCAGGAACTCATACTACCATGGTTCTGACATCAGCAACTCATAATACCATCATTCTGACATCATTACCCTCAGTGTACTTCATCCCGAATGTATGTAAATTGTGCATAACTGCAATGTATGCTCCCATACTTTGCCTCAATATCTTGCTTGTTCAAAATGTTTAATCCATGTATTATTCTATATATTATTCTCCAGTGTATATACTCAAATTGTTATCCAGTTCACCTTGTCTTTTCTCTACATGTTATGTCCATTTGTTGTATCATGATGTGGAGCCTTTGAAAAGGAGTCTCTGACTCAAAGGATTGTAATTCCGATTTCCTTCAAATAAATAAATAAGAAACACATACCATCGTTTAGACATCAGAAAGTCATGGTACCATTGTTCTGATGTCAGATCACTGATATTATATTATGGAATGTACAGAGACTTCCATATATTAAAAAAATGACAGCTAGGAACCATCAGTAACTAGGCTTGTCATTGTGTCACAAGAGTCCCAATGACATAAACCACTTGAGCTTCACTCTCAGGGTTTATGATGCCACTAGAATCCCTCATTGGAATACAGCCTTGTTACTGAGAGTTCCACATGTATTATTCTGTTTACTAATATTTCGAAAGGTAAGTAATGAACAAATTATTTAAAATTGCAGTGTTGCTAGTCAATCCCTAATTTTCCCTCAGTTTCACCCTGGGTTAAGGTTTCCGTCCCCTTTAAAAAAGATCAACTCACTGCCTAAACAGTGCTGATTTTTTTTTTCTATTCTCTTCGCTCGGATGGCCCTTTTTCGTGGGAGCGCCCCAGCTCTGTTACCCCAACATCCAAGACTTATCTGCCATCAGCTTTCCCCAGGGCCCCCCGGTGGGGTTCCCTAAGCCCCACCGCACAGTGGATCCGGTTCTGGCGGCATGCCCAACTGACCAGGTGCAGGGGTTGCAGGCACTCCTCATCATCCTGCACACCGGCTTCCTCTGGTTTTCCGCAAAAAAAAAAAAAAAGTAAGGTCAGTGGAGCTGGTAGTTGGTTGGAAAAAACATGTCCCCAAACAAATGTTTATATAGTTGCATATCTTTAGAGTCAGTGGTTAGGTATTCTACAAATTGCCCACGGGCACAGTGGTGAGTTATTCCACAGAGGAGCCATGAATATACTGGTGAGGTATTCCTCAGAGAGACCACAGGCACAGTGGTGAGGTATTCTACAGAGGGTTCACAGGCACAGTAATGAGGTATTCTACAGAGGGGCCACAGGCACAGTGATGAGGTATTCCACAGAGGGGCCATAGCCACAGTGGTGAGGCATTCCACGGAGGGGCCACAGGCACAGTGGTGAGGTATTCCTCACAGGGGCCACAAGCATGAAAACATAGAAACATACAAGTTGGCGGAAAAAGGCCCTGCAGCCCGTCATGTCTGCCCAATCTCACCTACCAATCTAATGTGGATGACTGTAAGACACTGGCTGGAAATTAAGCTTTCTGATTGACATACTTCTAAAAGGGTTTGGTTAATGGCTAAAAACCCTCGTGTACAATAGAACCATTAGAATTCCCTCTTCTCTCCACATTACAAAACCCCATGCCCTCCCCCCCCCCGTTTTACCTATTTTGCCTCTTACTGTTGTATAGGTTACAACTCCACGTATTCCGTAATTTGAGTTTTATGTTGCTATGATTCTGTACAAATATCTTGCTGTACCATGGTGGCATGCTCCCTTGGCTTTCATCCTGTCTATCCTATAACCAATGTACACATTTTACATTGTTTTTTTTCTTTCTCTGAAATTTATTACTTGTTACTTACTTTTCCTGTTCACGAACGTGCAACTGTAGTCGTCACTTTGTTATTGCTGTTTCACTCCCTGCTGTAACCCCCTTCCCTGGGTTGTACCTGGAAACAAGCCCTGACTCAGTGTGCCTGTCCCAGTCAGCAACTTCTAAATAACTACGAATAAATAAAACTACAGAAACATTCATTAAAAAAAAATAAAAACATTCTGATTATAACTCCTTTTCACCCAGTGAACACTGCAAGTTAATCATAGCATCAATGGTTCTCTGGGATTGGGTACACATGTTAGTCTAACCCTAGGAGCATGAAGCACTTGGCTGCACCTCATGTTTTAGGGCCCCTCCTAGGGTCAGGTAAACAGATGATTTCCAAACCCTGTTCTTGTTTTAATGCTTAGAAGGCCCCTAGTGGCCCTTCACGCCTCCTTATCCCCTTCCCCTGAAGCCACCCACATACTGATTTCACACAGACGTCCTCCCTTGGTGGTCTATTCCACCCCTCCACCATCGTGTCCTGGCATAAATGATTTCTGACATCATCCTGAAATGGAACCCCCCCCCCCCGCTTCATTGAGTTCCCCTGATTTTTGTGCTGCCACTCAATGTGATTAACTCTCCGCTCTTTTTTTACCTTGTGGAGGGATTTGTGCATCTCTGTCATGTCCTCCTTCTCCTGTCTTGTCTCCAGTGTGTACATGTTGAGATCCTTTAGCCCCTCTCCATATAAGACTTTTCCTGCTGACTCTAGATCATTTTGGTACATGGTAATTGGGGGACAGGGTGAAAAGCTCTTGAACAATCAGAGGTACCAGTTAGGGGGATGCTATGATTGAGCGATACGTCAGAGTGCACAGAGGAAGGCAGAGTGAGCAACTGTATGTTACCACAGCTGAGAGCTCTCTTATGGTTGTAAGAGTGGTCTTACACATATTCTAGAACTGCAAACTGAAGGTGAGGTTCTGTTACCCTATGAATGTAGGTGAGACCACTCTTGCCACCATAAGAGTGATCTTGGCAGCGGTATTATTATATTATTGCTTGAGATCAATTACTAATATATTAAAATAAAAAAGTAAATCCTGGCCTGAATGTGCCCATTCCCGAGGCAGCTGTATGAGACACTCTTCACGGAATGAAAGTCTCACGTACAGTGGAAAGGAGTGCATGGATTGGTTGGAAGCACGGCCTCTTACTTTATTCACTCAACAATTTAATTATTGCAGAGGATTGTGACGCAAAGTAGCACCTTTTAACTATTGTACTTCATGTGTTTGCTGCTGAATATAGACCAATCAGAATGCAAGAAAGATGATGATGTCACTGCTGTCATTTTATTGACAAGAATATTACTGTTCTGAGCACTGAGTAGCCATGTTATTGAAAATAAAATGATGAGTGGGAATTTGCTAAGGAATGAAGCATGTGAAACTCTGGCTTCTGATTGGCGGAGAGGGTCCACATGTTGTATGATATGAAATATGTATATGGCTGGAGCTTAACAAAACGTCCGTGAAAAAAGAACAGAGCCAGTGGAAGGGCTGTTCTAATATTTAATGGAACTCACCCTAAGGTGGAAAGAACTGAACAGCAGGACATATCTATGTTCGTGCAGAACTAAGCGAGCAGCTCGCTGATACAGGGTAACACATTTAGGGTCTCATTTTATTTACATTTTCTGGGTTCTCACAGAGATCCCCACTTTAGAGGTTGATTGCATCCTCAGCAGAGTTTTTTTACGGGTACAGAATGTGATGAGCAGTGCTTGTAGACTGCTCCGCTATTGAATGCAACTGCAGGCACTCAGCTTCTTCACTAGTGTGGTACTGTATCTGAGGTGGCGTAATGATGTATGTTAATCTCTGCTCCCCACATCTCTCTCCGGATGGGAACAGTAAATAATTATCCCTTCCCCATTTCAGGTGTAAGGGTTTGTTGTAAGGAACAGAAAAAGATTATTACAGATCAGTGTACTAGAAACCGACATTAACTTGGTCAGTGCACACTGTGAGAGGGTTCGGCTCCACAGTAAATAATTCTCATCCACGTAGCTGAGCATCGCTTTTTACAAGATAAGGTGTCTGTAGGTCATGGTTGGTATACATGTTTTGTTTACTTATCTGAAATAAAATTTTATTTACAAAATAATCCCTCTCCCCTTCACACTAGCAACACAATTTTAGTCCTTCCCAGCTGATCCGCATGTTTCTCTTGTCATTTCAGCCCAGGCCACAGCAGCCTTCCAAGCACGCTATGCTGACATCTTCCCCACCAAGGTGTGTCTTCAGCTGAAGATCCGGGAAGTCCGACAGAAGATCATGCAGGCTGCAACGCCGACAGAGCTACCAGCAACATCAACCTCCATCATGCCACAAACCAGCACTGCCGAGCAGGCGGCCTTTTCAGTGGCAGGGACACAGGTCATGGTGACGCCCCCGGGGTCACAGCAGGGAGTTGCCGTGATGTCAAACTCTGAGTCACAGTTCACGGAGATGCAGCCCCCATGCTCCCAGGAATCAAGGCAGAGGAGCCGGGAGCAGATGGAAGGGGGTGAGTCTCCCCCGGCAGCATCTGGCTCTACTACAGCCCAGACCCCCAGTAACCCCACCAGCAGCAGATGACTGAACTTTACAAGTCCTCAAGCACTTGATTGAGATGTTAAAACTGCAGCATTGCATTCTGGGGTAGGGGATGCCAACAAAGGGGCATCTTGGAGCATCATTCCCCCCGCCCCGAACCCTGTCCAGTAGGCCACCTCCTCCTCTGACACTCCGGACTGCGAACCTTTCAACGGGGTACTTTTACTCTTCTGCTTGTAGGTGGCATTTTCAGTTCAGTGTTCAACGTGGACCGCAGAAAAACAGGTGAATAGTTCTGCAAAGATCCTGCAATAAAAAAAGCCATTGAGGAGGAAGCGAGGGCGGCAAGGAGAAATTTGGGGATGAAGTTACGTCCGGTATAATTTTTTTGACTGTCACTCGTGAGAGGGGGAAAAAAAAAAAGTTATTTCGACGTGAGGTGTCTGTAGGTATTGTCACCGGATTGATTTCAAGCACGGCTCAGTGCCGCTCAATGGGGCAAGGAGAGAGTCTGTATTAGCCTTTCTTTGGGAGGAAGTGCCCAGCCAAGTCATGGTGGCATTGGAAATCGACCATTCCAGGAATTTTGGAGGGCATCCCCCTCCCCACCCCCCACCCAGCATAGAGACAGATGTGCACTTACCTGGACTCATACACCCTCAGACCCTGGTCAGGGTGGAGGGGGAGGAGGGGTCCTTGAAACAAAAACACTTGTAAAATGACTTTTTTTCTTTCAATAATTTTAAATATTTTGAAAAGATAAGACTTATGCTTTTATGTTTAGGATAAGTGGGTGCAACCTGGTTTTATGTCAGTTTTACTAATATCCTATCGGGACCGCAAATCTGAGAGCTGTTTCCAGATTTCAGGG